>OY282450.1:90059550-90427050 GCA_958295655.1 Palloptera scutellata
AGTAATATGTTATTAATCGGCATCTTAGTGCTCTTTCTTAACATTTATTGTCGATTAAAAGAAAATGAAATGTACCAACCACCACAGGAATGCGTGTTCAAAAATTATTCAAATTGCCAACATATAAATAAAATAAGGTAACCATATGCTGATAGTAATAAGTTATTCTGGTAGGAATTAACACAAAAATAAATACTTATTTTATCCAAAACGAATTTACATATTCAGGGATATAAAATTTCATTCTTCTCACTTCCTATTCACCTACATTTGTCTGAGCATCCCTGTACAGTGTTCTGTTCTCATTATTATTCATATTTCCTACTCTCTCTTCGTCATTCTCTTTGGATTCGAATTAACGGAATACGTCTGTGATCAAACATTGTCATGTCAACTTTGTTGTTTTTTCCCTCCTTTGCAAAAAAAAAAAAAGAAAAAATGCGTCAACCAGCCTAACTAAAAAGCACTGCTGTAAAGGAATTTTTATTTGAAGCAAACAAATAAAAAAAACAACAAACGATAAAGTAGAGAAGGAAAATACAAATGAAAAAACAAAATGACTTCCAACAAAAGCAAAAAATACAAATGAAAAAGGAAAATAAAATGACGTCGACTTACCGTTTTCTTTCTATGCAATTGGAAAAGAAATAATACACCGCCTTTCCCCTTTTGAAAAATACAAATAATTTTTTAAATAAAACAAATTGCGTTGAAACAGTACTGCTTTCTCGAAAGCGTCTCGTCTGTCCGTCCACCGCTGCGAATGATATTTATTTTCGGTTTATGTGCAAATTACCAGCCACCACTCCAAATTGGTCACAACCAACTATATACACTTCCCACGGACTGCGGAAATTTTGAAATTTTCACAACAGACGTCGTTGTCTTCGATTTTTCACAAAATTAAAATGTTAACACACACGTAAACTTCAAAGAGCGCAACAAAAGCAAACGAAAAAACATGAAATGCTGCAATTCCGTAACTAAAATTTACACTATTAATTTTATTTCAATTGAAAAATACTTTGGATTTTATTTCTTTTGTATTTTGGTTATTTTCCACAAAATAATCTTCACAAATTATCACAATTTCTGGACGAAAAACCGTCCAGTAATTTTTTTCTTGTCTACAAATAACTGGCAACGGGGATATGAGAAGCAACCTGATTGCTCTCTATTTGTGGCCCAATTTTTTTTTAAACTACGCACTATTCACCACACAACTGTCAAAATAATTTTGTTTTAGCAACAGTGTTGTATTTCACTGTTTCCAAATCGCACAATGATATATAATTGGCCTAAACACTAATGCTCTGCTTATAATGGACGTGAGGTGAAGTAACGTGAAGTAATAAATTATCACTTTACCATAGACAATAGTGGTGCCAGTTGTGATACAAAGTTCCGCCACTTGGAATTAAACAGCTTATTATAGTTTGCAAAACAAAAAAGTAAGTAAATTACTAATGAGATTCATATAAAATCATAAATGCCCTTGCAAACCGTATAAACATTAAGCAAACACTCAAATGTCATATAAATTTTGAGTAGGTTTATACAAATAGTACATTTTTATTTCATAAAATACTACTTTGAACAGTTTTAAAATTTTTGTTTCTGGGAAATTTAAAATTTCAGCTATCAAAGTTATGTGAGGTAACGTATAAATCTATTATCTGCAGATACTTCACTTTATTATAACGGCTTATATTACTTTTTTCACTTAACCTCACATCTATTATAACCAGAGAATTACGGTGATCGATTTAGTTTTTCACTTGGGTAGCCATGGCCTTAAGGGATTTTACTCAAAATGAGAGATATTTGGTAAAATCAAAACATTACTGACATTCCTGAAAGCTCCTCGATATTAAAATCGTGTAAAGTGACTTTAATGCCAAGGTGGGCAAGGAGAGTGTCTTTGGGCCGACGATCGGAAAATTCAGTCGCCACGATGAAGACACCGACAACGGTATGAGACGGATGAACTTCGCCGCGGCACGGAACATGGCAGTTAGTAAAACCAGATTTTAACATCTGGATATTCATAACGGCACTTGGCTGTTCCCTGATCAAATCGCACGATACCAGATTGATCACGTTGTGATCAATGTAGACGTATGCACGATTAGTGGTGCAAAATTTCGACTCAGATCACTACTTGGTTCCAACCAATGTCTGCACACGTCAATGTGCAGCAAATCGCGTACGGATAGGTACAAAGGTAAAGCTGGATGTCGTAAAACTGCAATCACAAGTGACAGCGGAAACCTTCGCCAATCGACTCGCACTCATCATATCGTAGAGATGGTACGTTACATGATCGAGATCCGATAATTCATCGAAAGGAAAAGATACCTGACTAAGGGTCTCTTCCTGCAAGTACGAAACGGAAATTTACAGATAATTTATTTATGATTTATTGATGCAGTGCATTATAAGGCTATGGAGAGAGCACTTCTCGCAGGTGCTTAATAGCGATGACGGCAATAATCCCGCCACGGGAAATCTGCTCCGAAATCCCCACACACTGACTGCGTTGAAGTTACGCCGCCCGACTAGGAGGAGGTTTTAACAGCCATCACTCGGTTGAAAAAAAATAAGGCTGCAGGTGCAGATGGCCGGCTGAATTGTTTTAGACTTGAGGCTAAGAGCTCTCAAAACGCATGCACGATCTTTTATGCAGAATATGCTCGGATAAAAGCATGACAACTGAAAAAAGTATAAATAAATTCCGTTTAACAAAAATATATATGTTTAAAAAAATGAGCGCAGTGACTAATTCGCCATTTTCTCCATCAAGTATTACAGATCTTGATATTGACATTATAGCCAATATAATGATAGATAATAATTCGAATGACGAATGTAAATCCCCAAATCGTGATCACGGAGAATGGCAACAAGTATACAGGAAATATATATGTATTCGAAGTCTTCACCAAATAAGTGCAAGAAGGCGTTTTGACTGCTCGGACGAAAAAAGGCGCATTTAAAAAATTAAATGTCCGCTTAGTGAATAGCTTTTTAAATGTACAGTAATTTACGGTTAATTGAACCACGATTAATTTAGTTTTTCGTTTAATACGCCAGAAATATTTCGCATTCATCGATGCAATTAAGCGGAGATTACTGTACCTATTTCTTTCTAGTTATTAACAATTAACTATGTGATTTGCTATACTAGGTAATTAATAAAAATTTAATTTTATTAAGTATGTAAGTAAGGGCTTTTGTTTATTTAGTACTCAAGGTAAAGCTCGCCTAGCGGGTGAGTCCATGTTCGATCCCTGCGCGTTTCCGTCTCAAGTCGACACCCAGCCTCTTCGTGGCGCCCCCTGGATAGCAATCTGACACCCATCAGTGAGCTAACTAATGTGTGCGGCAGGCTCACCGTGGCCTCTACTGAACGGTAGTACGTCGGGCTCGGAACCTACCACGTTAAAAACATCTCCCAATGTATCCTCAGAAAAAGGCTCGGATAAGGAGACCCCTTAATGTTGACGACACCCGCAAACGTCAAAAGAACAATGATTTACGGATATGCACTTGGAATGTTGAAAACATCAACAGGAAAGGTGCTTCTCTCCAGCTAGTAGGTGTCCTAAAGAGATATCGAGCTGATATCACTGCTATATAAGAAATGCGATGGACGGGACATGGTCGGTACCGACCATCTATTCGTCGATTATAACAGCAAGATTAGGTATCACTTGCATGCCGCAATGTATGCTTTTGGTATGCCTGCAAAGCTCATTCGTCTTAGCAAAATTACACTGACCGACACCGCCAGCGCAGTAAAAATTGGGACAAACTTCTCCATGCCATTTGATACCATAAGAGGTTTCAGGTGGAAAGGGAATCTCGTCGGGTGGGTATAGTGGTGAACAAGGACAAAACGAAATACCTTGTGTCAACAAACAAGAGATACGGCGTTGTAGACAAAATGTCACTGTTGGAAATTATACTTTTGAAGTTGTTAAGGATTTCGTTTACCTAGGATCCAGCGTTAACACCAACAATTATATCCGCTTTGAGATCAAGCTGCAATCAACTCTTGCCCATAAGTGTTACTACGGGCTCATTAGGCAATTGAGAAGCAGTGTCCTCTCTCGTTTGACGAAAATAACGCTCTCTGAGACGTGGACATTGACCACCAATTATGAGAGGCTGCACCAATCTACGGTCCACTATGCGTGGACGACGTGTATGGAATGTTAAGCTGCACGCCGACACTGACATAGTCAAGCGTGTAATAATCCAGCGGCTTCGCTGGCTGGGTCATTTTGAGCGAATGGAAGAAGGCTCTCCAGCTAGAAAATTGTTTCATTGGAGCCATGCTGGAGGAAAAAGCAGAAGACGACGTCCTAACTAAGTAAAAGTAAGGAACATTTAATTAAAATTTAAATATTTTGGAAACGCAGATTGAGAATTGGTAAATATGGGATGTATCGGAAATTTCCGATGTATCAACACCAAAATATAGAAGATTTCGATGCATCGGTTTGTATCGCTCATCACTATAACACATGTCTACATTTACAAAATTAATTACTGAACTTAAAATTAAAATTGTAGAAACTAAAGAAACATTCTTCTTCTTTAAAATGAGTAGTAATTTTATTTGTAAAATTATTACATTTACACATATTGATTAAATATTTAACAACCTTTTGATTTATAATACATAAATTAATTTATTAATGAAACTTTAAATTCTTGGACTAGAACTCATTAAAAATGCATCCATTATTATTACATTTAATTAATTTATATAACCAGCTTTATATGCTATTAGGATGTTCTTTCATTGTTGTTTCTCTGAAAATTTCAACATTTTTTCCCCACATAGTTATGTATTTGATTATTAATCGCTTCGCGAATTCGAATAATGGTATATTAAGTTTTCCTCTTGAAAGTAGTTCTTTAGTAAGTTCAATTTTAAGGTAATAGTAGTTAAACTGATTCCTTTTCGAACGTTGTAGTTCTTCTTTAAGTTTGAAAATCTTTGACTGTACTGTTGCTTCCATCGTATAGGCGTTTTTCTATACAGTTGTGATTAATTTATTGATATAATTAGGTAAACTGTTGCTGAAAGACTAACTTGTTTACGAACCACTTTTGAATAAAAATCCTATGCAAAACATGTGTTTCTTTGTTTGGTTTTTAACATGTGCGGCTTAACAGGATATGCAGTAGAGAAACTACACACACGACGAGTCGTGTAAATAGTAAATAAATAAGTAAATAGTGCTACCACTTCAATATATGTATTGAATATTTATATTGGGTAAAATGAGGGATTTACAATTAATGGCGTAATTTATACTAAATCACATCAGAAATATTGTAACTACTTTCATGTTTAGTCATGTAACTTTTGTTTTGATTATGTAACAATTTGCAAAAAGTGTAATCAACCTTTTTGCGCTATAAACATGTCAGCATACGTACCAAACAAAAGCATTTGCTAGAAGTTCTACTTTTCTTCTTTAATTCCAAAAAGTCATCGAAAGCTGTTGGAAGTCTCCGGTGAATAAATCCATCGATTAAAACATAGAAATTCTGGTTTTAAAACATAAAAAAATTTTTACACGGAAGATAAGGAACGCCCAGGCTAAGTGAAAAAGTTAGAAGATGAAGAAATGGAGATGTTACTGGGCGAAAACTTGTGACAAACTCAAAAAGAATTTGCAATAACATTGCGTGATACTCAAGCAACAATTTGCGCTATAAAAATAAGTAATTTTTGCATCGAATTATTACTGGCGCGGTCTCATATTGCAGCGGAAAATAGTGGATGGAAAGTGGATTGGCTCACCTTCCGTATTTCCGTATTCACCAGACCTTCCTTCGTCTGACTATCACTTATTTCGATAGAGGCAGAATGCCCGTATTAGCATACTCTTTGCTTAAGTTGAAAGTATCAAAAATTGGATTGACTCGTTCGTAGCCCCAAGATGATTTTTTGTTGTTGTAAGGCATCCATAAATTGGCTGAAAGATTGGAAAATGTCATAGCTCCCGTTGGACATTAGTCTGAATAATGTATTCGATTTGTTATAAAAAATAAAGCTTTATTTTTGTAAAAGAAATTCCTAATTTTTATACACCTAATCTTAATTAGCAGCATGCACATATTTAACATGATGTCTAGACATAATTCGGACAATATTCATGTTTTGCCATCGAAATGTATAGTGGGCACAGCTTATGTCAATTTCACATCAAAAAAGTTAAACATATTGCAAAGAACGCATTTATCTATCAACCCTAACATTAATTTGAAGTTTCTTTCGATTTTTATTTATATTTATCTGTCAGATAGTTGCGGTACGGTGCGATGCGATACGTAATTAAATTGCAGTATATGGAAGCACACAAACTAATACGGTAACTTTATTGTATCGCATCGAGCAACTATGACCGAACAGTAAAAGCAGACATTTGCTTTCGAAGAGGAGAAACTTAAGATGCAGCTCATTTTACCATGGTTTGGAGAAATTGCTATTTTATATGTTCGCGACGTACGCTACAAATATTTCCAATATACGCACTACACTTAGATTATTTGTATTGAATTATCACGTATTTTTTCTTGTCTGGAAATCGTTGTAAATCGTTTGCTTCACTACTCAATAAATATTTCCGTGTGGTAATAATTTCAAATTTATTCATAAAAACATTGACCAATTTCAATTTCCGTTATTATTTCACTATTGCTCAATAATTAAAGTAAAATTTTTCTCAAATTTTTGCCGCCAACATTCAGATAAGAAAAAAAATGCGAATGTGGAGTTGGTAGCACTGAACCAACCGCTACAAAACGAACAGGAAAAAACGTCAAAAGATGAAAAAAATGGCGATTGGTTTACCATAATATTATTATAGCCGCTGTTTGTACGCAATTTTTCCAGCAATAATTTGTAGTGATTGTAAAAAATATGTGTTAAAAATAAAGTTAGTGACAAGTAAAAAAAAGTGTGTGTAAATTGGTGCAGTGAAATGCGCAAATTAAAGTAAAAATAGGTCGTGAAAAATCGAGTTGAACGAGAAAAAGTTGAAAAGACGACAACGACGAGACGACGATCGACTAGGGCAAGCACCAACAGAGGCGTCATCAAAATCAGTGAATCTTCACAAAAAGTTGAAGAAAACAAGCAAATTCCCGTAAGTGCTAACACACAAAAAAGTGCAATTAACAAAAATATTAAAAACAAGAAAATTGAAAAGAAAGGCAAAAAATGGCGGTCACGCGGCAGCGTTTGCTGCAGTAGCAGCATACAAATTTTGAGACAGAGGTGACGCCGCCGCCGCGTGTTCCCCTACGACCCTCTCGTACGACTTGTGTGTCTGTGTTTTCCGCCGTCTCCACTACACTCCCCCGTGTTGTGTCTCCTTTTATTTTTGCATTTCATTTGATGTTGTTTTTGTTTCGTATTTATTTTGCAATTTTTTCTTGTTGGTTGTTTTTTGTTGGCGATCTTGCAT
Organism: Palloptera scutellata; assembly: GCA_958295655.1. NCBI lineage: Eukaryota > Metazoa > Arthropoda > Insecta > Diptera > Pallopteridae > Palloptera > Palloptera scutellata. Next base: position 90,067,041 of record OY282450.1, read on the forward strand.
TTTCATATTTAGATTTTTTTCGCTTGATTTAGTATTGTTTATTTTTACTTTTCCCCATTGGCAATTTTGAAAGTGTTTTCTTTTATTTTTATTTTTCTGGTATGTGTTGTTTTTGATAAATTTGATCTTTTAGCGTTGAATTAAGGAAGCGTGGCAATTGTGGTTATGTTCAGCTCTAAGTCTTCTGCTTTTGGCCCTGGTAAATAAATGTAATGGATTATTCTATGGCATATAGTAAGTTAATAAGTGCTACTAATAAACATCCAAAAGGAACAAGTGAAGTTCATTGATTAGACATCGCTTGTGTGTTTGTCTAGTGGAGTGTTCAGTTTTTTAATATTTTTTTTTTTATCAGCGTTGAACCTATAATACAAATTCATAATCACTTTTACGAACAAAACAAATGCTTTCAGCTCATCATTATTTGGGGTCGTCAAAATGATTCATCGTTAAACTTAAAATTTCCAGAATGACATTTTTATAACAGTATCGTATGTGCTATTTATTAGTAGTAGCGATTGTAATGGAACTTAAATTAGTTTACTTGATTACTTTGTTTTTTTTTTTGATATGTGGAAATTATCCTATTGTAGTCTTTAATTTGTAAACAACAAGAAAGTACAATTATTCTTGATTAAAAATTCGAGAAATATGTTGTTAATTCTTATGGCCATTTATTTAATGATCCATTTTAAATATTAGAGGCCGGTGCAAGAAATTCAATAAGTAAACCGTTTTAAGTACCTTAGGTGAAGGAATAAAACTTTTATGGTACTTAAGCGGTGAACTACTAGCACTTAAACGAGAATGGTACTTAAAAAACCATTTTCTTAACCGGGGTTTACTGGATAAGTAGTTTTGCACACTTTCAAGTGTTAGAAAGTGGAAAGCTGTATTCTCTAAAAATAAATAAAAATTTTTGAAAAAACGATGGATGTCTTTCTCTGCCGTGGACCAAAAATGCATACAATTTAAGTGACGAGTTGTGCGCTTATGAAATAGATTTGATTCTATGTTAAACCGCCACATTGTTCAAATATGTATACATACATACATATAGACATTTAATAATATTCTCTCAGACTAATATTTTGTAGAATAACCTTTAATTAACAAAACTATTTTGCAACGTCTTGACATCGATTCCACCTGCGACGCACAAGAATCCTAGGGTAAGGAATGCTTAGCTCTTTGGATATTTTGGAACAACTTTACTCTATTTGTAGTTCAGAATTGACTTGGGCGATTGGGAATTTATGTACATAATTATTAAAAGCAATTTTTGTTCTTTCTTTTGTTTTAAGCTTTTTGAGTGATGTGCTCATTAGTTTGTATGTGTTGGTGAAATAGTACCTACGAAATTAACCAAAGGATACGAAAAAATAAATGAATTAAAGAATGGAGACATATTGTAATAATGTACATCGTGAAATAGTTATTGACTTTTAAAAGATTCGGCCACTATCACATCCGCAAATAGAATCACAGACACTTCATAGAACAGACGACCTTTCACAGGAATGGAGTCGGTACAGAAAATATGACGCGCATCAGAGCTCTCTAAATCCTCCCAACGAAAATCCTGATTCGCAAATGATATTTCTGAAAAAGCTGTTTTACAATAAGATTTGGGTAATTTGAAACAATTACTATGGATTTATTTCAACGATGGCCGCTATCAATTTTTCAGTTTTCTAAATCTATAAAGAAAGTATGTTTGTCTTCGCTATAGAAATTCTTCAAAACAATCAACCTGAAATTCTCACCAAGCCCATGATACATTTTCTTTTTTTTTTTTTTTTTGAATCAGTAACTCTAGACAGTTACCAAAAATTACATCATCTAACGAAGTACTTAAATATTACTGCAGATCATCGAAGATCTGCCAAAAGTTTTAGCTAATTGGTTAAATCAGCTCCTTCCTACTCTGCTTTGACCAACGCATTCCACTGTGAAATTACGGATTAGTTTGAGGTTATTTTTCGAATTACGCTTGGTTTTAATATTTTGCAAATTGTAAATACCGTTTCCCTCTAATACCATTGTGGTCGTCGTAGCGTAGTTGGTAGAAAAACCTTCAGTTTTATGCCGAATCCGAATGGCAAAGTGAAAAACTTTATTAAGGCAATTTTTACTCTTGTAGGTTTTTCATTGGCTGCCAAGAGGAGCGCTGCGTAGAAAAATGTGTGTTATCTACTTTCAACTACGCCAAGGCGACCACAGCTACTAATGGACTGTTACATAGGGTGCATAAATTCAATACTTGGCACAGTAAAAAAATGAAAAATGAAAAATTAAACTTTTGTGTACGGCACGGCACCTAAGAGAGGGGCAAAATAGCAATAGCTATTCATAGCAGTATGTAAACACTTACGTCATAAGATTGTAGGTAGTCCACTTATGAGCTAGCAGTTGAGCCCTGATAGTAGAAATTATAGTATAAGAGTGTTTCAATTAGCCTTCGAAAGGTTCCGTATAATCAATTTTTATTCTGGTTTTCCAGGTATACAATGTTTACAAGACTGGACTTCAAATCAATAATAAGAATCTGTACAATTTTATATAATATAAACAGAATTTTGGTAAACCACTTTGGTAATTCACTTTTGTATTTAAATTCGATTCTTATAGGCATGTACACAAATGTGTATATACCAACTAGGCAGATTTCTTCCTACTCAATATTAGCTGAAATTCTGATTTTTTTTTTATTAATTGTTAAAGTTATGCAATAAATTTAATTGCCTGATATTTATAATTTTGTTCCTTTTGTTTGTTATATGGTATACAGTAATGACCATAAATCTCTTTGGTGTGCTGCAAAATGATGCTGATGGCGGATGAGGCTACGGGAATATTACTGAAAGCAAAGAATATTTTTAAAAATTTATTCTGTTTGGATTTTTGTTTGCATCATAAAGTCAAGAGTTGGACTGCACATAGTGTTGGGAATAAGCAGAACGAACAAAGATATCCACAAAATACATACAGCTGTGTTTAAGGAACTAGCAGTACGTAGTCTATGTGAATGGTTAAATATTAAAAGATTAAATGAACACGTTGTTTCCCAAAATATGACCCCTAATAACTGTCCATTCGACACTCTACTGATCCCGGCCCATTTTAGATCATCATGACGAAGGGGAGAATGGGAGAATGGGCCCCCTGACTGCCTGACAGCATATTGTATACCTGTTGAAGGAAATCCGCTATACATCTTTGGGATAATGATAAGTTAAACTTTAGACACGTAGACTAACTGTGAAAGTAAAGATTTTTCATTTTATATTGTCAGACTGTCTGCAGAAACCAAGAGGAGTGATATTGAAAATTACCGAGCAGATTTTTTATTTTATTTTTTTAAATAGTTTTATAGCTTCTAAACTTCAGCTCTGGATTTATTTATGTCCTGGGTTATAAAGAAAATTTATTGAAAATTAAAAGTTGTGTTTATGTGTAATATTTATAAAGATGACAGTTTGCGCTTTATTCTGCACACTACTATATTTCATCTAACACACACATGTATACGAAGCTGTATACAGTTTTTGCGTAGATTCGTTATATAGTTTCTCTAGTACCCTACCCCGGGATTTTCTACTGCTGTCTGCCTGCCTGCTCCTTTTAAAATATATGCACACACTTGGCTGTTTTCGACTTTCATTTTACATTTTTGTTTTGTGGAATACAGTGTTGCATTTTACTTCGGTCGAGTGGTATACATTGAAGTTGCTTTCAATAAAAAAACGGAAAATCGTAAAAATGTAATGAATTTTTTTTTATTATAATTATTATTGGAATCTGTGATGGCGGCGGTTTAAGCGTAAAAATAAATATTTTACTCATTTTGTTTTCAAATCATTTATTTCGCGTCAAATAGTTATTTATTAATAATCGGAAAACCAAAATTTTATTAGACGAAACTCATTGAGTAAATCTATACATGAGTGGATGCGAAAAGCTTGGTCTTTGTGCTACATGCGGTCATAGTCGACACTGATAAACTGAAGTTCATTGTGGTAAAGGCATAACACTTGCCACAATGGCTGTCTAGCTTTTTATCAGTGTCCTGTGATTGCATTGTCTCTCTCATTCTCCCTCCATCTTCCGCCGACCTATCAATCTTCCTTCCATTCAACACAATGCTCTGCATTCATAGGGGTATACCCTGTGTGTTAAATGTATCAATAAAAAACATAAATAAGATAGTTACAATGAAAATATTTATTATGGAATAGGAAGAAAAATAGAAGAAAAAAACAAAAAGTGAAAAAGAAGGAAATATTGTAATAATAGGAAACGAAAATAGAAAAACCCAATAACCATCATTTACATGATCAGCAGTTTGACGAGTTAATAAGTAGTGATAGATAAAAGATGTACATGAATTGTTCCGGAGATGTAAAATAAATACATATGTGCATGTTTAAAGACAACTGCGCACGAATCTGAGACTGAGTCCAGAGGTCTAGAGCAAGAATAGTTCATTCAAATTCAAGGAATGCGTTCTCAAAGATAGAACTAAAAGTGCTTGTTCTTAAAATCAGCTTATTCTGAAAACTGGAGTTAACTCGAAAGATAACGAGGGATTGTATTTTTGATAATCTTGAAAAGCAACATTATTCTTGGTCGGGCGTAATCCAAAAAAACTAAATCGAAGGAATTAAAATGTTATTACAAAATTCCATTTTTATTGTAATGGAGTAAAATTTTACATTATTATTACACATCAAATCAATAATTGATGTGTAAATTTTTCGTTTGAAAAAAAGTTTTACACTGCCATCATTGTTTTCAATAGAAGGCGATAAAGGTGAATTACTCCTCTCTTTGCTTCATTTCACTGCAACAAACAGCAGAACCCTTGGGAAGATGAGCATGTGCATTGGATGCTTTTAAGTGCATACATACAATATATATAGCAATGGGAAGTCTGACATGATTTAAATCGGGCGCTTTTTGTATTTTACAGAAGTACAAGGATCGGCTGCTAAGCTTAACCTGATTGTTAACTTGCAGAGTGTGGGACATGAGTGGTTTGTGAGTAAAAATCGATTTTATGCACGATCTCATTTTGGCGCACTAGACACTCACACGTGGGTCCCGTTTCGCCCGGGATCGATTTCCGTCTTGGTCATGAGGATAATTTTCAGTCATAACCTTCTCACATTCCGGCCGATATGAAGTGTGTGAGAATTATAAGAAAGTGTACAAGCTCACCACTAGGCAAGCAATGGCAAAACCACTAAGTCCTAAGAATTTATCAAAACGCCTTTCGGAACCGGTTTTAGACTGTAGGTACAACCTGGGCCTGTTCTGACTTTAGTGTTTTCTACTATAGGAGAGCCACTCGAACCTAACCTTGGTATATTAATCAAAATCTGTGGACATAACGGAACCCTCCAAACAAACATTATACAATCACACATTATGATATATTTAAATCAATTGGAATAATTGGTTCAAATATAATATTTCCTGAAATAAGTGTTGTACAAATTTGCAACATCAGGGTTCTACCTTCCATTCAAGTAAAATCTACCATCTTGAGTAATCCCAACCAGACTTGCTGCAGACATTCCTCATAGGATACAATTTAAGTTCTGAAATGGTCAAAATCAGTCAATATCAACGTCCACCAGCTCTCAAATAAGTATAAAGAGGCGAGGTACATACTTTGTCTAAAGGGTGTGTAGGGTTTTAGAAGTTCGACTGTGCCCCATTTGGTTTTTTTTATTTTTTACAATTTCCGTTGTGGCGGCAACTATTTAAAAACGTTTTTTATTATTTTACGTTCCTTTCTTTATTAGTGCTTATGCATTATTTGCATGCTTATTTTTTTACGATGCTTTGACGCGGCGTAAACGTAAAAGTCAGAGTTGTTATTGTTGTTCCGCTTGTTGCTATTGCAATAACAACGTTATCCATCTGGCTGCATCTTTTGGTAAAACTTCTTCTCTTCCATCGATCCAACCATTGGCTCTTTGAAGTATCAACAATTGTCTGTCTCTACATCTTTGCCTTCTTGTCCTGGCGCAAATTCACAAATTTGAAATTTATTTATTTTTTACGATTTTTTAATTGTTTTTGTACATATTTTTGGTATTGCATTTTCTGTTTGCTGGTTTTCTGTTTTGATCTGGTTTCTTGGAATCATATCGGGGAATTAGCTCTTCTTTTTGTCTGGTAACGTTTCAGAAATGGCGCGTTATGTATTCGTGTACTGAAAGGGGCGAAAATGCGATAAATAACAAATATGTATATGTTTCTGGATGGGGGGAGGGAAGGTGTGCAGCGGAATGTTGTAGAAAAACAAAATGCATCTGTGTAATGACATACAATATGTATATTCTTTATCTGTTTTTGTAAATGTACATACATATGAATATGAATGATGTACAGTATTTATTCTATTCATTTGATGTTGTTGTCATTATTGTCTTATTTTTTGTTTTTTTTTTTGTTTTTTTCGCATTGAATTGATTACTTTAAAGTGTAACATTATAATATGTTTTTATTTCATATTGTTTATATTTTTCCACTCTACTCTTTAATGCAATTAAAAATTGAGTTTTTCGTTTTCTTTCCTACTTTGGAGATTTTATGCCATTGTTGGTGGTATTTGCTGCTGTTATTGTTGATGTTATTGTTATTATTGGTTTCGCTTATTTTTCCATTTACACAGTAATTTTTTTTTTTCTGTTTTGCACATGGTGTTTTTCCAATGATTTTCATTAATAAACTTGTTATTAAGAGACGCCCAATAATAATTGAATGAATGAACGAATGCGTCATTGGCGTCTCCCCTGGCTGTTCCCTCCTTCCTCTTTCATTATTTTCTGCATTCGTGGGTGTCCTCAATTTAATTCAATTTTCGTCAAAGTAGCAAAGTAGAGTGGTGGTGAAGTTGGAAACCGTCTTCGTAATTATTAATTAGTATGAAACTATTTTTAATTAGTCACCATATTTAACCAATAACATTGAAATCTAATTGAGTTGAAGTTATGCTGTTCAATAAAATTTCTTTACACAAAACATTTGATACTGCGAATTCTTTTGTTTGCTACAAAACGGTTTCAATCACCAATATCGTATCCAGCAATTTTTTATGTGCTTCAGTAATAAGTATTGTAAATGTATGTATGAGTGAAAAAGTTTTCAAACACACAAAATCGCTTGTAAAAACATATAACATACCTCTATTCTTCAACGTCATATCTTTTAGTGGACAAATTCAGATTTTTTTTTTGCTTTCATTGTATAAATTCACCTAAGGAATTCAAATAGAAAAAAGTTCTAAGCGAATTTGTTTGAAAACAAAATTTAATAGCCACTTCTTCTACCTCGTTTCTCCACACTAAAGTTTATCAAAAGATATTTAAACTTTTCGTTTTTGGCAAAATGGTACTTTTGGAGTACCTACAATGTCGAGCTATTATTTCATAAATATCTGCGAATTATGTCTAATGACTTGTAGGTACAAAAGAAAGAAGATAAGGAATTTATATAATTATACTAGAACTGTACCTTGCACATACGCATACTTATGGAAGGCATCTGGGTGATCATAAAATACCAGGTATCAATTTGGATTTCTTAGAAGTAGGATTAATACTAATATTTCTATAGCAGGTTGGAATTATGAGGGGTATAGAAGATCTTATAGGTCATAGTGTACTCCTCAGCAATAGTAATTAAAATGCTAATTTCACCAAATCAAACATTCCTAACTTGAAGAATGATCTTTTGTATTTTGAAGAAAATACATTCTGCAATAGGATAGTTGAGACTAGAACATATTTTGTTAAAGAGAATCTAATTGAATCGTCCAACAGCATTGGCTTATTGAACACTTCCCTTTTGTGCCGAGCCAGAGACAACAGGCAACACTGCCTGATTAGATTACATACTTATGGTAGGTAATATCTGAGCACATTGCACCAAGACATGTATCAGTACAGTATATGTAGCTCACTAGCAGTCTAAGATCCACTTTGTTACAAACAAAGGAAAAAACAAGCTGTCTAAGTTTTAAAATCAATTCCCTATAAGTATGTTAGATATTTCTTCCACTTCTGTCTGGTTGGGACAAGATTTTCAGAAATTCACGATATTTTATTTTTGATAGTAAATTGATCATTCATCGAAATTCATTGATTTTTCCAAAATTTAAACCTGAAATGCATGCCATTTTAATTGTTTGAAATATTCACATAAATTAGTGCCAATTTTTTTGTCTGTGTAATATTGGAAATTATGGAAATTTCTCAATTTTGTTGTGTTCAACATTTATTTTCTTTTCTTATTATCTTATACATATATCTCATATACAATATTTTTATTTTTAAATGTTTATTTATATTTTTATTTATATTTATACTATTTGTTGTTTTTAGCCTGCACTTTAATTCGTTTTATAGTTTCATATAATATATTGAAATACCTGACGGTAGACTCTCCTCAAATTGAATGGCATGTAAAATTATTTTAATTTAAGCTCGTCAATCGCCGTAGTGTAGTTGGTAATGCGATGACTTGCAACTCAGAGTATTAGGAGTTCAAAACTAGGCACATGGAAAAATCAAAACTTGAAAACCAAATTTTTCTACACGCGCCGTGCTTTTGGCAGGCAAATGGCGAATCTCCAAAAGTTATATTTACCTATGAAAAGCTTTTCACTTTGCCGTTCTGATTTGTCATAAGTAAAACTCTAGGGCCCGTCAACATGAATGGATGCAAGAAGCTCCATGGGCTGTTGTGCCATTAAAAAAGAGAAATAAGAATTTAATTTCCCTTTTTAATACGCTAGTGATTGGAACAATAGAGAGAATATTGAAGCAAACTGTCATCAACTTTTTGTTGAATCGAACGGAAATGGAAAACATACATCATTGGTATTAATTTATGTTCTTCTTAGCTAATCCCAACTAGCGCTACAACCAATGTTTGGATTTGGTTGGCAATTTTCGTTTGCTAGTAGATTTGGTTAAATTAAGTTTTCGAGTCGACTCGACTCGACTCGCCTCGTCGTGAACGTACTAGTCGTCACGGAAAAGACGATTCGACCGCAGGGTTATGTGTATCGGGACTTGTAAGCAGAGGTTACGTTTGTATTTTCTACTTTTGTATTTTCAATAGAACAATTTTCTAGCTGCAGTGTTTTCTTCGTTTCGCTTTGACCTAGTCAGCGCAGCTGATGAATTTGTACGAGCAGTGGCATTCGTTAACGGAAATTGGGTGGGCAAGATAAATGCGACAAGTAGTTTCTCTTCGAATTCTTCCACAACAAGTATAATTGTTAACAGTAGGAACTTTCTTCATGATCTCACTCTCACAAACCTTTAATCGTTGCTATAACGCAGTGAAACATATATCTTTGTCCTCGTTTATCGCTAGACTTATTATGCGAAACTTTTTCTAGGTTGTGGAGGAAGCTTGCGGAAGAAGTCCTTCAGGGCGAAGGACTTAGGAATAGAAGGAATACGACGAGATATGAATTTGTAAGACACACACACTTCATACTTAATAGTAAATACTTTTGCTTTCTAAATTGATACGCATGATGCATACGTGTAGGGTACGAGACGAGTATGCATCCTCGATGTAAGTGATCAGTTTCAAACTAGTTGTACTTGTGTGCGGTCTGCTAAATTCCTTGTTCATGCATGTGTCGCTCACTAATAATAACAAAAACAACAACAACAAAATCACCTGCATTTTCAAGTATCAATAACAATTTACAATTCCGTTGCCTCGTTGCTGCACTTAACATGTTTTTGTAAAAAGAAAAACATAAAACGCAGAAAAAAATTAAATTAAATTAAATTACCTTTTCAAATTTGTAGTAAACAAAATAGAAAAAAAGCGAATAAACAAAAAAAAAAAAAAAAGTAGAAAACTAGCAATAACAAATATACATACATATATGTATGTATGTACTTTAGGCTGATAAATTGCGAAATATTGTTGTGCATAAAAATGCACATCAAAGCAACAACAATAGTAACTGCAAATGCAACTGCAATAACAAATAAAAACCACTAGATATTGTTATTGTAAATTAGTAGATGGTAGGGAGTGAATGATAAAGTGGTGCGGGGTGCGGGCGCGGTTGGCAACTGCATTGTCACAGAAACAACAACTGAACGTAAGTTGCGCACACTGTAAAATGTGTAAATGAATAGTGAAATGAATTGAAAACAACAAATTTTTTATCAAAACAATTTGTTTCTACATACTATTCGTGTGTCTATTAGCTTCTACTGGCGATTTCGTATGAAATAAAAAAAAACAAAAAACCCTATGAATGAGCCCTGAACATCGTAAATAGAAATACAGTGACAGCTAAAAATAAATTCACTCACAAGAAAAAAATACATAATTTATTTTCCCATGAATTCCTAGGTTTATTAAATGGTTTATTTAAAATCTGACAAGTTTATCAAAGTAATTTCGTCAGAATTTTATCGCCCTCGAGGCCAACATTCATAAAATTGGATATACAAATACCCTGTACAAAATTCTTTCGATTTTGTACAGGGTGTTTTTTTTTTTTAGAAATGTGGTCTTCAATAAGAAATAAAACGCATATAATTTAATGTTATGGCCAAGAATTTAGCTTTATTATAAAGATAAGGATTTGCCATTATGTTTTAAAAACGTTTTCGGGCAAGTGGCCGCCGCGGCTGGTTCGAATAAATTTCAGCCGAGAGGCCCAATTTTCGACCACTTTTTGCAGCAATTGGGGCCGTATGTGAGTAATAACGCGCCGAATATTCTCTTCCAAGGCGTCAATCGTCTCGGGCTTAGACAAGCGACTTCACATAACCCCACAAAAAGTAGTCCAGAGGTGTTAAATCGCACGATCTTGGATGCCACGCCACAGGCTCACGACGCAAGCTAATGCTCTCACCAAAAGTTTCCTTCAATAAGTTGATTATTTCGTTGGCTGTATGGCAAGTAGTGCCGTCTTGTTGGAACCGAAGGTCATCCACATCAACATCCTCCAATTCACAATTCAGGCACGAAAAAGTCATTAATCATGGCTCTATAGCGTTCCCCATTGATTGTAACATTATGAGCGTCTTCATCTTTGAAGAAATATGGACCAATGTTTTCCTCTGCACATGGAGCACCCCAAACAGTGACTTTTTGAGGATGTAACGGCGTCTCAACAATGGCTTGTGGATTATGATCACTCCCAATGCGACAATTTTCTTTATTAACGTACCCATTCAAGCAAAAGTAAGCTTCATCGTTGAACAAAATTTTCTTGTGAAAGTCGGGATCGTTGGCCATCTCGTTTTGGGCCCATTCACCGAACATGCGACGAGCTTTATGATCGTTCTACTTCCATTCTTAAAATGGCAAACCAAACTGAGCATAAATCAAGTGACAGCTCGCAAAAAGACCAACTCCGAAAAAAGTATTGCCAGATTGAAAATCACACTTCTAAAAAAAACACCCTTTAGATATTCCTGAGACAATTTACAAACACATAGACTAGGCATTTGTATGAAATACTTAATACCTCCAAATATTTTTTAATTTTACATATTTTTTTTTTAATATGCGGCTCGATCCAACAGGTGTAACTAACGACAAAAGCAACGTCCTGCAGAGTCGCAGCCAGGAATATCTTGCGTTTAAATAGTTGTATTTGGTCATGTCCTTTGGTATTCTCCATGAAATAATTGGAAATATTGAAAATCGGATCTATAGGGAGCTTCGGGAAATAAAAAGTTAACTTTAGTTAACATTTCGGCTTGAGACTTCGTTAAAGACCATTCAGCAGTGAAGAGCGGTTCAGTTGACACCACCAGTCAACCACAATTCCTTCATACCTACGACGTGTGAGAATGGGTTGCTTTGTATGAGCTGAATACTGATTCAAGAAAAAAATTTGGAATGGGCCCATTCATAAAGTTGACAAATGTATAGCAGATGTGCTGCAATGACTAAAAATAAAATAATATTATAACTAATATTGAAAATATTAAAAACTTTCCTTTTGTTTTGAACCGCCCACTACACAAATTTCTTTGATTTTTAAAAATTAAAATACTTTGTTTTTAGATGTTGTAAGTAAGAAAGTTATAATACATACTTTACTTAGTTTTGTTTTTTAGCTTTTTCATTTTAAGAACAGTTGCTCAATTTTGTTGATTTTGTTATGCACAATACTGTAGGTACTATACTTTTACCCTCCGTCATACAAACGCCTTTGCACATATAGTTTCACTCGGCTGATTCTTCACTAGCAAAAGCGGGTATAGCGATGGTTTTCTATAAAAGTGGAGCTAGAGAGTCTACATATTTGGGATTAAGCCCTTTTATAAAAAGGGAAAGGTAAAGGGAATATTTTCCCACCCAGACTTCCGGTTTAACATTATATTTTCTTTTTATTATTCATTTTTTGATTAAAGTTGTGCAATTTGTAAGTACTAATTTTTCCACTTTCTCTTTCTTTCTCTCTCTCCGTTTTTGCAGCTTTGGCTTTCAACACAATCATACCACTACGTAGTAAATCTTCGGTGGTGACTCGTGCGCGCGCGCCTAAATTCGGCGTTTTTATTGTTTAGTTATTATTATTATTATTATTTTTTTTTTTGTGTGTTTTGAAAAGCCTTCACCACGAATTACATACCGTTCGCTTCATCGAGGAGATCAACTGTTGTTGCTTCAACCGGTGCTAAAACAACTGCAACCGCTGCTTCATCAGGATCTACCTCATCAGCATCGACAGCATCAACATTATTATCATCCTCAGCTGGTAGTGGATTGTTGACTGCATTGAATCCCTTTGATACAACAACAAAAACACAACCACCATATCGTCCCGTCACACATACGTTCACAGTAAGTGGCGGTAGTAACTTGGCAAATTATAGAACAGCATCAGCAGACATGTCAATATCATCGGCCACACCGAATCCAAGCAGCAGCAACAATGTCATGACTATGCCGCTTATCGCCACACCGACAATTGGTGATGCGTTTACTGCTGGTCCACTTGCCTTAATCGTTAAGGAGGGTTGGCTGCAAAAGCGCGGCGAACACATAAAAACATGGCGTTCACGATATTTTATATTGCGCGACGACGGCACACTGATGGGCTATAAAAATAAGCCAGCCAAAAATGCACTCTCAGAGCATTTAAATAATTTCACAGTGCGCGGTTGCCAAATAATGACAGTGGATCGACCAAAACCATTTACATTTATCATTCGCGGCCTACAGTGGACAACGGTGATTGAGCGAACATTTTGCGTAGAGACCGAAATCGAACGACAGCAATGGACGGATGCTATACGGTAAGTGAAGAAGTTTAAGTTAAATGTCTGATTGCTTTATTGTTTGTTTGCAGAACCGTTGCAAGTCGTCTTAGTGAATTGGGTGAAACAGCAATGTCACCATCAACCTCAGCAGATATGGGCGATGTCGATATGGCGTCAATTGCTGAGGTGGAGCTATCAGAAAAATTCTCGGTGCAGGGCACATCAACTCGTAATAGTGGCGGTGTTAAGAAAGTGGTGCGTTCAACAATCAAGGCATTAAGTTCTTGCTATCAATTCTCAATGCTAGGTAGTAAGATACGCAAAAGGATTGTCTTGGCTGTCAACTATTGAGAATTGAAGTTGCATTCGTAAATGCTTCCTTGATATGGCCAGTAGAATAATAATTTTGTTTTCGCATTTCCTCTTCACAATCTCTAGACTCTAGAAAATTTCGAGTTCTTAAAGGTTTTGGGTAAAGGTACATTTGGTAAAGTGATTCTATGCCGTGAGAAGGCCACTGCCAAATTGTACGCAATTAAAATTCTCAAAAAGGAAGTTATCATACAAAAGGATGAAGTTGCGCATACATTAACCGAAAGTCGTGTGCTACAAACAACAAATCATCCATTTTTAATTGTAAGTTACGCTGTTATGTTTCACCATCTAAAAACATATGCATTAAGTAAACGATTGCGAAACGAAATAACTCGTTCACTAAAGTGTTGATGATGAAGTTACATATGCAAATAATTAATATTTTACTTTTACTTTCTAATTGTAGTCTCTTAAATATTCGTTTCAAACCAACGATCGCCTCTGTTTTGTGATGCAATATGTCAATGGCGGTGAGCTCTTCTTTCATTTGAGCCGCGAACGTCTCTTCACCGAAGACCGTACACGATTCTATGGTGCCGAAATAATTTCCGCCTTAGGGTATCTACATTCACAGGGCATTATTTATCGTGATTTGAAATTGGAAAATCTTCTATTGGATAAAGATGGGCACATAAAAATTGCAGATTTCGGTTTATGTAAAGAGGATATCACCTATGGACGGACCACGAAAACATTTTGCGGTACACCCGAATATCTGGCGCCTGAAGTATTAGAGGACAACGATTACGGGCATGCTGTCGATTGGTGGGGCACGGGTGTGGTCATGTATGAAATGGTGAGAGGCTGCGATGAAATACATACATATATTTAAATTTAAAAATTATTTTAATTTGCTACTTGGGTACAGTATCTATATATTTACACTTGTGTGCGTGCACTGAATTCGAAACTCATTTAAACAAGCAAAACACGAATTTATTTAATGTTATATGCTTGTTTTTAGATTTGTGGACGTCTTCCATTTTATAATCGTGATCATGATGTGCTATTTACATTAATTCTAATGGAAGAAGTGAAATTTCCACGTACAATATCTGAGGAGGCGAAACGACTATTGGCAGGTCTATTAGTTAAGGATCCCAAAACACGCTTGGGTGGCGGGCAAGAAGATGTCAAAGAAATTCAGGCTCAACCATTCTTTGCAAGCATTAATTGGACAGATTTAGTGCAGAAGAAGGTGAGCAAATGAAATATTAATGTTAGGGACACTATGATTGAAATGTATGTATGTATTTATGTTGTTGTTAATTTTCAGATAACACCGCCTTTTAAACCACAAGTAACTTCAGATACCGACACACGCTATTTTGATAAAGAATTCACAGGCGAGAGTGTTGAATTGACCCCGCCTGATCCTACTGGGCCCCTAGGTTCCATAGCAGAAGAGCCACTTTTCCCGCAGGTAAGCAAACTTACAATATAATGAAGGTTTCTATCAAATGTTTGTAGTTTGCGTAGACTCATAAAACTCAAGGCTCACATATACTCATAACTGAAATTTGTGAAATTTCTAATAACATAGTGGTAAAGTAGTGCACAATTATGAATTTACACAAAATTTATTTTTTTTATTTTTTTTTGTATCAACTTTTGTAAAAGTTTGATAGTTTATTCGGTGAGGTTAGGTCCTAGCAAGAATAAAAGGTTTTCATAATTTTGGAGTCATTTATTGTGAGAAAGACTATGCTGTTAGTGTTTGTTTATATGGGACCAGCTTAATTTACAACCAACCGACCAATAGTTTTGAGCGTTGTCAGTAAGGTTTCCTTCTCGTTGCGCAGGTGTTGCCACCATAAATATCGGAAAGCATATGATATAAACGTTGCCGATTGTTGGTATCTGTTGGCCCATTATGCAAAGCGCGGTGGATGGAATACTTAATCTCGCTTACGAAAAGCGAATGGTGCGAAAATATTTGTTCCAATATTTCCAAGAAATCTGACGGATTTCCAGTTTTCATTCTGAAAGGGTTATAAATATAAAGTAAGGAGAAGAGAGCATAAAAAGTGTGGTTTTTGAATAAATATCAAATAAATTATTAAATATAGTAGCAACAACATTGATAAAAAAAAAAACAATAAATCAGAGTTTCCTTTGGTTGTATAATGAGAAGAGGTGGAAGAAGTACCCCACAAAGGAGTTTAATATCATGTAGTTCATGTCCACTTCATCTTTCACATGTCGAGTAACTCTAAGCTTCTAAGCGAAAGTGGCGGAAGTAAATTCCATAGTACCAAAATTAAATTCCGCAGCCCTTTCAATAATCGTTCTACTGAATTCGGTTGTAAATGCATTTTACAACGTGTCATAGCTTGATAATTTTTAACATCGTATGCTAGTAGACATCTCTTAGTAACGTCAGAGTTCTTTGAAAGATCAATGACGGTTCGCATTTTCGTATAGAAATCTTAAATTTTATATTATGTTTCCAGAAAATATTTTGTATTCCCGTCTTCTGTAAAATTTGTGTAAAATTATTTACTGGGGGATAAAAGTATCACTATCGAAATGCCTAGAAGTATGCAATACTTTTTATTACAAATTTATGTTTTTTGGTGCAACGTTATCTGTTACAACTTTAATATTTGCTCATATTAAAAATTTCTTATTAATTTCTATTTCTTTTTCGTTTTACTTTCCCAAACAAAACAACAGTTTAGCTATCAGGATATGGCTTCCACATTAGGCACTTCGTCACATATTAGCAGTTCTGCTGGCCTTACATCGATGCAATAGAACAGAATTAATTGCAAGAGACGAAACGACGTTATAAACACAAAACGTTATCATCGGTCACATTGTTTTCATTATCAATATTATTGCCATCGTTATCATTATTGTTATTAATATTTTTAAGCGATATGAGCATAACAAACAACATAAAATTTGCAACTTTTGTGTTTATGTTCATGATGATGCTAATGGTTTCGTAATGGTGATGACGATGACAATTGAATAGAATGAATTATAATGATGATCTATATGTAAAACGAAATGCATGAGCAACAGCTACAACAACAACAACCAACAACAACAGGAAAATCAAGATCAGCAATTACTACTACTATTATTACTACTACTAGAACTACTACTACTACAATTACTACTACTACTACTACTACTACTACTATTACAATACTGCTACGACAAAACAAAAAAAAAAACAAACAAAAAAACACCCACATACTATTACAACAATACAAAAACAAGTAACTTATTTCATTAAAATTAATACGGTTAAAGTTAATAGTTATATGCATACAAACAAACAACAATACAAAAGATTACAATACAAACTTCATATAAATATATAAAATAATAATATTAATATGTGAAATTAGTTAATTTAATTTTATCACTCATACACTTTTTTTTTTTTTTTTCTAAATACAATTTTCGATATATAAAGTAAAAGTAAATAGACACATATACAATATAAATAATGATATATAAAAGAAAATAGTGTGCAAAAATGCAACAACAACAACAACGGTACGTAATAAACGAAAGTTATGCATAATTATATAAATCGAAATATTTTATACTCCAAAGAAGCAAAAACAAAACAAAAAAAACAACAAAACTAAGAAATGATGGATTAAATAATAAAATTAAATAATGAATAATATTGATTATGAAATAGTAATAATAATAACTTAACAAAAAAAAAACACAGAGTAAAAATAATAAAAAGAGAATTCCCATTAATATAATAGTTGCCTCTAGTGTGCTGTGCTTTTCGCAAAAACAAAAATAGTAAAGAAACTATTAACTTGGGAGAAAAAATAAATTAAATATAAATTTAATATGAAAAAAGGTAAAAACAAAAACATTAAAATTTCATTAAAAATTGCTTTAGTGACGAATGCAACCATTTGCAGCACTAGCAAATATTACTAAAAGAAAAATGTAATGTTGCTAAAAAAAAACATCTCTTAGCATTTCTAGGTAATTAATAAAAAGAAATTGGTAATTGAGAAATTTAGAAATAATATAAAAAAATTCATAAAAAATCAGCGGTTCTGAAAGTTTTTTTTGTTGTAATTTATTGATAATTAATTTAAATTGAAAAGAAAAAATTCTTGAGCTGATGATATCCTTTTTGAATAAAAAAAAGATTTTTTAAAGAGAAAAAAAAACAGAAATTTTATTAAAATTTTGCATAATATTAAACAGACTCTAGTAACAAAAAAAAAAAATAAAAAAAACAGAGTCCAAGAGAAAAATTATTATGAGCGAACAATTCGAAATCATTAAACAACAAAAATATGAAAAACAACACTTTTGATATTTTTATACACGTAATTAAATTAAATTTAAATACTATTAAAGAAAAATCGAAAAGAAAAAAATCTAAAATTTTTTCTTTAACAGAAATGAAAAATAAAAAAATTAAAAGCAAAACATAAAATATTAAAATTCAGAAAGAAAATTTCGGGCATTTTTAAAAATTTGTAAAAAGTTTTTCTTTTAAAATAAAAAATAAAAAAAAAAAAAAAAATAAGAAATATGAATACGAATAAGATTTATTTATATAGTATACTGGCTGTATTTGTAATAAAAGCAAAATTAAATTTAAAACAAAATACTATTTCATGCTTTTGCTTCATTCTAATTCTCAACTAATGAAAACAAAAGCAAATCATACAAAGAGAGAAAACTTCAACGTATATATTTAAAACTTAAATGAAAGGAAAACACACACAAAAAATTGCAACGCTTTAATTTTTGTAAAACTAAAAACAAAAGAAAACACAAATATGTATACTTTTAAATGCTTTAAAAATATGATGAAAACTAAATTAAATTAAATTTAAATTTAATTTCAATTAAAAGAATATCGTTGGCAAACTAAACTACAAAACCGAAAAGAAAGGAGAAAATTAATCGAAAAGGAAAAAGCAAAATTAGTTTTTTGCATTCTTTTTATTTAGAAGTTAGAAGAAAAGTTTATGTATTAAAAATACTTACTACGTAGTTTTTTTCTAGTAATATTTTTAAAATACTTATCGTTTTTTGTTTGTTTCTTTTCTTTTATACAATTTTCCATAACACAAAAACACGAAATAATAATTTTTACCAAGTTTCGAACGCTGAACAAATCAGCAGATACTTGAAACGTTGTATAATCTTTCAATGCTCAATAACTATTTGCAAACTCATACTTAGCCCTGCCATAAGGTCTGTTTCAAGTTTGAATAACTGTCAAAAATGAAAATCACTCGAAAATATCTCTTTTGGTATAAGCTTTTAAATCAGTCGTGTTGCTGGTGTTATTGCTTATTTGAAAGTCTGTAAATATCTGTATGGGTGTCTCGCTGTCCCTACTCTCTAGCTTTTCCCGAAGGTCAATCTGCAGGTGTAATAATAGTTGTGTTTCAGCCTTAACTATTTAACACTTTTCTCGCAGAAAGTGAAAGATGTGACTACATTTCGTGAGATACCTTAACCACTTAACCATTACTGGTGGCGGAGGATGATGTTTTGAGCAACATTTTTTACTTTCTGTAGCATAAATTGTGTGGGTTGTTTTTGTTTTTTTTTGCTTTTTTTTTGGAAACTTAAAGATATTTTCATCGGCATCTGCATACTACTGGAAGAAGAATCTGGATTGAGTTTGTCAAACCTATTAACAAAAACTTTGTCGATTAATACAAATCGAATTAGACTTGACACTGGAATCCCACTTCTTAGAATGTCTTTTAATTCGGACGATTCAATAAAAGTAACTAAGCAAGAAGCATTCGTAATATCAAGAGTATTATAAAAATATTACTTTTCTAAGGAAATTTTCTTTTTAACTAAGAGAAAACGCTAAAACCAAAACCAAAACCAAACGGTTAAATTTGATGCTTTAGAGATGTTTCTATTCCGCTGGAAAATTTGTAACAGAATTTCTAGTAAGACCTAAAGAAACTCATTCAGCTTTTAGTAAGTAAATTTTGTTTAAATTATTAAGGATCGAAAATTCATTACAAATTTAAATTTTATGGAAAAATCTGCATAAACATTTACATGAATGATCATTGTCAGTTTCTTAGCGAAAACTTCGAAAAATTAAACTGCATCTGAATAATATCTGAAAGAAAGTTGTTTGTGATTCAACAGACTCTAACAACAGCTGCCAATTCTCTTTATCTGCATTTTATTTACATTAATGTTTTTTTTTAATTAACTAGCAAGCAACATAAGACTTTCAGATATTATAAAAATTGCTGTTATTTTTCAATAAATTGAAAATTGATCAGGCACTGAATCAATTATACTGGAGTTTTATTGAACTTGCCCAGTAATAGGAGTTTTTATTTTTATATTTGAACGTTATTCTCTTTTAATTTCAATCGTTTTCAAGTAATTTAATTTCACTCTCATGTCGAATGAGCCTTTCATTTTGTTTGGGAATGTTCTCCTGCTTTGAACTGGACCCTTACTGTTCTTGTTCGGAATTGATTATTTCTTTATTGTTTCTCAACTTTTTGGACTTGAGGAAATCAAAAATTGAAATGTACTTACAATTTAAGTACAGAGTGCGATTTTGCTTCTAGTTAGAGAGCATTACCATAAAAGACCCTATTCCGGAGTTCAGTTCCAATCGATTGTTATATTGGAAAGATAAAATAAATCGATAAAAAAAAACAGTTGTCAAAGGTTTTGCCCGACCGTGAAATTGAAATTAGAACATTAGTTCTGAATAGTTAAGAAAATATGTTTGAAACTTTTTTTTTTCTTTTTAGCATGAACAAAAATCAGCAAGTTTTTATACCCACAAAGCGATTTTTCACGTTTTCTTTTGCATATTTTACGACCTATGGTTTTTTATGAAACTTGACTTTTTGTTGTTACAAAAACGAAGTTAATTTACAGAAAAATTTTCGATTGAAACTTTCATCTTGGAACGATTTTTTAATTGTTCTCCACCCTGCATATTTATTATGGAAATATTGGTTTTCATTTCGTTTCTTTCTATTCTCCGTTTTTCTTTTCGTTCCATATCAGTTTTTCAGTTCAGTCAGTTTTTATCAATTTTAACCTTTAACCTTAAAAAAAAACAAAAAATATTAAGTAAATAATTTATGTGTTTGTTTGAGCTAAACTAAATAGCTATTTTTTTTTTAAATATTCTGTATTAAGAGAAATAAAGTAAATTATCCTGTAATCTTTATAAAATGATTTTATTTGTACAACAAAAGCAACGAAAAATTCTTCAAATGAAATAAACTATTTCACTGTTATATTAACAGTATAATTATACAAACATACACACCTACATAAAATACAATTAAACTCAAGCCACAAGTCCACTATAATTTACCAACCAAGCCCACATGCCAACAACTTTTAACACTAAAAATGCTAAAATGGTTTCTTTTTATTGCCAATAAGTTCAATCGACACATACAAACATATATACATACATACACACACACACACACACACACACACACACACACACAGATGCATACCATTATCCCTGCAATAGAGAAAAGGATTCGTAATATGAATTTCGAATTTACAAATTAATTTCGGTTATTTTTTGTGGTACGGAATATTTTAACCTTTAGCAATTTGACTTCCTTGAAAGTGTTTGCAAAGAGCAACAAACCTAATCAATTTTATATTACAAATACCCGAGAAACTAAAATTGCAAATGCTTTTGTTTTGATTATTATTTTACTATTTATATATGATAATGAATTGTGGTTAGCGAAAAAGTAAAAATGTCGAGCAGGAAAATTTTCATAAATCTTATATCAAATATATGGTATCTCGGTGATTCTGATCATTTTCCATGCCGTTTTTTGATCAATTAACTAAATTTTTGTTTTTTATTTTTATTATCCAAGTTTAATAATAATCAGTTTATGCAAACGAGTGCATAATTGTAAACAAACACACCTTCAAAATAGTACTTAGTGCAAAAGGCTCAGTTGAATTTCTCAACATGCGCTGTAGAGATGAACTGACAATGCGGGAGATTTTTATTCTCACTCGAAACGACGATAGTGACTGCTACTCTCTTTGCACGATTGTACGATTGTACACTCTTTTGAAACGTATTCTTCCCTATTTCTTTTCACTTTTTCGCTAAAACCAATTCATCGTCAGTTATTTGATTAACTTGATCAGTTAACAAAACAAAACTCTTGTTTTTAATTTAATATTTGTTTTGGGCCAAACTGGTCCTTTTTCGTATCATTTTATTTTTATTACTATTACTATTTTTTTTTTTTTTTTTTTTTTCATAAGTGTAAACGTACTTTATTAGGTTTTAGGAGAAAACAAAAAAAAAAAATTATGAAATAAAATAAATAACATACATACATACCTATTTAGCTCTTATTATTTAAGTTTTTGATTTTTATTTTTTAATTTGAATGACATTGTAAAAAATAAATAAATATCTAAAAAATAAAAAAAAAATCTTTATACCTAACAAAAAAATATACGAAAAAATTGAGACAAAAAAAAAATGTTGAAAAAAAATGATATAAAAGATCATATATAAATAAGTGAGACATAACAGAAAAATATATGGATAATAAATTATCTATGTATTAATTTATATATATTATATACTTTATACATAAGATTATATTATACAATAAACAAGTAAAAAAAAGAACATACAAATTTAAATAAAAATTGTAATAAAAACCAAAACAAAAATTGTTTATTTCTTATTTTCTTTAAGAGTTTAACCTTTTTTGCCGCAAATGAAATAATGCCATTAAGTGTGCGTAAGCTTAGCGCAATAGGAGAAATTAAAATATATAAGAAATCATCATATAGCATATAAAGTTATTAAATAAGATATTTAACTCCAGAATACAAGTTCAAGTCAAAAGTTTTTTTTTTTTGTGATCACCAATTGATTAATTTTGTAAAGTCTGTTTTGGAGAGGAATACATCTTTTATCTGAAGTCAAGGGAATGCTAATCTAATGATTTCACAATCACGACTGCTTCGACTCAGGTGGATTAAAGTCAGTTGCAGTCGATTAAAGTTAGTAAAGCCAGTAAGTTAAAGTCACTGGGAGTCGATTAAAGTCACTTGGTGTCAATTAAAGTCACTTTGAGTCAATAAAGTTACTTGGAGTCAGTTTAAGTCACTTTGAGTCAATAAAGTTACTTGGAGTCAATAAAGTTACTAGCAGTAAATAAAAGTCACTGGGAGTCAAATAAAGTCAGTTGGAGTCAATTGAAGGCACCTGGGAGTTAGTTGAAATCACTTCGAGTCAATTGAAGTCGCTTGGGGTCAATTGGAGTGAAATGAAGTGAGTTAGAATCAATTGAAGTGACTTGGAGTTAATGATTTAGAATCGTTTGAAGGCACTTGGAGTGAATTGAAATGGCTTAGAAGCAATTGAAGTCAACTTGGAGTCAATTAAAGTGTATTGAATATATTGATTGAAGGCACTTGGAGTCAACAGAAGTGTCTTAGAAGAAATTGAAGTCACTTGGAGTCAATTAAAGTGACTTCGAATCGATTTAATGCATTTGGAGTGTATTTTCAATTGATTCTAAGTCACTTCAATTGACTTAGAATCAATTGAATATACAAATTGTAAACAAATTTCGTCATTCAAGGTTTCCATTTTTATAATGATGAAATCCACGAACGAGCAACGTTTGGAAACTATTAAAAATTACTACCGAAATTCTGAGCCGCTGGTCTTATCTTTAAGTTTGAAGGAAATACTGCATTACATCCAAAAATCATCTTCAGCGATGAAGCTCATTTTTGGCTAATGGCTTTGTCAATAAGCAACAATTTTTTGTTTTTATTGATACATTTAACACACAGATTGTACCCCTATGAATGCAGAGCATTGTGTTGAATGGAAGGAAGATTGATTGGTGAGAGGAAGATGGAGGGAGAACGAGAGAGGGAATGCAATCACACAGGAAACCGATAAAGAGATAGACAGCCAGTGTGGCAAGTGCTGTGCCTTTACCGCAATGAACATCAGTTTATCAGTGTCGAATAATACCGCATGTTGCGCCAAAGGCCAAGCTTTTCGCATCCACTCATGTTCTGTGTGTTATATTTGTACATGAATGAATATGCATTATTGAACAACAAAGAACCCACATGTGCTTCAAGATACTCCATTGCATCCACATGAAGTGACCGTGTGGTGTGGATTTTATGGCGGAGATGATTTTGGATGTCGATGAAAATGATCGCCATGTTATGGTCAATGGAGGTGATTGTCGCGTCATGTTGGAAGACTATTTTTGGCCAGAATTAGATAAATAGAGGGGTGGAAAATTAACCCCAAAGAGTCAATCGCTGTAAACGTGCTCGCGGTGGTCATATGAGCGACAGCGAATTCTTTACATACAAAATTGTTATGTCCCTATTAAAAAATCCCTTACACGGCTGACCGATTTCGCCGTTTTGAACCTATATTTGCAGTAATCTCGTTAAATAAATGAAATCAGCTTTGTTCAGCAACATAGCTAAAGGCTTTATTTAACATTTGAAAAAACTTTAAGTCATACTCAAATTACCAACATCATTCATTCATTTGAGTAACATGCCCTTAGCAACTTCATTGGCTTTTTCTATGCCTGCAAGAACCTCGGCGATTTTTAGGCCAAAATCAAAAGCTGTACCAGGACCACGGCTTGTTATAAGATTACCATCTTGCACCACTTTCTGGTCTTCAACATATCTGAAAGGTAAGTGAAGAGATAAATTTTATTTGATTTTGCTGTTAATGGTACACACGCACTTGTATTTCTCCACCAATTGCCCCTTAACCGATGGATATGAGGTGAGGCTTTTGCCCAGAGCAATGCCATGGGCGACAAGTGCAGTGGGCGCCGCACATATAGCAGCAATAATTCTGCCCTCAGCTTCCTGCTGTTTTAGTAATTCTCCTACTATTGGCGATTCTGCCATTGCTTTTGAGCCGCCCAAGCCGCCAGGCAAAATGACAACATCAAATTTATCACATTTAGCCGCTTCCAGCGATGTGTCTGGAACGATATTGACATCACGTGAACATTTCACTGGTTCTGTGCCGCATAGGCCGGCTACGGTGACTTTAACCTGCCAACCATCGAAGAAACAAATATGTAGTATGTATTAAAAAGAAAACTAAAAATATTGTAGCTTTTTTATGGAGCTGGTTTTGATAGTCACCCCCGCCCGACGCAACACATCAGCGGAGATCACGAATTCCATCTCTTCTGCACCGGGTGCCAAGATGATCAAAGCACTCTTTGACATATTGTTGCTGCTATAATTTTTAACTTTAACAAAATTTAATACACTTTTCGGGTCCTTGATGTTAGCAAGCGAAATTGAAATTTGTCGGCTAAAATTTAACAATAGTAATGCTGATGACCTTCCAAAGGCAAACATTTATAAAAGCAACATAAAAAACAATAAAAAATATCCCGGAATCAGCTGAGTTTTTGGAAAGCTTCCAAAATGAAGCTTTTATGCCCATTGTTGCATTTTGCGTGAGGAGAATAGTACTTTTGTGGGCAAACTGTATTTTGATTAGAATTTATATTAGAATATCCATACTACTACTATGGCACAGCAGTTAACTGAGGGCCTAGATGGAGCTTTTGTAAAGCTGTTACTGTACTACTGTACATTGTGTGCATGCTCTTGGACATTTTAAAGTACGTTTCTAATTTAAAATGTAAGTAATTTCGTCTCACTTTACTAGTGTTCGAACAAAAAAATAAAGGAGATCAATTGACAAAAAAATTATCGTGTGCAAATGCACATATATATATTTACTTTAAAATATTTCATTATCAACCCTATTCGCGATATGATGGGTTTGGTCTTGAATTGAGTTTTTGTGAGAAAATTTAAATAAAATGTATGTGCACATGTCAACTTAGTCAAAAAAAAATACAATACAAGAGCAAACGCATCACATCATGAACAGTGATTAATTATCAGTTGATTATATTATCAGTAATTTTATTTAGCAAATTGTTTTCTATTGTATTTTCACATTACATTAATCGAAATTTGTTGTGGCTCTTTATTGGTACCTCGCTCAAAATACTCTTCTACATGCAGCGCTTTCGCATGATGAAGGTGATGGTGGAAAAGATTAATATGCGTTTTATAGTGATGATGGTGAGTCGGCTCATTTTTATAACCATTTTTTTTTAATTGAATTTTCATTTCTTTAATTTGATTGATTTTAATTTGAATTTCGACTTTTTTTTGGCCATTGACATAATGATGAAGTGATAATGGTGACCAAGTTGTGGAAAATTTGCGCTATATTCAACATGATGAGCTGGTGATCGCCGTGGCGTAGTTGGTAGTACTTTGGCCTGCTACGCAGAGTGTTCAGGGTTCAAAGCCCGGAACAGGCAAAATCAAAAGTAGAAAAAACAAAAAAAAAAAACATTAAGAATATAACACGCAGAACATGAGTGGATGTGAAAAGCTCGGCCTAGACCCTCCATGGGCTGTTGTGCCATTAAAAGAAGAAATAAGAAGAGCAATAGTATAGTATAGGTGGTCGCTGTGGTGTAGTGGTAGTGCGTTGGACTGCTACGCAGAGTGTCCGGGGTTCGAATCTCGGCACAGGCAAAATCAAAAAAAGTAGAAAAAATAATTTTTCTACATGGCACCACCTCTTGGCAGGCAATGGCAAACCTTCAAGAGTAAAAATGGCTATGAAAGGCTTTTCACTTCGCCGTTCGGATTCGGCATTAAACTGTAGGTCCCTTCCATTCATGTACAAATATAACACGCACAACATGAGTCGATGCGAAAAGCTCGGCCTAGGCCCTCCATGGGTTGTTGTGCCATTAAAAGTAAGTAATAGTATAGTATGTAAGTAAGTATCTACATATTATTGAACCTAAAACTGGTTTTGATTTAATGCTCCAAAGAAAACCACGTAATCACTTGATATTAAAGCAGTTTTTTTGATAAAAGCCCAAGGAGGGTGTATCTCGAGCTTTTATTTGTGCATGAATGACAGGAAGGGTCCTGCAATTTTATAACGAGTCTAAACGGCAAAGTGGAAAGCTTTTTTTAAGGCAATTTTTTCTTTAGAAGGTTTGACATGGCCTGTCAAGAGGCTTGTCTCATTTAGACAAATTTTTATCTTTGCCGAGATCTGAACCTTGGCCCTCTACGTAGCAGTCCAGCACACTACCGACTACGATACGGCAATTACTGTACCTTTGATCTACCTTACATCTACCTTACCTTACCTCTCTCTACCTTCTACCCTACCTCGACCATACCTTTACATTACGCCTACCTTACCTCTTCTTCAACACTACCTTACCTTCCTTCTTCTTTACTTTACCTTTCCCCTACCTTACCTTTCAACTACCTTACCTCTTATCTTACCTCTCTCTACCATACCACTACCTTACCTTTCCCCTACCTTACCTTTCCCCTACCTTACCTTTCAACTACCTTACATCTTATCTTACCTCTCTCTACCTCATCACTACCTTACCTTTCCCCTACCATACCTTTCAACTACCTTACGTGCTATCTTACCTCTCTCTACCTTACCACTACCTTACCTTACCTTTCATCTACCTTATTTCTTATCTTACCTCTCTCTACCTTACCACTACCGTACCTTTTCGCTACCTTACTTTCCCTCTACCTTACCTCTTATCTTACCTTACCTCTTATCTTACCTTACCTCTTATCTTACCTTACCTGTACCTTACCTATCTATACCTTACCTATACCTTACCTATACCTTACCTATACCTTACCTATACCTTACCTATACCTTACCTATACCTTACCTATACCTTACCTATACCTTACCTATACCTTACCTATACCTTACCTATACCTTACCTATACCTTACCTATACCTTACCTATACCTTACCTATACCTTACCTATACCTTACCTATACCTTACCTATACCTTACCTATACCTTACCTATACCTTACCTATACCTTACCTATACCTTACCTATACCTTACCTATACCTTACCTATACCTTACCTATACCTTACCTATACCTTACCTATACCTTACCTATACTTTACCTATACCTTACCTATACTTTACCTATACCTTACCTATACCTTACCTATACCTTACCTATACCTTACCTATACCTTACCTATACCTTACCTATACCTTACCTATACCTTACCTATACCTTACCTATACCTTACCTATACCTTACCTATACCTTACCTAAACCTTACCTATACCTTACCTATACCTTACCTATACCTTACCTATACCTTACCTATACCTTACCTATACCTTACCTATACCTTACCTATACCTTACCTATACCTTACCTATACCTTACCTATACCTTACCTATACCTTACCTATACCTTACCTATACCTTACCTATACCTTACCTATACCTTACCTATACCTTACCTATACCTTACCTATACCTTACCTATACCTTACCTATACCTTACCTATACCTTACCTATACCTTACCTATACCTTACCTATACCTTACCTATACCTTACCTATACCTTACCTATACCTTACCTATACCTTACCTATACCTTACCTATACCTTACCTATACCTTACCTATACCTTACCTATACCTTACCTATACCTTACCTATACCTTACCTATACCTTACCTATACCTTACCTATACCTTACCTATACCTTACCTATACCTTACCTATACCTTACCTATACCTTACCTATACCTTACCTATACCTTACCTATACCTTACCTATACCTTACCTATACCTTACCTATACTTTACCTATACCTTACCTATACCTTACCTATACCTTACCTATACCTTACCTATACTTTACCTATACCTTACCTATACCTTACCTATACCTTACCTATACCTTACCTATACCTTACCTATACCTTACCTATACCTTACCTATACCTTACCTATACCTTACCTATACCTTACCTATACCTTACCTATACCTTACCTATACCTTACCTATACCTTACCTATACCTTACCTATACCTTACCTATACCTTACCTATACCTTACCTATACCTTACCTATACCTTACCTATACCTTACCTATACCTTACCTATACCTTACCTATACCTTACCTATACCTTACCTATACCTTACCTATACCTTACCTCAACATGTACCTTACCTCTGCCTTACTTCTACCTTCTTATTCTTTAGTTATTGTGTACCGATGTGGTAAATTTTATTTTTATGCACGTTCTTCGAAATCGATGGCTTGAACGAGTGCATAAAACATTTTGAGCAGGCAGTAAAGAAAATTTCGTAAATGTAGAAAATCCGTGTAAACCGATTGATTGATGGATTCGACATGGTTTTGATTTTGTATTTGAAGCCAAGGAAAAAACCATGTGCAACTATATTTCCCCGGTTATATTTGAGAAACCAATTAACAACAACTTTTACTTGTTTACTTTTAATGGAAAATTGAAAATATTTTCGATATTTTTGCTAAAAAGGAAATAGAATTAACAAAAATACGAGGGTGAGGAATTTTAATGAAGATATTAACGTAAAATTTAAGCAAATATTTGTTTTCAAAAACTTGCAAATTCGTAAACAAAAAAGGTTTTTAAAACTTCTGAGTTTGCGCGCACTGCAATCATTATCGCCAAACAAAAAATCACCATAAAACTGAGTAAAAACATTAAAAAAACAAAAAAACGAATTTCTTCGCTCTTCTCCGTTTTTTTTTTGTGTATTTATTTTTTAGTAGGTAGGTACCTACCAACATATAAATTTAGGCTCTAATTGGCTATAATATTATGTTGTCAGTGGAAATATCTTGACATGGCATCTTTGGATGCCGAAGTCATTTTATGTTGTGAAAAGGGTCCAAATTGCATACATACTACTTATAAAATACATACTTACATACGAGCTCATACATACAACAGCAACTTTTTTGAATATCTTTTATATTCGGGGCTTAATCAGCAGCAAGCAGCAGTAGGTTTTTTGTTTTACCATTGCAACAATA
Source organism: Palloptera scutellata (assembly GCA_958295655.1). Classification (NCBI taxonomy): domain Eukaryota; kingdom Metazoa; phylum Arthropoda; class Insecta; order Diptera; family Pallopteridae; genus Palloptera; species Palloptera scutellata. The sequence continues at coordinate 90,096,661 of OY282450.1, forward strand.
TGTTGTATGTTGTTGACGCATGTGCAAGGCGGAAGAGTTACATCCTTCGAATTGTGTTTGATGACTGTGATTATGCCACAATAAGTTAAAATGCATCAAGCATATCCCTTTTGGGAATTTTGGGCATTTTTGGCGAATTAACAGAATTGTTACTTGTTTTTCGTTTTTCTGTTTTTTTTGGGTACGAGCAAAACAAAAGCAGGAATAATTTATTTTCTTGTTTCTTTTTCGGAATTCATTTTAACATTTGATAAAAATTCTTTATAATTGCATACATTTAAGTGAACGAAAAGATGATATGTAATAAGATAAAATTAACTTGAGACTTGATTTTGAAATGAGGAAAACACCTTTTTACATGAAACATTACCGTTATAATGCAGGTTAATTGGCTCGGGTTACGTTCGCCATATGAGCTTTAAACAAAAAATGAAATAAAAATATTGAGACAATTTTCACTTATCTTCTTGCGGACAATGAAATATAGCTGATGCCGGCTGTCGTGTGATCATTGTGCACTGGAGTTCTGGGCGTCCAGTTCAATTAACATCGGATCAGATAAAAGTGGAAAGGTAACATTTTTAGTTGAAAACATTTTTATATATGCAACTGTAATCGTAACTGTAATTTGTTCCAATCAAGTAAGGTCTTATGCCTATTTTGTCTCAAGCCTCAAGCTGCAACATCCTAATCGAAGGTAAGTGGATTTCTATGATCGCCTATATCTAAATCGGCATGCAGACATATTTCTCACACAATGCTTAAGTTTTTAATTTTTAAACTGATTTTCTCACTCCGATTCTCCGACTCTAGGCAATTTCACCGTGATTGTGATTTTTGTTTGTTTGTTGAAGGTTTATATATTGAAAGAGTAAGTTCGGTATCACTAGAAGCTCCGTATAGGAAGGGGTACTATGCAAGCCAAGTGAAGCCAAGAAGAGTACAATCTAATATCTGTTAGAAACACCAGGTACAAGAGGACCTAATTGAACTCGACCTTAATCACAGCAACGCATGCATTGCAAATAAGACTGAGGAAACTAAGTTGAAGCTTCTCGATCAGCGAAAAGCTCGACTTAGGCTCTCAATGACTGTTACGCTATACGAATGGTAGAAGCAGGATAGACGATAGGATGTGACATCGTCATTGAATCATGACAACAAGATGGCGTTCACAGCAAATGTTGTCATGTTGTATCCGACTGGAACACATTGAACGCGGACACGACGAAATGACTTTAATTCTAATATTTACGATTTATAACCTGAGAGGTTAATCATTTTATACCCATAAAAATACAATAATTTGTAATAGTACACTTTATTAATTTATTTTTTTTTGAGAGAATTTAACATTAACAAACGATTTTTGTAATTTCAAGTTGAAAATGAATAGAAATAGATTGAAGTCGGCGACAGTGGCAATTTCCCCATTGGCCTAATGGTGCAGTATCGCAGCCATTATGTTCGCCTTCATAAGAATGCATGTTATTTAAGTGTTGGCAATGTGGTGCAATGTGGTAAAGGTATTGCGCCATCTTACTTACTTAGCTGAGACTACAACCTGAGCTGTACGTCAACGCTGATATAATCAAGAGTATAAAAATCGATCGGCTTCGCTGGCTGGGACATGTTGAGCGAATGGAAGAAAGCGCTCTGGCTAGAAATGAAATGTGTTTTATTCGAGCCACGGTGGAGGAACACGCAGAAGAGGGCATCCTAATCTCAGTTGGAGTGCCAGCTAAATAAGTAAGTAAGTAAGATGGCGCAATGCCGTTGCCGCGGTCCATTGTGTTCGTACTTTTTACTTACTTTTAATGGCACAACAGCCCATGTAGGGCCTAGGCCGAGCTTTACGCATCCACTCATGTTGTGCGTGTTCTATTTGTACATGAATGGAAGGGACCTACAGTTTAATGCCGAATCCGAACGGCGAGTGGAAAGCTTTTCATTGGCAACTTTTACTCTTGCAGGTTTGCCATTGCCTGCCAAGTGCCAAGAAGTGGTGCCGTGTAGAAAAATTATTTTTTCTACTTTTTGATTTTGCCTGTGCCGAGATTCGAACCCCGGACACTCTGCGTAACAGTCCAACGCACTACCACTACGCCACAGCTTTCGTACTCTTTGGGGAGAAAAAACAATCATTGTTTCTCTTGCTCGATTATTTCTCTCTTTGATTTTTCTTTACTAATAGTTTGAGATTCATTGAAGTATATTAAAATGAGCGATCATTTATCATAAATGTCATTAACTGAAAGGAGGATTCACCCAAAGTATAGTATACAAATATTAATATGTAGCTGTAATATAAAAACGATAATTGGCTTCATTTCATGCCAAATTCTCGAAAAAAAATAACGAAATTGCAATTTATTATTATAATTTTTTTTTTTTTTAACATACATAATGATGAAAGTTTTCACAACCTTTGAAAGAGTAAAAAAAAAATAGAAAATATTTGCGCGCGATTTCATTGGAGCGCGCATCATTAATGGTTATTGTTTTCCTTTCAAAGAGGGACGAAGCCGTACAATGTGAGTTAAAAATAAGAAGAAAAATCGCGCGTGCTGCATCAAAATTTCAAACGTAAACGCATATCTCAGCTGCAATGTTGCTGCAACTAAATGATGCATGTTTTTGAAAATGACTAATGTGGCATGTTTGACGTTTTCAATGATGTGGAATTAAAAACCTTTTTTTTTGTACCTATGGTATTTCTGTTTTTCTTTTCTGTGCAAAAATTTCCACAACGAAAACTTGCTGCAAAAGGTAGTAAAGAATAACAATAAAAAAAAATTGATGAAGGAAAAAAAAAACAAAAAAATATGCCATAAACAAAGTTAGTATGAGTATGTAGGTTGCGTTGTTGTTGGCGGCGGCGGCGACGGCGGCGGCGGTATATTGTTGTTGGTGTGCTAACAATGATGTTGCCACATTGCCACAGCAGCTGATGATGATGCCGATGATGGAAAAGCAATAAAAAAGGGAAAGTACCTAGCATGTGTATTGTATGCCATTATGGAAAATGTTAGAAACCTAACTGAGAAAAGGAAGGCTAAAGAAAATATCAGAAAAGAAAAAAAACACTATAGCGGGAAAATAGCAATTCACACACAAACACTCACACACACATATGTAGCTGCTTCATTTTAATATTTTTTTTTTTATCAAAAAATTATGAGCACATTTGAAATGAAGTTAGCTAAACAGATTTTGAAAAAAACTAATAAAATTTTTTTTTTTTGTTTTCTAATTAACAAAACGATTAAAACAGCAAGAGGAGACTTTTTTTTATGTGTAATAAAGTGAATTTCAGTATTTTCACTAAATGCTCGTAAAATTAACAAACAAAAGTGAGAGCGTTCATTATTAACAACTGCAACATAATCAGCAGCAAGATTATCGGTAGCATCAACAGCTTCGATAACAAAATCAATATCAATATGATAAAAATTAAAACAAAAAAAACATTTTCTTGTAATAAGCATTTATAAGCATTATAAGCACTGGAAGCACTGGAAGCATTTATAAATGCTTCCAGTCGCGGATCGTGAATTTGGGTTTGGGTAGGTTTGAATTTGGTAAGTTAATCAATTAATTACACTGTGCAACAGCGAAAATCGGATTTAACTGGCTGAGCTCGAATCTGAAAACCGTTTTGCTCGATCGCGTCTTGTTTTCGAAATTACGGTACATGAAATAAAAATATAAAAACGCCATTAAAAAGACTGCACTAGCACATTTTCGCTTTTGGTGTCAGTAGGAAAGTTAATGATTTTATGTTTTTAATTTGGAGAAATATTTTCCCGAATTCGGCAAGTGCATCTTGTTAGAGTATTATATGTAGTGTATGAAAATAAACTTAAACTTTGTTGTTGTATAGGGTGCACGATTTAAATTTAATGCCATTTTGTTCTCAGTGCATTTAACAGCTGTTGTCTACAATTGTTGCGGTTATTGTGGCCTCAATTGAACGGTATACATCTGGACGACATGTGATTTCAGCAGGACGGTGCCACCTGTCTCACCGCCCTTGAAACAATCGATTATTGCAGCAAGGATTTCCAGACCGAATCATTTCCAGAAATTCCGATGTCAATTGCCCAGCAAGATCGTGCGATTCAACGCCGTGCGGTTTCTTTCTTTGGGATTTTGTGAAATCCCAAATCTATGTGAATAAAGCACAAGAATATCTGAGCTCAAGACCGAGATCCAACGCATCAGCGGTGAGATAGAGCCATATCTTGCTCAAAATCTCATCGAAAATTTCATTCAAAGAGCAAGGGTCTGTGATGAGAGCCGCGGAATATGTCCACTTTACAATGCAATAAAAATATCAACACTGTCTCAAGGTCTCATGCTAAGACACCATATATAATCATTATACTGGAAAATGTTTTTTTTGGAAAGTTTTTTAGTATCTATAAAGAAAAGAACCTTCTGTGAGAACACAAAAACCAGCCATCTACATCCCAAAACTCCAGCTTAGTTAGTGTCCAATTAATTTCCAGGTCACTGTTGAAGTTCAATTACAATAAAATATTTTAGAAGGAATTTCTAGCAAACTTTCCTTACAAATACTCGTTCATAGTTCGTAATCATAACAAAAAAAAATTCATTTGTCACACTACTTATATTTTGATGCTGACTCATTTACATATACACAAAAGTAGATAAAATACAATTACAACAAAATGTTCATAAAGAGGTGATGAATTGAAGCTTTAACAAATTACACACCAAAATGTGTCGTCGATCAGCATAGGCACACAAAATAAAAGGTATTTCAGATATCGAAAACAAATTACCACCACAATTGTTTTGCTACAATAAACACTCGACTAGCAATGCTTAATAGCGAGAGCTGCCATAAAACTAGAAGATACAAGTTGAAAGCGAAAGTAAATGGAGGAACAACAGAAAAGTTTTGTATTGAAATTGAAAAACGAATCTGAAATACCGGCAAATGTGGTAAAATTCGGTTGACAAAATAAATAAATCAAGGGTGTCACGCGCGCCCATTACAATTTGAGACGAATGTAGATGCATGAAAACCAACGGGCAGGCACAAATAAAGTAGACACATACTGACAAAGCGATTGTATTGAAGAAAAAGCGCAAGCAAATATTTTGGGAGCAGCAGTCGTCGTTATGCGATTATGCCTCAACAGTAAATACGTCATGGATCAACGTCATACAAACAAAGAACTTTTGATCGCTCAGATGGATGGCGAGAGGAGTAAAACGAAGAACGATACACTACAGCGCAAAAGATTGCGTACGGTTTCAAAATTAAATGTTTTAACGAAAAATGGACATGTGTGTGAGTTAGACCTGGTCGTCGTTGGTTTCTGTTTACTGGACATGCTTCGAACGGATTAGGATGCAGTACATAAAATGGCTTAGACAATAACTTCCATATCTATAAGAACAATTTTCAGATCTATAAACTCGGAATATACCATAATGTGAATTAACATAAATAAAAAAGTACCTGCCTAGCCGTTTTAAGTCTTCTTCTTCTTTTAATGGCATAACAACCAGTGGAGGGGGGCCTAGGTCGAGCTTTTCGCATCCACTCATGTTGTGCGTGTTATATTTGTACATGAATGGAAGGGACCTACAATTTTATGCCGAATCCGAAAAGCTAAGTGAAAAGTTTTTTTTGGCAATTTTTATTCTTGTAGGTTTTCCATTGCCTGGCAAGAGGTGATGCCGTGTAGAAAAATTGTTTTTTCTTCTTTTTGATATTGCCTGTGCCAAGATTTGAACCCCGGACACTCTTGGCAGCAGATCAACACGCTACCAACTACGCCACTGCAACCACCGTTTTGAATCCAGGTGTATAAATTTTCATAAAAATTCTTCTCCTAACTAAGACATAGAATCATTTACTAGGGTAATTTTTTTAATATTTCAGAATCCTTTATCTTTTCGATAAAGTAGAATTTTCCTGGCACAATGGCATAATTCGAAAATATCTAGCCTTGAGCTTTTAAGTTAAGTAAGTTTGGAATTTTATGCCTTATTTAAGTTTAGTTGTCCTAAATTATCGGTTAATTATGTGTGAGTAAACGATTTCATTGTGCTGGGCTATTGATATTAGCGATAGTGTTGAATGTGAATTACTGCGTAAAATACCTTAAGTCAACACTCGACACTTTCGAAAAGTCAAAGATATAGACAATGATAAAAATTATAATGAATATAGTACTTATTCCAAGTATTGTATGAGCATAGTAGTTTAATTTTCCCTCATTCATTCCCTCAATTTTTGTTTCATAGTTGCATAAAAAATAGTAAGAATAGTAGTAAAATAAAAAAGTATCTAACAAGTGCTCATATATTTATTGCCACTTATGGTATGTGAAGTTATGCTTTCTGTGCGTTCTACGCGTTTCGGAATCTTTGTTTCTATCATTTTTAGTTTGCTTATGTTCTTATGAAACAGAAATGTTTGCAAACAAAAATGTATTAAATTATTTTTCCCACACATTTTTTCAACTCTGAGCTTATAACTAGTACATAAATGATTGAATATGAAATAGGCCTGTTTTAAGCCTGTTCTCTGGACAGCTATGTTATTTTCTTTTCTAGATGGAGACGCAAATAATAGGTACAACATTTTTTCTGTGACGAAGACTTTAGGGCTTCAGTGTACATATGCATTAATGTAGATAGTGTGTTTAGTTGGCGGTGTGCGGTCCACGACTGGACCGCGTCGAGTCGCGGTGTGTGATTAATTGCAGCTCACAATTTATGCGCTTACCAATTCGTATGTGGTTACGCGCTCATTCTGTGCATACTTAAAGAAACACATGCTTGTAAATAGTACGAATGTTTGTAGATAGTTAAGTAAAGTTAAATGCGAACGAGTTGTGCGTCGTGAGCGCGTGAGCTTTGTTCAAATATGTAAGTATACAAAACAAAAAGTTTCCCTAAAACGAAAATTAAGTGAACAAAGCGGAATCAACGAAATGCACATGTGTGACATTGTGACATTAAATGGTATGATTAATGTGCAACAACAGCATCAGCACAAAGGTAACAAAAACAGAAACACAAAACGAATACTTTCTCAATACTTTCAGATTAAAATTTTTTAACTGTTTTTGAAGAAAATTTTGCTTATATATTTTTTTTTTTTAAAAGGAGCACATTTTATTTATTAAAAGAAACAAATCACTCTTAAGCAAAAAATGTAATGACGATGAAAGTGTTAAGCCTTTGCGGTTCTATGTACTTAGTTATGTAGGAAATTAAGTGAACAGACAAATAAACTTAAACTGCCAGTAGCCCAACGTACTTATTATGGCAGGAAAAAATTTAATTTTAACTAGAGATAAATTAATATGTTTGCTCAGACATTACTCAGTTTCAATCAGCAGAAATTTCCCCGAGTAAAATAATGGTGACTTTACTCTCTCACTTACTCACCCTTGGAGATAACAGATGCCAAAGACTATTCACTTGTTCTCGAAAAGGAGTTTCCGACTAGGACTTCCAAGAACTTCGAAGATAACGATTACTTACTACTATTCATATTACCATTGCCCTGCTGTAATCGAGATCAGACTGAAACATTCCATAAAGTTTCCTAGACAACCTAACCGTGGTTTCCTGAACTGTCATCAGAAAGCCTCTACTCTTGGTCATTACCTATACTAAATCCTAAATCATAAGTAAGTGTGTGGGTCGATTGTAAACAAAACGTTATTTTTTTACTGCGACCAATGTAGTTCAACAGTCCGCTATGCGTAAAATTATAAGAATTTAAGTTAATTGTAATTTGTGTCCGGGGTTCGAATCTCGGTACAGGTAAAATCAAAAAAAGTAAGAAATAAAATTTCCACACGGTAACACCTTTACTTTACTTTACTTTTAATGGCACAACAGCCCATGGAGGGCCTAGGCCGAGCTTTTCGCATCCACTCATGTTGTACGTATTATATTTTGTACATGAATGGAAGGGACCTACAGTTTAATGCCAAATCCGAACGACGAAGTGAAAAGCTTTTCATAGCAATTTTTACTCTTGTAGGTTTTCCATTGCCTGCCAAGAGGTGGTGCCGTGTAGAAAAATTATTTTTTCTATTTTTTGATTTTGTCTGTGCCGAGATTCGAACCCCGGACACTCTGCGTAGCAGTCCGATGCATTACCACTACGCCACAGCGACCGACACGGTAACACCTCCTGGCAGGTAATAGCTTCCATTTACTATTGTGGAACAGTCTATAATACTTATGTATGTAGAGTTAAGATCAAGAAGTTCTCTTTATTTATTGTAAATAGAATAACTGAATTGAGTAAAAGTAATATGATAGCTATTTTTGCCCAAAATTTCGTTTGAGTTTAATTTGGGGACAGTATCTGCAATGGGCAATAAATAAAACTTATCCGTTGATCCATTTATCACTCGCATAAGTCGTCTTAGTTTTATTTTCCCCTTGCAACGTAATGAATGAATATTTCATGTACATACATATATGTATGTACCTATACATAGTGTGGTATGTATGCTTTATTATACAGGGTGTGTTTTTTAGAAGAGTGGTTTTCAAGAAGAAAAAAAACCCATATAATTTAATGTTATAGCCAAAAATTTTGCTTTATTATAAAGATAAGGATTTGCCATTATATTTCGGGCAAGTGGCCGCCGCGGCTGGTTCGAATAAATTACAGCCGAGACGCCCAATTATGTCAGTAATAACGCGCCGAATATTCTCTTCCAAGGCGTCAATCGTCTCGGGCTTATCTTCCAAGGCGTCAATCGTCTCGGGCTTAGACAAGCGACTTCACATAACCCCACAAAAAGTAGTCCAGAGGTGTTAAATCGCACGATCTTGGAGGCCACGCTACAGGCTCACGACGCAAGCTAACTAAAAGTTTCCTTCAATAAATTGATTATTTCGTTGGCTGTATGGCAAGTAGCGCCGTCTTGTTGGAACCAAAGGTCATCCACATCAACATCCTCCAATTCAGGCACGAAAAATTCATTAATCATGGCTCTATAGCGTTCCCCATTGACTGACCGTCTTCATCTTTGAAGAAATATGGACCAATGATTCGCTCTGCCCATAGAGCACCCCAAACAGTGACTTTTTGAGGATGTAACGGCGTCTCAACAATTGCTTGTGGATTATGATCACTCCAAATGCGACAATTTTGCTCATTAACGTACCAAAAGTGAGCTACATCGCTGAACAAAATTGTCTTGTGAAAATCTCGCGAACTGATTCGTTATTTTGGTAATAAATTTGCACGATTTGCAAACGTTGTTTAGGAGTAAGTCTATTCATTATGAAAATGAGCATAAATCAAGTGAGAGCTGTCAAAAAGACCAACTCCGAAAAATGTATTGCCAGATTGAAAACCACAATTCTAAAAAAAAACACCCTTTAAAAGCAAAATCCTACACTTTCTGTTCCTTAATTCAGTTATTTTCCTCCGAAATTGTTCTACATTGTGAATCAACTCAGGAGGCAGGCAATGACAAACCTCTAAAAGTAAAGAAAATCTCTTCGCTTTGCCGTTCGAATTCGGCATAAAACTGTAGATCACTTTCATTCATGTATGAATGGATTTTGAAATCTAAGCCCAGTCGCTCAATGTTTATAATAGGAAAGCCTTACATATATATATTTTTTTGCTTTAATTGATACATCTTTAAATTTAGTGAAATTTCGGGTTAATTTTTTCAGAATAGAACAAGAAATGGCATCATTTGAAAATACATTGCTACACGATATCAAAAATCTGCACCAGTCGAATTTGCCAGCAAGTTGTGCAGAGATTGTATCACCTTTGGACTCGGGCATAAATGGCGTTCATCAATTATTTTTACCCGATTCGTGTTTGCAACCGGTCGTGGTATATTGCCTGTAAAATCCACACAAAGGTTTTTCTTGCATTTTTATCTAACGTCTACAAAATGGCTTGGTAGATTTCTAATATAGCTAGGCTGCGTATAAAAATGGTTTCGATAATTTAGAAACGGAATTTTTGATCGGTTTAGAAATACTACACACTCTGACAAGTGCACGGCAAAGCGAACTATGGATTCAGTTGGAAGATTTAAATGGGAAGAAACAATTCGCCAGATACGAGAGTTTTGCCATTGGCTATGAATATGAAAAATATGTTTTAAACGTTTTGGGGAACTATGTGGGTGATGCAGATGATGCTTTGGGTAACCATCGAAGTCATAAATTCAGTACGAACAATTCAGATAATGACATTTCGGATAGACATTGCGCAATGGCATTTCATGGATTGGTATAAGGATTGTGTACGTTTGTTTGTAAATATGTATGTAGTTAAGTTGAATGAATCCAGTACCGTAAGTTATATGTAGGTGTGGTGTATTTGCCCAGCAATCTTAATGGTTTATATTTTCATGGAGAGAGAGTATTCCAATTAAGTTTATAAATGAATGATTTGGAACACTGGCCTTTACCTTTGGAAATATTATATATGTACTTGGCGATAAGGCCGAAAAATTAAATCTCTAATGAAATTTTATTGTAAATGATGTGCAATTGTTAAATTTTATAAAAGTAAAAAAAAAAAAACAAAAAAGTAAATTTATCCATACGCACATAAATAATAAAGTTAATGGCAACCTTCAAGGAGATAATTGATAAATTAATAAAAGTACGTGCGATATATTTTCCAAAGAAAACAAAAATTATCTAATTATATTGTATGAGTAATTTAACAACAATTAATTTACCACAGAAACCAATTTATGTACATACAAAATAAAATACATCAGTACTGACGACAAAAAGGTTGCTATTGTTGAAATCTTTATTTATTTATTTGTTAATGTGCATGACACAATTATTTATACATATGTACATACATGGGTGAATGTAGGAGCTCAGGGCTAAGCTCACAAACATAAAAGCCACATAAAGCTCCAAAAGACTCCGATTGTATAATTGCGTATTGTGGCACGCACTAAGCAAACAGATCGGACAGAAACAATGCCAATGAATGACAACATTGTTCGGGAATGACAGCGCGCTATATTGTTAAAATGGATGAGTAATTTAGGAAATCCCTCCTTAACCATATGACACTGTGAGTGGGATGGCGAGTGCGTGGAAGTGTGTGTAAAAACCCAAGGTCTTTTAACAACAATGTGCAGTTGTGTCTAGCAAAACATACTGACAATTGCCAATTGTAAATAAGGGAAAGTTCATTGATCTGTTAAATACTTTCGGAATATCATGTTAATTTTCATTTACAGATACACTATTTGTACCTACTCGTACTGTTTCGACAAGCTGCTGATAAGCGATTGGCTAGATTAATATTTTGCCTATTTGACTTACTTAAATTTGACTTAAACTAATGCCTTATCGATTGTGATTCCGTAGAAAGTGAAATGATCTCATATAATTTTTTTCTCCAAACAAGTATTCAATGAGCATTTCGTTGATTCACACCAGGGCCTCATAAACTGTCCTAGAAGTCGTATACCATATAATTTTATAATAGTTGTATGAATGTAATTGTTCACCTCCATACAAAAATATATGTATATATATTGTACAACTGTGCAACGTATGTGTTTTGAGTTTACTATTAACTCAGCTGTTTATTGTTGCATTGTTCATTTCTGCTCTGCATGATTTTATGATTTTTTTAAATTTTATTTTTCAATCAGTCAACTGATTTAGTGGTATAATATCACATTTAAATATGTTATCGTATTTTTCTTCAATTAGGACTTATGAGTTATTGCTTTATGAGACGTTAGCTGCATTCATATTCGCCACGATAAGTGTATGGGAAAACAACAACAAAAACCACAACACAATCTGCAATGTACTCGTACAGCTATTATGTGGCTTAACACCCTTGGTTTCCACAAAAACCCTACCGTGAACTATCAATCAAGAAAAGTTTGAAATAAAAAGTAAAACACAGGATACATAACATGTACTTATTGTATTAAAATGTCGAACAGCGAAAAAAAGTAAGTAAGATATTAAATAAACAAAAAAAAAAAAATAAATAAATAATAGAAAATAACAAAATGTGCACAAAATTTTGAATACTAATAAAGAGGTTAGTTGTCATTTGGGAATAAATAGATTCCCAACAGCTTATCAATAATTTTTTTTTAAATCAAAGGCATTTTATAAATTAATACCTATTTACACTGTTAGACTATTATATTCAATAAAATATTCACCATTATTTGCCTTCTCATTGTTAAATATTCTTATGAAGAGTAAAAACCAACAATAAACCGACGACTAACCCCAATGACTGGCAATCATTTCTATTGTTATTGATATTTCTTGAAATGTTTCACCTCCATCTCCATATCGATTGTGAATAACAATACATGGACTTAACAACTTGGTCGTTTTATTGTTAAAACAAGATGGCCATAAAACACAGCTGTTGTGAATTACCAAATTGTGGTCTTAGTTCTTCGAATAGTTAGTTCCTGGCTGTGTTTTATTCGCCTCTCACTCCTAGTTATGTAAAACTAGCATCGATAATTGTAGGGGAAACAACAATTAAAGCTGAAGAGATAACTCGTATATCTATATTTCTATGACAGCCCTACTCTGGAACTGTCAATAATGAAAGAAAAAATAGTTTCAGAAAAAAAAAATTAAGAAAATTAAATTGTCAAAATGTTCATCAAAAGAAAGTATGTATGTAGTGTGCTAAAAATTAATTAAATTGAAATGTTATGTGATACGCAAGACTGAGTTCACTTATTGTGTCTATATGCCGAAAGATCACCCCCAGCTGCCAGTGTTTTTTATTTTTTATTGAGAATGACAATACAACGAAGAAGAGATTAAATAACTTGATCGTTTTATTCGTATTTGGTTAACTACTTGGCGATTACGACGCAGCTAATATAGTTTTTCGTTACTGATAAGTTTTTATTTTTCAAATGAGTGTCAGCATCAAAAGAGTTCCCATGTAATTGGAGCAAGAATTCAAACAATTGCAAACCCGTTTATGTAACATAATATTTTTTTTTTGTGAATTGTGAATCTTATTTTATTTTGTATCAAATTCTAATTCATAATGATTTGCTCTATATTTGCTATTATATCAGTAAGCAAAGGAAATAGAGTCAGAAAGGGGGAAGATAGAGAGAGGAGAAATACACTAGATCCGAATGATATGTAATAATGATAAGATATCTTCTAAAGATTTGCCGATTATTTTCTTTCTTCTTTTAATGGCACAATAGCCCATGGAGGGCCAAGGCCCAGCTTTTCGCATCTACTCATGTTTTGCGGAATACTACTGTGGGCAAAAGTTAGTAAGACTTTGTTCATAATTTCAAATTTTTTTATTCATTCTTCCAAATCTATTTCGTCCCCATCAAAGTAATACCCCCCGGCCCCAATACACTTGTGCCAACGTTTTTTCCAATTCTCGAAACAGTTGTTAAAGTCAATTTCCGGAATAGCCTTCAATGCGCTTAGCGATTCATGTTTAATGTCTTCAATTGACTCAAAACGGTGTTCACGAAGCGGTTTTTTGAGTTTAGAAAATAGCCAAAAGTCACACGGCACACGGTGCTAAGTCAGGCGAATAGGGTGGTTGCGGAACGATATCAGTCGAATTTTTGGCAAAATGGTCTCGTAAAACCAATGCAGTGATTTTGGAACCAATCGTGCATTCACTCTTCTTAGGCCCAAATGATGTTTTATAATGGTTTTCACTGATCCTTCCGATATTTCAACGATGCCAGTAAGGTCTCTGACTGTTAATCGTCGATTCTCGAGCACCAATTCCTTGATTTTATTGACGTGTTGATCATCAGTTGATGTTGATGTTGATGGCCGTCCTGGACGTGGTTCGTCGTCAACGCGTTCTCGACCATCTTTGAACAATTTGTACCAATCAAAAACACTTGCTCGCGACATACAATTATCACCGAAGGCCTTTTGCAACATTCTGAACGTTTCGGCACCAGAAATTTGATTCCGCACACAAAATTTAATGGAACTTCTTTGTTGAATAATTTCACTCATTGTGAAAATCGCCGAATGCACTTTTTGTACTTCAGAAAGACAAGCGTATACTAAACACTAATGATTATTTTGATGTGACATTTGGCACAGATGTCACTGACAGTCATACCAACCTTAAAAAAATAATATTTTGATGAATGGGTTTCCGCGCGAAATTTAAATTAAAAAGTCTTCCTAACTTTTGCCCACAGTAGTATACTTGTAAATTAATGTGAGGGACCTACATTTGAAGTTCTTAGGCAAAGCTTTTCACAGGCAATTTTTGCTCTTGTAGGTTTGCCGTTGCCTGCCAAGAGGTGGTACTATGTACAAAAACTGTTTTATCTACTTTATTGATTTTGCCTGTGCCGAGATTTGAACCCCGGATACTCTGCGTAGCAGGCCAACGCATTACGAAATACACCACGGCGACCACTCGATTCTAAGGAATTGAAATTCAACACTAAAAATATTAACTTGGAGAAGGACGTCGCAACAAGCGAAACTTTTGAGGACGAAAAAATCACAAAAAAGTAATGAACTTGAATCACTCTTAGTTATCGCAAAATGTATAACATTAATTAGAATCAAAGATCATCATTAGCTAAGAGCTCCACAAATGTCCGAACATTTTACAAATCGTTTCTTTAAGTGTATATAGTACAAATTGAACATTGCATTTTGTGTATGTATGTATGTGTGTATGCATGTGTGTATATATTAATATTAGACGTTTCGATTGCTGCATCAGCAGCATACTCTTGAATATTGCTGTTGCCACATATGGTTGCACAAATGTTCATACAAGTCAATAGCCACCACCACCAGTTGCAGTTGCAGCATCATGTAATGGTAATGAATATCAATTGAATGAATGCGAATGGGCAAAGGAGATTTCGGTAAGAAAAGAAGAAATGAAAATAGTGAAAAACGGCCAAAAAAGAAAAAACACAAATCGACGAAACACTTTGGGATTATGCTTAAGTTTACATCTTATGTACATCTGGCTGCTAAAAGATAATCTCGTATGCAGCAGCAATAACACTTTTATGTCATGTCAGGGTGTCAAGAAATAAGCGTTGGCGACTAATTTAGTTGTTGTTTCCGCATACAATCTATGCAAGGGGCGACAGACTGACAAACATAGAGACTGAGTGTGGAGTGTGGAAGTGAAGATGATTCAAAGGATACATGCACATGGGGATTAAAAGATGCGATGCGGTAAAAGGTATTGAGTTATGAACCATTAACAATTTCTTGCTTTCTTTTGGCTTAAATTAACAGCAAATGAAAAACATGAAAATGAAGAAGATTCTGGGTGATTTTTTATATTCTAAGCATGTATACACTATGCATACTTGGATTGTTGCGGTTGAATTTGCTGAATAAAAAAGGAATTGCAACCACAAAAACCACAATAGATGGAGAAAAAAATTTACAAAAACTACAATAGCATCAAGGTAGTAATCAAGAAAGTCATGTGCAACATTTCGAGCGTACCTGACTGTCTGCCAGTATGCCGGTGTGTCTGGCTGTCTGCCTGCTTGCCACCTCCCACAAAAGTCATTTTTTTCGTTTGAAATGCAGTGTAGATGAAGAAAAATCGTTGCCACCATCACTGTGCAGCTTTAACTGCAATTACCGCATACGGTCAACATCAAAAATAAGAGAGAAAAAAAAAACAAAAAAAAGCTGAATCCAAAAATAATCCGCCTTAATTCTATTGCTTCAGACTCCACCACACCAGCAAATCCATACAACCAAACCAATCTTGCTGCAACGGTTTTCATGTGCGCATGTGCGGTCGCTTGATTGCTGGCTGCTTCCTTTTCCCTCCCTGCCACCTTTACTCATTTTCCTCATTCTTATGCTTTGTCTTATTTTCATTCTCATCTACCTTCAACGTTCAAACATAAGTAAATACCCACAGCATGCTGGAGGTGAAGCCGATGTGCTGCTAGCCATTCTGCCTAGCTTGTGTCTATGTAGCAGCATATTGTCGTCATCTTTGGCTTTTCTATCGATTGAATTTATGCAATGTTTACATAAATCTATCAAAACTCTATTATTCGCACATTCAAATCGTGACATTGCATAATGCCGTAACACATAAACACGTACATACACTTGTAGAAGAAGCGGTATTGGCAGCGGTGGATGCCTTGGTGAAGGAGAAGCATGCACGTAACTTTGCGCTGCTGATGAGCCACTTTGTCAAGAAATCAACGTCGCCCGATCGGCCGACCATACGCCGACATCATCAACATCACCAACACTGGAGAGAGTTGGAGACAGGTAGAGAGACGAATTCGGAGACGAGAGAAGTAAGTCTTCATTGAAACTAAATGTCCAAGTGCAACCAACATGTGTGCAGTAGAAATTTCTTACACTAAACTGACAAAATCAGCATCAGTGCACCCAGTGAAACAAAAGGTATGCATTCATTATACACACTTGATAGGCATTGGAGTATTAGTCGTTTGATTGATTTCCTATTGTCCCAAAGTAAAGTGTGGATCGTCCAAGTCATACTGGAGTGGGTTGACAGCGTCCTACGAAAGAAATGCGTATGTAGGTGTTCAAAATTTACTCTGGGTCTAGGTTTATTTAGTGTTAGTTAGGGATGTTTGCCAATACTCTGATGGTCTGTTGGTCCGGTAAAAGGAGAAAATTCAATACTGAACTTGACTGCAATTCAATTCTTTGGTTTCCAAGGCACTTTATTATAACAAAGTTGAGTTTTGTTAAGAGCTTTAAGCGAGGCTGGGCGCAAAACTCTGTTGGTAGCATTCGGGCCAAGGAAAATATTTTTAGCAAGAAACTCGTGACGAAACGAACAAAAATTTAAAAACCACCACAGTTGAGATGGAACCTATTGCTGTTTACACAGGACTTGATAGTAATACCAGTAGTGACATCAGTGAAATTTGCAAGCGTAGCAGGGTAGCAGGTTAGGAAAGTAAGAGAAGGTAAGTACTAGAGACATCGAAAAACAATCTGGCAAAAGATGGCAAGTCCTACGTCCAATGAAGGAATGAAAGGTAGACTTCAGGCTTAATAGATATATCTACAAAGCATAAAAAATTTCTCTATTCGTAGTATTTGTTATTTTATGTATATAAAGTAATAAATTAAAAAAAAAAAGGAAAAAGGAAAGGAGAATTCCAAGAATATGCTTGACAGTGAAAATTCATAAAAACTGCACATTTCCAAAGAAGAAGCTAAAATAACAGCATTTTCTGGGTAATTATCGATGGGAATTTCTTAGTCCTCGTAGATACTAATGTATTTCTCCAGACTGATTTGAATGGAGACGCTTTGATTCGATAGAGTCTACTAGAGGGTGAAAAATATCAACTTCATTCGATGTGGTTCTTATTCTTTAATGTCACAAAAGCCCATGGTGGGCTGAGTTTAACCACTGTCTTACTGTCAACATCCTGTTTTCGGTTTTTAACGAAGTTTGATACTCTTCGACCAGTTGACCCGCGGGAACTATTCCAGCCATATTTCGGAGAAATTAGTTATCCGCCCTGTAAGGGTCAGGTTCCTCCGAGGAATCCTCAAGGATCCAAACGTCCTGGCGCTCCAGCTCGAACTTGAAGTTGACAGCGAACTAGGTGGTCGTGAAGCACTAGATACAGTCTATGCCAAATACGTGTAGGCCGAGCATGCTCCATAAGTAGGAGAGGACGGCAGTAAGTAGTAAGCATGCTTTTAGTTTCAATTCCTTCTGTTCTTATATTGAGAATTATGGAGATGAGCAAATTGTGATGATATCAAAACTGTAATATTTGTTGTTTTCTGTCAACATACATTTTTTAGTTGGGATAAATGTGCCCAACTTACAAACTATATATGCATGTATGCACATGGAGTAGAACAACATTGTCACGGTTGGCAAATGCCGCAATGATTGCTGCAGTTGCTGCTCAACAGCTCAGCTCAGCTCAGCTCAGGCCGAAGCTGGCCTGTACGTTTTCATTTTGTGCCACTTAACCGCATGGCGCGGCGTTGCGCGTATGCAGCATGCCGCTAGGCGCGCACAGGTCATGAGAAAAATGACTTTTGTTGGTTGATTGTTGTTGGGTGCATTTGTGTGGTGGCATGTACCAGTACGTATGTTTGAATGTGTGCAAGTGCGGCGCATCCATGGTACATGGTACATGTGTGTGTGTGTGTCCCAGTGTGGCAATGTGTTTTTTTATGCTGTTAGGTGTACATATGTATGTATATCCTATAATTAGATTTTTCGTACCATTAGTTTAGCAGATTCTTGGCTGTTTTTTTTTTGTTTGTTGGGATCTTATTTTTTATTTGGAAAAGGTTTTTGGCCAAGTTTTTTTTTTTTAAACTGTGACCAAATAACCGCACCATTCATTTTTGCTTTTTGGTTGTCTTTGCTTTTTTTTGCTGGTTTGTTAGCTGATGGTGGTGGTTAAGGTGTGCCATCATCACAATTGCACTTGCAATATGTGCATATGTATGCATATAGATATTATTTATACCTATTTCAATGCAATTGTTATTTTCGTTTCTGGCTTTTTTCCATGTGCGTTTTTCATGTGCATTTTTCCTGTTTCCTGTGGTGGCTGCTGTTGCTGTTGTTGTTGTTGTTGTTGCTTTTAGACCTACTAACTTAAAATATGTTCGTGTAATGTGAATTTAGTAGGTTATCTTTAACATGACATGCCTTCAAGGTGGGGTGGACAATGGCCGTTGTTGTCGTCGACGTTGTCGTCGTCTTTGGTGAAGTTTTTGGTTTACTGTTGTAAAATTTCATCCATATTTGGTTTTGTTCGAATGTGTTATTTAGTGTGAGTGTGTGTGAGTGTGTGTGTGTGTGTATTTGTGTATTTGTGCGATGAGCATACAATGTGGCACATAAATGTGGCAGAATGGGAGTGAACTTCTTGAATATACAATTTATTTTAAGAAAAACTCTAATGTGGCAATTTAACTTTACGTTTTTGTTTTTGTAGTAAATATGTAACATATATTTTTTATTTCTACATAGAAAAGGAAACCTCTATCTGGCTCTGGAGAACAAACAAACTCAAATTTCCCATGTAAATAAAATAAGACTTTGCAAACTACTATTGGCTATCATGGCTCAAGGACTCAAAAGATTTAGAACCGATCGTTGTTGAATGCGCTCTATGTAGCGTCCAAATGACTTCCTGAAACTTCTGTCTATAGATGCGAAATTCAATCGGAATGACGTGTTTTTCACATCGCCTTAGAAATCCGATGTACTAGGATCCTGTGAACTGTCTCAACGTCAAATTGAAAGGTTGTTTTTAGAATATAAACAGGGGCGTACTCAATTGCGGTTTCCATTTTTCTATTAATTTCTAGGTTTACACTGAATTCTCCACGGCTGCTAAAAATATTGTGAAATTCCCTTTATTTACTAATTTTTGGTTCAAACAAACATTTTATTTCTTTTTTTTAGGTAGCTCAAATAAGGAAAGAACCCCATTTATTTTCATTTTATGAAATGAAACTTTCAGTGCGACCTTTGAAATTTCATATACTAAAATTTTTGTGGGTTAGTAACTCAATATGAACATCTTCAAGATTTTTAGTAATGTGCGTGCAAAAATGTTACTTTCAGTTAAATAGGAAATCAGGTTTTTATTTTGTTAACATTCTTTCTTTTTTTTCGATTTATAATGAAATAATAAAAACTGAAATCAAGAAAAGAAAATATTGAACAAAAAAATTTATGAAATTTTACTGCAACTGCAAAAGTTTTACACTGTAAATTTATGTGTAATGCAAAAATGTCTACCTACATACATATGTGCGTGTGAATGTGTGTGTGTGTGCGTGTGTCCACCACACGTTGTCAACATTTACTTATTTTTTACATTAATTTGTGAATTCAACAAAAGTAAAAACAACAAACATGAAAAAAAAACAAAAAAATCATAAAAGTGCCGCCAAACTTAAATAAAAAGAAAAACTTTCGACTTTTTGCTACTAAGTAGTTAAAGAAACTAAAGTTAAATCGAAGTAAAATTATAAAACAAGTAGAAGAAAAAAAAAATAAATATAGAAAATGTACTTTCTTCTTCTTAATTACCGTTAAGTTTGTTTGTTATTCATGCACACAAACACACATTGACAAATATTGATATTGAACAATATATTGATGTATTTGCATACTAAATAACATACATATATATATATATGCCCACCTACCTGCATGAATGTGTGTGTGAATATGAATGGAAAAGGTGTTTAAAGTAAAAAAAAAAGGTAAAGAAAAACCATGTAAATATTTATTGTTTAAAGAAAATCGGTTAATGCTGTTGTTTTTGTTTTTGTTTCTCTCTGTGTTTGTGTTCAGTTCCTCTTAATTTCTTTGTTAAAGTCATAAACGACGATAAAATTAGAGAAAACAACCAGAAAGTGAAAATATCTTGATGTTTGAGTTAGTCGATTATTGTTGACTTTGACGAGGACGTGAATTTTGAATCTTGGTTCAAGACCAAAATCTTTTCTTTTTCGATGGAAAGGTATCCAATGGCGGACAGCATTTTTCAAAAGTCGTAATAGAGCTTTTGTATTGCTACATATTAAAAACAGAAATGCACGTCCTTACACCCGTTTCTAATGTTTCTCAAGGTAGCATCATAATTTCTTTTTAATTCATATTGGGGATTTCTTGGCGTTCTGCTGATGCAAATCGAATCGCCACCGCTGCTGCATCCTGGCCTTAAGCTGTTTATGTTATGTTTGACAAACTTCGATGCTTGTCGCGCTGGCAATTTGATATAATATATGAAAATAAGAAAATAAATCATAAAACAGAATTATATAATTCTAGTGCCACAAATTTGTTTTCAGTGTATTGCATTACTAGGACTTCTTCATAGTAATGCTAGACAATTGTAATGTACTCGTAACTTCAGGAACATGCAATAGTGCAAGTGTCACAGCAAAACAAATAATGCAAGAAAATAAATGCAAGTGGTGGTTTCTACTATTTTACTTAGGATAGGTTAAGTTTAAACATAACTATTTGCAAAAGAGAAAAGTAAATTTAAAGAAATTTAATTAGTTCAGTAGAACGAACGCCCTGTTGCTGTCACTTGTTGCAGCTGCAGTTTCAGTTATCAATTGCCGAAGCTTGTGGCATGTCAGTTGGATAGTAAAACATTGCAAAGAGGCTATAAAAACATGACCAGCTTGTTGGATGATTTTTCATAGTCTGGGTCTGATTTTTCAAAGCCTGGGTTTGATTTTTCTTGGAAATAGAGATTTTTCTTGATAGTGAGAATATTCATTATGAAGTAAGGAGTTAAATCAATAACCCTTTGATTTCTAGATGACATGTAAATTTAAAAATACCACTGTACAGTGTACACATTCAAAATTTGTGCAAAGGTTTTCATCGCTGATCTTAATTAATTTGGATCCAAGATATCCAATGGTGCCAATCGTTTTGTTATATTGGTTCAAGCTTTTGATATAACGATTATTTTAATTTTTAATTAATTGGGAAACGTCTTACAAGCTTACAAGATAAGATTTTTTTCAATTTATTTCGTTGCTTTTTTGATACCGTTTTCTCGAAAACTCATACCAATCCGGCAAAACGATTGGCACCATTGTTTTATTGGGGCCTAATTTAGGTAAGCTATCAGAGGACCCTTAGTCCAAAAAAAAATAAATAAAAATTCGAGAACCGTGTATTTATTATACAAAAGTCGTATAGTACAAGAGTCGATCATGGAAAAAGTATTTATGCTCGATTTTGTCTAGGCACATATTTCTTTTGAATAATCTTGATTACTTATTAAAAGATTCATCTAGATTGATGAAGCTAAAGATCGTGATAGATCTTGGTTAATTTTCCTACTTACATAACTTTTGATTTAGCTATAACCACAACTAAGTATATGTACAACTCAACTCTTAACATTTGTTTGTGTCAAACTGAAATTGTTGCAATATTGTTAAAATTAATTAAAGCGAGTTACAATGAAAATGGATAAAGTGCTAATGTAAAAAGCAACAAAGCTGATCGTGAAGCTGTTGATTATGTATGTATGTGTAAAACGCATACAAAACCAAAACTTCTTTATCACAATTATATGAGTAAAGAATGTCATTAAACCGGATAAGATGATCGTCGACAGCGGTTGCTGCTGGTTGCACAAGCGCTGCACGTTCGACGC
Source organism: Palloptera scutellata (assembly GCA_958295655.1). Taxonomy (NCBI): domain Eukaryota; kingdom Metazoa; phylum Arthropoda; class Insecta; order Diptera; family Pallopteridae; genus Palloptera; species Palloptera scutellata. Next base: position 90,118,854 of record OY282450.1, read on the forward strand.
TTAAAAGGTATTATATGTATGTAGTATACTTGTATATTTCAGCCGCTCCTCGTCCCATCTCCAGCTCATTGCTTACTCGCCCCTCAGCTTCCGCTGTACGAGTATGCTTAAGTGCGCGTCACGTTTTATATTCGCTTGCTTGATGATTTTTCACATCTGCAGCACGTTAATTTTGCCGCAAAGATGCGTGATGCCAGTGAAATTCTTGTAGTACTTTATAATAATGAAAAAACCAAAAATTAAAAATTGGAAAATAAAATGGCCAAAAAAGAGGAAGAAAAATAATATCTACCTACTTCTTGGTAAAGCATTCGTTGAATTGCTGTTTTTCTTTTTTCTGTCGTTAACAAAAATTTTTGGACAGCTTTAATGTGCATTTGCGTCCCTCCACACAGCACAGCACAGCACCGCGTCGCATCGCGCTACTGCCGTGCTAAATTGTGCAGTTTATTGACATGGCCATAGTGCCCCTTTTCCCTCAAGTGCAAACAAGCATGTGCAAGCATTGAAAGAGATAATGTTGCTTTTGGGCTCGTATGTCGGTGACTGTGTGCGTGCGTGTGAGTGTGCAGATATATGCGTGACCTAATTTGCTTAAAGTTACACTTCATTGTTAACTCAGCAGCTCGCTGAGTTGTGAGGCAATTGAAATTTAGGTCTTTCGGATCTGTTTCGGTTAAAGCGTGTGAGTTTACGCTATTGGTTACCATTTTTATTTTTTTTTGCTTTCATTCCCTTAACCTTTACTCAATCCATAAATAACTTTCAGAGTGCAACTTTTATTGATGTGGCATTAAAATAATTGATGCAGTTTTAAATTATAAACTAACCTGATTTTTGTCGGACTTTCAAATGAGTTATAAAAATTAAGTAAGATTGATTAAGGTTTTGGTGTGTGTGTTTTTTTTGTTTTTTTGTTTTTTGTTTGAAATTGCAGTTAAATCTGCGTTGTTGCAATGACTGCGCATGCGCGCATGTTACATTCAATTTTTCTGCTTTGGCTTTTGGCTTTCCACCGCGATTACGGTGGATTTTCAAGTTATGGGTATTTCGCATTTTAAATTCGTAACCTAGATAAAATTGTAATAGTAAGAATTGCCTGCTTCTTGTCGGCCTCACAGCAACTGCAGGCGAGAACGAATTTATGCTTTAAATACTTTTAAAAGGCTTTTTAATCATTCAAGAACTACTTACTGCCACTAAAGAACAATTCAGTTCTAAGTATACGGCAACTAACTATTGTTCTTTTTCTTCTTTGAAGAATTATTCTTCTCATTTCTGTAGTTTTTCTTCATAGATTTTTTCTCACTGACCAATTTGTGCTGTTGAGCACAAAATTTCACCGCAAGATCATCGCGTCGCACTTTACACGCAATGTCCGGTGTTGGTTGGTGGTGTCGGCTGGCGTTAATGTTGATGATGATGGTGGCGGTGGTGTAGGTGGAGGTGGAGGTGGTGGCAATGGCAATGACGGCGGTATCTTTCGGTGAGCACCAACAACATCTTCAGGTGCAATTTTGGCAATTTACGGCGTTGCAAATTCACAGTTAGGTACCCTATATTTTCTTAACTTCTTCAGTGCGATTTAATTTAATTTTTTTAATTGTTTAAAATAAATTATGCCAAAATGCATTAAGTGCAGTTTTGCTGATGCTTTGGTTTTTTTTTGTTTGCTTTTATCATTTCAAAATTAGACGCTCTGTTAGGCTCTTAACTAGAATTTTGTTACTTTAGGGGCTGAAGTATATGCACTCATATATTTTTTGGTTGCTCATTGAAATTTATATGTTCCAGAAGACTGAATTCTATCAAGAATGCATGCTCTTAATTTGCTTAAAAATATTAGTAGAATTGAGTGAGTTCAAATATTGAAAACTAAATATACAAATTAAGTATATTTACTGAGATTCTTAGCCCAAATGAGTGATAGGATTCATGTAATATATAAATGAGTTGGAGAACAAGCTCTGACTCAGGTCCCTTTTCGGATTTTCGTTAATAGAACCTGTAAATGCAAATGATTACAACCAGCATACCGTTGACGGCTGAGATTCGAAAAAAAACAAGGAAAAATCCACGCAAGGTGGATTTTTAAATAAGTAAAATTGCTACTGCGATTGTGTTTTCAGCTACAGAAATATCCTTTTTCGCATTTGAGAGCAAAGCGAAGACTTTGAACCGGATTTAGTTATTTCAAAAGTAATTTGTAGCTCACTCAACTTAACTCAGGCGATTAAGTGGGACAATACCAACAATTAAAATCTTTCGATCTATCGATCTGATAGAATACAGTCGAACCGATTTAACCGGTAAAAATTCGCAAAAGGGCCCTAAGAGTCTCTGAATTAAAGAAATTTTTAACTTTTTTCAAAGCCGATTACTTAAAAAAAAAAAAACCATTTCAATTTATTAGATTAACATTTTATTGCTATAGACAGTAAATTAATTTTAATAAATTTCTCAAAATTAGTTAAACGAAGCCGGATTAGTTTGCGCATGAACATTCGAGTGCATCCACGTAAGTATAACTAAGTAGCAAGTCCACATACATACCGCATACTGATATATTAAAGCGTTTTTTTGATTTTTAATTTATTAAAACGATAAAACTTCACACTTCGTTAGCTGAAATAGTATGCATGAAAGAATAACAATAGCAACAATATGTAAGTTTTATATTAACTCTAATTAATTGCAAAATTGCATGAGAAGCAATTTATTTTTAGTTTTTTTTTTTATTGCAAAGTCCTATGCCGCATCACCAAATCACAGCTGCAATAAAAGCGAAAAATTGGAGGAGATGATGACGTAATCGGCATGTGTAATTTTGATTGAAATTAATGGAATCGAAACAATTCATCAAGCGATAAATTTCGTACTGAAACTTTTCTCCCAGTTGTGGACGAAATCGTCACGTCGCCATTACAACTTATCACAGCGTATGAAGTTGTTTGCAAATGATTTGGTTATGGTTATTTTTAGGTGAACTTACGACGATAACCAAATCGAAAATTTTATCTGAATGCGAAAAATTTTGTCAATTTTTAAACAGAAGATTTGGAAACGGGACAAGATCGTCTTAAGGGTCTGATGATTTTATGTATTGCAAACGACATTCAAATTAAGAGGGTAGATCAATAAGTACCCGTGTTAGGAATGAAGAGGCAAGGTTATCACGAATTTTTTTTTTCTATTTTTCAACGTAATCTTCTTTTAGTATTATACACTTTTCCCAACGTGTCTGCCATTTCTTTAACCCTTCCAAAAAATACGATTTGTCTAACTCTTCAAAATGCGCTTCTGTCTCGACGATAACCTCCTCATTTGACCAGAATTTTTTCCCCCCGAGCAACGTTTTCATGTTGGTGATCAGACAGAAGTCGCAGGGAGTCAAGTCGGGTGAGTACAGTGGGCGCGGCAGCAATTCGTAATTCAATTCATGCAATTTGGCTGCAACAATTCCGTATCCGCTTGTTGTCCACCGTAAACAATCGCGGCACCCATCAGGCCGGCACCTTTCTCATGCTTAACCTATCATGTAACATATTAATTACCGCTCCGTACTTTCGTTCGGCGATCAGCAAGAATCATGACGTGGACTTTTTCATCGATTTCCTCGGTAACCACGGGTGCCGGGCGGCCTGGGCGCTCCTCATCAAAAACAGATGTACGCCCACGTTTAAATTCGTTGAACCAATATCTAACGGTTGTCATAGATGGTGAAGGGTCCCCATAGACAGCATCCAACTTCGCTTTTATTTCTTCTCATGTTTTCCATCCAAAAATAAAAATCGAATTACGGATCGATATAGTTCTTTTTCCATTTATCGCAAAACAAAAAACACGTGTGATACCAATGGCTGCCAAATAAAAACTAACCGATGAATCAGTTTAGTGTGGTGTCGTGTGACAGTTGGCAGTATACGACGGTAATGCCAACTTCCCTTAGCAACGCCACCTGTCTTCACACACGGGTACTTATTGATCTACCCTCGTATCTTTTGCTGATCTTTTTGATGTGTACGTTTCTAATAATTGCAAAAAATTCCCCTTTTTCTTGAATAAATTCTTCTTTCTTTCTTTGTTTCTTTCCTCCTTTTTTTCTTTCTCTTTTCTTTTAATGGCACAACAACCCATAGAGGTCCTAGGCCGAACTTTGGCATCCACTCATTTTGTGCGTGTTATATTTGTACATGATCGGAAGGGACCTACAGTTTTATGCCGAATCTGAACGGCAAAGTAAAAAGCTTTTCATAGGCAATTTTTACTCTTGTAGGTTTGCCAGTGCCAGTTTGCCAAAAGGTGGTGCCTTGTAGAAAAATCGTTTTTCTAATTTTTAATTTTGCCTGTACTGGGATTTGAACACCGGCCAATAGCGTCATAGCGACAACTTTTCATAAAATATTAATTAACCTGTGTCTCAATATTTAAAAAATGGTCCCCACCATACTTCGGCCCCAGACCTCCACAAATCTAAATATGTCCCTGAACGAGGCGGCCATTTATACCTCGCTTCCAATAATATTACGGAATTGAAGAAACTTAGAATAAGTCATACCTCATGCATTGATTAATATTCTGGATTACGACATAAGTAATACCAAGATATTTGCTAATTTCGCAGTTAACCTGACTACCTCCAAAACCCATCTACTAAGTACTGCCTCCTTTTTACTTTACTTTAGCTGAAGGTCTAGTGAATTGTGTCAATTCTTTATTGGGTGGGTTAAGATCTATTGCTGCAAATATGCTCTTTGAAGTTGCTAACCACCACCGCCCCTCAACAAAAACTACCAACGGCTGCAGATCCAAAACAAAACATTGTTCAATTATAAATCCATATTGTAATGTATATTTTTATTCTCCCTCCAGAAAATATTAACTAATACTTGAGTCTGAATTAGAAATTATATTTTTATAAAGTATATATATATTTTTATAATGCATTTGGATAAATCATAAAAAGTACAAAAACACAAGATAAAAAAAAAATTTTAATTTTCTTGAATTGCAAGTGACAATGTATGAGAAAATGATGTGACAAATGGTTTGATATGCAACAGCAACAGTAAGAGCAAATAGTAACAATCATGAAGCTTTCAGCGCACAGCATTTTCCATACGCTAACAACAACAAAAGCCCTAATTGAAAATTTCCCTACAGCATGCTTACACAGTAAGCATTTCGTATGCATGTGTATCCTGTGCCCGAAAGGTATTTACATGAAGCAGACGTTGCTACATATGCATATTTGTATGTTTGTAGAAGTTGTTTAGAAAAAATGTTAGCGAAAAGCGTAAGAGAAAATATTTAACTTGTTGAGGATCGAAACTCTGATGCAAAATCAACAGTGGCTGCTGCAACAGCAGCAGCCGCTATCAACCATAAGAGAAAAATGTATAAGAAAATAAGTTTCTTTCATAATAAGTGAAAAATGCACATGCTGCATGGAATATGTACGTACATATGTTGGCACCAGCGTGTTTAAGAACTCTATTTCTATGTAACAGAAAAAACGAAGTATACATACTTACTAAGTATGTAGTAGTATGTAGTGCATTTTGTGACAGAAGCAGACGCAACGTTTAGTTGCTGCTTGCAGCTTTTCGTCGTCGTGAGACAGATGTGTACTCGTATTCGCAGTTTCAAATGCAACAAAGTAAAAAAATGAAGTAGAAAAGTAGTTCTAACATTGTAAAAACATCCCATTGGCAAATATCAATGCAATTCCACTTGGCTACGAATCTAAAATGCATGTCATTGGAATTCGAATATATGTATGTACATAGTTTATACAAATTTCTTTCATTGGATAAGCATTTGTTTCCCGGACACGCCTTATAAAGAAAAGAAGCAGTACGTAGTAGGATATGCCTCAGTATATAAAACGTTGTGCTTCCGTGTTTCTTAAGATGTGCATTCAAATCACATTTGATGTGAAGTTCTTTGCCATTGTTAATACAATACAAACACATATACCATGTGCATATACAAGGTGAGGCAAAAGTAATGTCACAATGTGAATGTGACATAATTATTGCAAATGGCGTCCAATGGTATTGTGCTTTGAGATATGACATTTATGTTGTAGACAGATAGAGAATTGGTTGACAATAAGCAATGGATCGATACACAGCTTGGACAACGATGAAGATTTTGAAACACCAATTTCCAAGCTGTGTGATTTTCTGGTTTGGCGATTTGAACTGGCTCTGGCCGGCCAGACAGACTTCTTCTTTTGTGGCTTCTCAAAATCTCGTGTTTACCACAACAAAGCACAAACCTTGAAATCAGATATTTTGCGAGCAACAATTCAAAATGTCGTAAAACGATCACAAATGTGCCTCAACTCAAGAGGTGGTCATTTGACCGATATCATTTTTCCAACTTAATTTCAAGTACAAACCTTGAAATCAGATATTTTGCAAGCAACAATTCAAAATGCCGTAAAACGAGCGCAAATGTGCATCAACTCAAGAGGTAAAAATTTTTCATTTCTAACAAAATGGCAGCCAATTCACATGTTGACATTACTTTTGCTCCACCTTGTATATGGTATACTGAGAAATATGTACTTTGTTTTACAAGTATGTTTGTATGAGTATGTATGGATATTTTAATATATATGATATATATATATATGAATATATAAAAGTGTTGCAAAATAAAAGTAGTGCCACATGAGGCACGAATTCAATATAAATTAAAGGCTTTCTTTTATTTTCATTGTTAAACAATCTTATTCTTATAGTATGCATCTAAAAGAGTTCAAAGAGGGATAGGATAACATTTTTTGTTTTGCAATTGTTATTGTATTTTATGTAGCTGTTAGGTAGTTCGATTATTTTTTAAATCTCCTCCTCTATTATTTCTTCACAAGAAATTGTTGTACGCCTCTGGTTCTGTTGAATGACAATTGTTGCATTACATTTCTAAGATTCTTGTCTAGAATTAGCAACTAACATCGTTATGTCGTTATGATGAAAATCATACATACTATATGAACCCACACACATACTTACATACACACTCGTTTATGTATTCTTGACCATATATCTGCGAAAGCCAAAACAGCAGTGGCCAACAAACTGTTTCTCAAAGCTTACCAAATAATAAATACTTTTCAACAGTAGCTTGGAAATACTATTAAATATTTAATACCTGACTGACCGATTCTCGATAGAACTAGACTTCGTTTGCGAGGTATACTTTTTCCGACGATTTGCGAGAATTTCCCAAAGTAAACTTGAAAAGCGCTTAAAGTAAAGGAAATAATGATGATATTTTAATGGTAAACTCTAGTTCAAGCAAACATTCTATGATATGTTATAAGTATGCTCACTTGCTAATGGAGCCAATTTATTCAAGCGAAACCTAACCTAAGCTTTGTAACTGGTCTTCTTTTCGGCAGACTAATTGAGGCAAGAAAGTGAATTTACGTAAACACCATAAGTTAAAAATGGATTTGGAGGATCCATTTATCATCCTTTATTATGTTGATAAATGGTCATAGAACTCTGAAAAAAATGATAAGTTTCTTACCACTTCAAGAATTTACATCTAATTTTTGTTTGACGTGGGCCTAAAGTTTTCACGTAAGACAACTCGTTAATTTTGCATCTGAGGATATTTGTGTGTTCAGCAATTTGTAGTTGAAATTTCTGAAGGACATTTGCCTCGTTTATTTTAACCCATTATCTCCCTTCCCTAATGGGTCTTTTTTCCACTTTTCAGAAGACATCACTTTTTCGACAACATTACGAAGGTTGATAGATGGTTAATAAGTTCCAGAAATATGTTGCTCATAAAATTTTACTATAGGTCAATGAACAATAAACGAAAATTGTTGATTGTAAGTGATTGGAGAAACTTGACTGTTCCAAAATAATTCTACGTACAGACTTGATGAGATAAATAATTTCACAAAAATCAATTATATGAATGTAGAAGCAAAGTTTTCAAGCCCAGACTAAAAAAAGTTTATGCACCACTGCTGCAGCATGCAATTCACTTATGAAAATATGCTGTTCTATTGCTGCTGTTGCAGTTGTTTGCTGAAATTTATATATTCAATGTGGTAAGTAAGTATTTGCTTCTTTCTGTTTTTATTTTATTGTATTTTATTTTCACAACATTTAATTCTCATGGCATCTCATTCGAGGCGATTCTTAAGAAGAAAGGAAAAGACAACAGAAAAAAGATAAAGGGGGGGAAAAAATAAAAGAACTTGATGCACAGAGATTTCTGCGTTTATTTTATTTTACTATTATTTATTATTTTCTACTAAGTAAGTATGATACATGAAACTCGTACTCGTATTACTTGAGAGTATGCAACATGTGCGCAGTGCAGTGATTTTGCTGTGCTGCACTTGAAGTTGAAGTTGAGGATTGCTGTTATACATACATAAGATGTTGTTGTTGTTGCTGCTGCTATAAATATATAACAATATGATGCGAATTCGAATTGCTGAGTGGAGCAGCAGCAGCAGCAGCCAGCCGACCAGCCAACCAAAGAGCCAACTAACCAACTTTACTAACTAACTAGATAACTAACTAGCTTAAATAAGCAACTGGATAACAACAACATCAGCAGCAACAGCAACAACATTATTTACAACAACGCTGCTTTACTTTGCAATGCTTCGCTCATAGTTGAAATGCGCTTGATCGATGCTGATCGAGTTAGTTTAGTTAAGATCGCGTTTATGGAAAGTGCAACAAGTTGTTGCAATAAGAATAACAAACAATCTGCCGCTGTTTCTTGCTGCTGCAGCACACCACACAATAACGAGAATACTCATTATTAAACGAAGGAGCAATCTCACTTTGTGGCTCTTTGTCTATCTGACTGCTTGACTATTTGTTTGTCTGACTATTTGGCTGGACTTTGTGTAAAGTGTGATTTTGCTAATTAATTTCAAGAAAGGAGTTGTCGTATCAAAAGGATTTTCTACGCTTTTTACAATTATTACAACAATTCCAGCAGAACACAAAACGAAGACAACGAAGAAGTTTAAAATAGTTTTCTTTCAACAGGAAAGAAAAGAAACGAATCGAAAAGAAGTAACAGAAGTTGTACTGCAAAAACGTGTGCTCGCGTTCCATATAAATTTATAGTGTTTATGTGTGTATGTATATGTTGCAAGTGCTGATAAGAAAAAATTGCAGCTGGTTTAATTTTTGTGTCCTTATGCTGCATGTAGTTTGTAAGCCAGCCTAGACAGCCAACTGAGCTTTACCTACATAAAACTTATGTTCATACTCGCAAGTGGGCTGCCTGCCAACCTGCCTGCTACTTTGGCTTACTTACATACGTATGTAAGTTGCATCTGCTGCTTCCATCGTCTTATTAAATGCTCGAGATATGAAAGATACTTTTGAGTGAGGTGGCTAAAAAATAAAATTAAAAAAATATACAAAACAAAAATAAGAAAAAATAACGAAAAATCTTACAATTATTTTTTTTGTATGGCTATTTTCTCTTTTCATTTCCACTGTGCATTTGTATTTTTGCGCGCAATTAATTGAGCGATAAACGCGCTAAAGAAGTTCAATGCGCCTTGGGCCTTGCGCCTTGCTGCTTGCCTGCCTGCCATTTGAACATATGAAAAAAATAATCTTTCTTTTATTATTTTGATTTAATTTTATGTGAAAATGGAAAACCGCTTACGCTCTATAAAATTAATTGAAAAACTATTTTAATGGTAAGTAAAATCGAATCTTAGCAATTTTACATTTTTACATTTTTGCATTTGAAAAAAATTCAAAGATAAGTGCGCTCGCTTGTGTACTTTCATTTATACATGCATACATACTCGTACATATCTATCTATGTACGTATGTATATAGGGTGTCCCATTATGAGTGCACGATTTAAATTTTTTTTTGCCATTTTTTGTGCAAGTGCCACCTGCTCACAGACCGAATCATCTTCCGAAATTCCAATATCAACTGGCACCCGAGATCGTGCGATTTATCGCCGTGCGGTTTCTTTCTTTGGGGATTTATGGAATCCCAGGTCTATGCAAATAAACCACAAACAAATTCTAAACTCAAGGCCGAGATCCAACACGTCATCGGTGAGATAGAGCTACATCTATCTCAAAATGCCAACGAAAATATCATTCAAAGAGCAGTGGCCTGTGATCAGAGCCCTGGGGACCATTGCCGGATATTTTATTCCACACTTAATTGGAACATGACTACTTACCAAGAATACATTGAAAATATCACCACTCGCTAAAAAAATATGCCTTTCATTTTTAAATTAAATTGTGTACTCTTATTGGAACACCCTTTAAATAGTTAAAAGTAAGTCAGCCTTTTTTATTTATATATTTTTTATATTTTAATACCTAATATGATTGAAATTAGTTTTCGGCTTGTTATAGGAAACTGGAATGTAAACTGTTGTTGGTATGTAGCAAAAAGACTTTCTTCTTGCCGTTTTTACTTGAAGGAAATGAGTTAGATGGTAGACAGTAATTAGATATGCATTTAATTAAGTACATAGATGTTATTTTTTTTATAGGTAATATACATTTATACAAATATATTGGTTTCTTGCTCAAAATATTTGCAACTTCAAACACCTAACATTCAAATTATTACATATGATATGAAAAAAATGCATGCAATTTTGGAGAATAGGGATGAAGCATTTACTAGTAGCTTCATTTAGCGACCCATACAAAAGCAATTTAAATTCTGAAAAATAATTTAATCTGAAAATTTCCAATTTTTCGGAAATCGCCATCAATAGGAATTTGCCCATAGAAGTCAACGTTTCCTATGATACTTATTCGACCGGAAAGTTTTTCAATTATAATATCAGAGGTGCAAACCAGTTTTGAACCAAACCAATTTGGAACCGAACCATACTTGAGTTACTTGAACCGAATCATGATCTAAACCGTGTTGTTTTTCTTTTTACTAAACTATAGCAAAACTAGTTTTGTTTGCTTATCCCAGGTAATATCCGCATAAGCTTTCGAATAAGGTGTGATTTTCTCTAGTGTAAAATCTCTATTTTCTCTAGTAATAAATCAACCCAAAAAAAATATTTTTAAAATAATATTTTTTGAGGTTTTTGAAGCAAGCCATTTTTTGAACCGAACCAGCCACTCAAAGGTGCGGAAGAACCGGTCGGTTATTTAACCAAGACGGTATTTCAGAGAGAAGGTGAATTATTGAACCGAACCACACCGCAAAATTGTGTTCGTTCACATGACCCATCTCGCTAAGCGGCACCTCTGTTTTGATTTACAAAAAAGTACCTCAGCTGAAGATGTGATGCTCAAAAGAGGAAATTTTTATGGATATTTGAAGAAAAATGTATCAAATTATAGGCAGGGAATATTATAAAAGGGAATGGCACTTAAAAGTGAGGTATTAAGCCGGGGTTTACTGCATATTATTTAATTATTGGAACCGTTGATCTTCAAGAAAAATTAATTCAAACGAATTCAAGACGAATCAGGGACGAATTATGATCGTAGGCGCGGGCAGCAAAAAAAATGGTTTAAAATGGTTCAAAAATATAGTGACTTATTCTTCTTGCTCTTTCAGAACTTCGAAAGTTTTTAAATATTTTTAAATATAAAACCTAATGGTCGCCGTGGTTGATAGTGGTACTTAGCTGCTATTCAAGGTGTCCGGGTTTGAGGTACGAAGTAGTAAAAAGTCAATAAGTAGCAAATAAATCATTTATGGTATCTAAACATTTAATGGTAATGGAATTTTTTTCATTAACTCAAAACATTTAGTGGTAATGTGATGTTATTTCCACTACCACTAAAGTGGAAATCAGAACCAATTGCCACTAAATGTTTAATGGTAGTGATTAAGTCTTACCCACATTGGCACTAAAAGTTGCGGAGAGCGAAATTTTGTCACTAAATAATTCCAAATATTGAAAAGAGCAAAAAGTGAGCGGGCCTCAAACATTTCGGAAAATACAGAATTTTTTAATATTCTAATTGAATAATGCATATTTCGCTCATTGGAAATCATTTATAAAATCGACAGCAAATTTTTCTTCTATACGTTTAATATTCGTTAAAATATGATAGAATTCCCTGGGCACCTACTTCGGGTTCTCAAAAATGCAAAAAAAAAAACTGATATAAACTGATAACCAATAACAAAAAAAAAGGATCCGTCTAAATAAGTGCCTACCAATCAATGATAAAATATGAAATAGTATTTCATGGTCCTCAGAATCAGTTATTTGTGTCTTTGTCTCAGTTTGTGTCTGTCTAACAAATGCAAGGAATGTTAAGGAACGATCTTTTTCAAACCGCATAAATACCTTCTCAAAAATTGATTAACATAATTAAAGTTCATTAAATTAATGGTAAATGACTGAAAATGCATTTATTAAAAGTATAATTTGATTAGATTCTTGAATGCCAGCAATTTAGTTTAATATGTAGTTATGTATTTTGAAATTGACTATGCAAAAATATAGAGGAAAGAAGTTTAATTTTTCATTTTTATTTTCATAGCACACAATTCTAATATTGATAGATTAAATTGCTCTCAGCTAAAGAACGAGCAAATATGTATTTATCAAATTTGTGCCTCGATATATTTTGACTCACTTGCGCTACGATAATGAAAATCATCATAACCATGATGATGATGGTGATAATGATGTGAACACATTTGCATTTTGCTGCTGGAGTTTAACACAACATGATATCACGATTGCCTCTAACGCCACTACCACTACCATCACCATCATTGCCATATAGCCATCATCAACATCACCATCAGCACCATCATCAGCACCAAATTAAATTAGAAGCTATTAAACTGAAAATAGAAAATTAAAAAAAAAAAGACGATGAACGATGAATAAAAAAGAAAACGAAACGAAATTCTTAAATATGCTTCATATAATGGGTGCGCGCATTCAAATCCATTAATCTGTGCACATTTTTATCCAATTTATCTTTTAAGTGAGACCCTTAAGTCTTGTGTATCTGCAGGGTATAGATACTACTTGAATAAGAGTATGGATGAATGCATAATACTTGCAGCTTGTCTTGTAATAATAGCTGCTATTTTACTAAACATGATCACACGACGGTGATGGCAAAGACGATGATCATGATTATGATGAAGACGATGATGGAGTTAATGATGTTCAATTTAATTAAGTATGCTCGCAATCGTACAAGGTTGTGGACTGCTTCTTCTTAGTCTTCTTAATCATTCCTACTTGCGTCTCTAGTCTCTGGTCGCTATGGTGTAGTGGTAGTGCTTTGGACTGCTACGCAGAGTGTCCGGGGTTCGAATCTCGGCACATGCAAAATCAAAAAGTAAAAAAGATAATTTTTCTACCCGGCACCACCTCTTGGCAGGCAATGGCAAACCTACAAGAGTAAAAATAGCTATGAAAAGCTTTTCACTTCGCCGTTCGGATTCGGCATTAAACTGTAGGTCTCTTCCATTCATGTACAAATATAACACGCACAACATGAGTGGATGCGAAAAGCTCGGCCTAGGCCCTCCATGGGTTGTTGTGCCATTAAAAGTAAAGTAAGTCTCTAGTCTCTAATGCTCTTCTTAATCTTTGTTTTAGTTTTTGGAGTATGTTCATAAGTATATTGAAGTAAGGTTTCAAGAAGTAAGGTTTTGAAACTTTTAAGAGGCCTTGTAAACTGAGTGGTTGATGGCAACAGCGAAACTAGACTAAATTTTGCATTTTGAGGAAAAAATTGCCATAAGCATATCAATAATTTTATGAATAAAAATGTTGAAGTTTAAAAATTTTGACCCTTTGGCAAGCATAACTTCCAAGGTTCATTTCGTTTGTTTGCCAACAAAGAGCCCTCTTGAGTCAACAACGATTAGTTCTTAAGATTACTAAATCTTATCTAAGTTCATACGCGTCTGTATTCTAAAATTGAATATTTTTCGTTACAGCCTTATATTGTGTGACGAGGTTAGCGCACATTAGCGCAATTTTACACATAAGTAACTCTACATTTCATTAAAATGGCTTTTTCATTTTTCATTTCTCAAGTCAATTGGAATTTTTACATTTTTATTGCATTCAGCACGAGACACTTCTTTACTAAAGAACAAACAATATTTTTTTATACCAACTTAAATTCCAACTACTTTTTTAAAATTAAGCATGTTTCTAGTTTTATTTGAGCCTGCCCAGATTCAAAGTCTTCAGAAAAAGAAATAAAAAATAATCGCTTTTATTTTTTCCTTTTAATTACACGAGAGCCAAGCATTGGGTACAATATTTTTATAAGCTAATGCTAATATGTAATATAAATATTTTGTTGATGATGATGATGTTAATTATGTTGTAAAATTGTACGTATAGTACAAATAAATTGCATGATTTTCTTTATGAATTTTTGTTGTTGTGTGATTTTTATTTTGGTGGCTACTGTATTTTGGCACATTGTTATTTGGTATTGCTGCAATTTCTTTTATTGCTCTACCGTTGCAAATTTTCTTCGCAATTTTGTTGAAGAACCGAGAATTTACACATTTATAGTGTAAATTTTACACACTTTCAGTTGATTATTGTATTTCTACTTTATTGTTTTTGTTGCACGATTGTTAGTATGTAATACGCGGCTCTAGTCTAATGCTCTTAAAGATATGCAGGCATTTAAGCTCGTAAAACTCTCTCTCAAAGAGCAAGAGAAATTTTCTTTTATTAAAATATAAATTGACATTTTTTTCCAACAGAAATAAAGCAATGAATATGCTTTATGGGTGAAATGATTAAAGCTCCTTAATTGGAATAATATAAAAATCAGGCCTGGCAAAGTTTGGGTAATACTTAAGTTCTCGAATGCAAAATATTTAAATAGAATATAAACTTCTTTTCAATTTTCTCAATTAAACTCCTATTATTTACTTACTAACAAAACTTAAATTAGTATTTTTGTTTTATCAGGTTCCAAGCTGCTTGGACTCAAAAGATTAATTTCATTAAATTTTATTTTTTCCTATTGTATAACTAGTAACAACCTCATTTCATTTCATGTGAATATTTGAATATTTATTTATATTTTCGAAAATCGGCACAACAAAGTTTAAAAACTTATAAAAAAAAAAAAAATACCTTATTTAAATCTAAGTTTTTATTAAAACGACTCAACTTTTTGATGACAAAAAATGAAAAATGTTTACCGTCACTTTTTGGTTTCAAAAATATTTAATTTACCACATCGTTAAAGAATTTTCACAAAAATAAATATGGTAGTAGTAGAAAAGTGGGCGAAAATACTAATAGACAGTAGTAGAAAAGTGGTAGTAGAAAAGTGGTAGTAGAAAAGAAATAGTGGAAAAGTATTAGAAAATTGTATTAGAAAAAGTATTAGAAGTACAATAGTTTTAAAAACTAGTAGTAGAGAAGTAGCAAAGAAAGTAGTAAGAAATAGTAGTAGACAAAATAGTAGAAATAGTAGTAGTGGAATAATTTATTTGCCCCCTGCTGCATGAAAACTACATCAAAATCAACAACCCCTTAAAGAAATGCCACATTATATGAGAGGCGCCCCACTCCTTTTCTTAAGCCCACCTATATTTTTGCTGTAGCTTGGCATTGCCAACCAATGTCCTTGTACCAAATCTCAGTACTGTACTGTGTGAAGTTGTGGAGATGTAACGAAAAGAGCATTTTGGTTTATATAATATACGAAGTGTCATGCACACTTTTTCAAACCTATTCGTATGCTAGTGACAAATAATAACTTTATAACATGTATAGATAAACATTTTCCAGGTAGTTCAATATCCGTTGTGCTTAATCGTTAGGTGTTCCGTTCAGATCACAGCTGCGCACGCCCAAATTTCTTTCTTTGGCTAATAAATTTTCATTCACGCAACCGTTTACACCGGCCGAACATAAGATCCGAACAAACCAAGTAGTAATGTTCTCAAACATCATCTTAAAATTTTTAGTAAAATGCACAGAAAGAGAGCATATGTTGTCATTATTGCATTGCTTAATGTTCACAATTACACAAAAACGGCAACATTGGATTCATCAAAAAAGATCGAACTCTGTCTGATCATCCCGAAAGATGAATTCTTCATTCGTTCGAAGTCTGTGACCGATCACACCGCCTGATCCTTGTTCCTGAACATTTTATAGCGAGCACACCGGTCGAATGAGTGAAGATTCTTTCGTTTGTTCGGGCGGTCTAAATGCAGCGTAAGCTTGAAATATGGGCATCAATTTCGAAATCGAATTGAAGTCGCAATCAAGAGACTTCATCGTTTTTTCAAACTTCTGGGAAGCCATCGGCAACAAATTGCGATTTTATTGACGCTCAGTTCCTAGAACAATACATAGAATTCTCAAATGAAATTGTTTGATGACTTTTGGTATATATTAAAATCGAGTTTTTGCCCAATATTGCCCAAGATGGTCAAGTCTATCAAAAACTTGAAGGCATGTTTGTCGGAAAATATTTTCCGCTTGAACTTGGTTCTTGCCTTGTGCCTGCAAGTCTCTGGTTTTCTAACTTTCAAAGGATTTAAGCGGTTGACGAAATCTGAGAAATCTACTATACATAAACTTGATTAGAAATAGTATATATCTCTGCCTTAATTTGCAAAAGTCCTAACAACAAATTACAATATTATGAAAACAATACTAAAAATATTAAAGTTCCAAATTGTATTTTGCTTCTCCTAAAAAGCTTGAAAAGTGAGAATTAGGGCCTTTATAAACTCAGCCAGCAATATGTAAATAGCTTCAGTTTGAATACATCAGACAATTAATGTCTCTCGCACAATATAATAATATAATTCCATTATCGAGGCCATACTGTATACAAACATGCGTATTTTATAAGAATTTAAGTATCTTTTAAGTTGAGCTAATTTAGTTCCTACGGTAATTTATTTAGTTTTATGTCGTGATGGATGGGCATCTTTGTCCTCATCGACATCCTCATTCTCAGCATAACGACAACCGACATATGCGCATATGATGCGAATATACACACACCCAATCATACATACATTCATACAAATTGTGTTTTTATAATATCTCTGCAGTTGAATCTTTTCCCTGAGCTGCGTAACATTACAATAATAAAATTGTTATATAACCCATAAATTGAAAACAAAAAAGAAAAAAAAGCGTCTCGGGAAGTCGTCGATAAAGATCGTAACCATACTTATTTACTTATATTTAAGTATGTATGTATATTTTTATGTATGTATGTGTATGAAAGTAGTAATAAATCTTGTTAAAGTTGTTGACGCATGCTACATGTGTACATATGTATGTACATACGAGTATGCATGTATGTATGTATGTTTAGATACATGCAACAAATGACAAGATCAACTCTTTGTTTTTGTACTTTTTGTAGCTTGTTACTTTAAGTTACGTTACGTTACTTTAGATAAGAATTTTAGTTTCAAATTTCATTAGTTAACAAATATGTATGTATGTATGTTTGTGTGAATATAATAATAATAATAAAAAAGAACCGAACACTTGAAGCAGAATTAAGTACCTTCGTGAGCTTTAAATAATTGTTTATGTGTAGAGCTTAACTAAGTATAAGGAATTTATTTTTTACACTCTGCTATCAAACTGCACTGCTTTTAGAATGACACTTGCTTAAGTGTGCACTTCAATTTAAGTACATGTATGAGCCTGTCTGTCTGTCTGTCTGTCTGTCTGACTGCCTGTCGGCCCAACTCATCGTTTGTTATCCACAACATGCCATCGAGCCATCATCAAGTGTACCTGTAGTAGTTGGAGCCAGGGTATGCGTTATTTTTCTTATACCATAAAATCTTTTATTGTAGCGATTGTCTGCGGTTGTTCCGTTGTCCTCTCCTTTTTCGTCGCCTTTCTATCTTTCATTCATTTCTTATTCAGATTGATGTTGCTGTTGATATACAGCTTTGCGTTGTTGTTGTTGTTGTTGTTGATGATATTCTTGCTGTTGTTGCTGATCGTTGTCATTATCACACGCGACATTACAGACAATGGAACAAGCAGCAAACAGCAACTAGCAGATGCAATCATCTTGTAAAGTACAATATATTTTTAATTTACAGTTAATTGCAATTTAATAGAATAATTATGTGAAGATCAATTTAAATTTAAAATCATTTAATTAATTTAATTTAATTAATGCTAACATTTTTCTCTGATAGATAATTAGACAAAATATGGAAAAAATCGCACGAATGCCAAGTTGTGCATGCAAGTCGAATTATGGTGTGAGTGTTGATGATGAAGAGCACGATGAACTCAAGCGCAAAAAGTTGTGAATAAATTTTAAATAAAATGTAATTAAAACTTATTTTGATTAAAAATAATCAACTTGTAACTTACTTGCATAAAGAAGTCTAGTGTATGAATAGTAAATCCCGCTGCAGTCCAACCAACTAGCTCAAAAGCTAGTTAATTAGCTAGCTCAAAAAAAGAAAAACACAACTACAATAGTTTATTCCTTCATCTCATTTACACACAACCTACTAGTTTTTTTTCCTAGCTGATCCAAGCTGATGTCCTCTGGAAAGACAATTTGTCGTATACTCGATAACTTTTGAGCTAGCTATTGAATTAGTATGTTCTGATATAGTGTATTAACTAGTTGTGGACTAAATTTTTTCATTGTCATTACAACAAAGTACAACAACAAATTTAAATTTATTTATTTCAGAGAATAAAAATAAATATAAGTATTTAGAAGAGGATGGTGATAAGGTATGTCTGTTTCATAATACCATATTCGAAAAAAATATATGAAGTAACGGAAATTCTCGGTTAACTTTTCGAATATGAGTAACTTATATGGCTTATTGAAACACAAAGATTTACCCTAAGATCACTGATGCGTAAACGGTTGTCTGATCAGCCTGATCTATACATAGTTGTTATTCTGTCTATGGCAAACCTAACGTTCATTAAGCCTGTTTGTAATACACTAAAAAAATATAATATTTTCGGAATTTGTTATAATCATTTTTTCACATATAACAAGCAAAAAAAAGTCGAACAAAAATTCAAAAAAGCAGACAACTAATCTGCTTCTTCTATCTTCCCTATTTCAAGAATCCATATAGGTGAAAATTGGATTGCAAAGCATATAAGAATTACAAGACAATATTTTCACAGAATAGTCTTATTGCGTCTGTGGTCACTGTGGCGTAGTGGTAGTGCCTTGAACTGCTACGCAGAGTGTTCGGGGTTCGAATCTCGGCACAGGCAAAATCAAAACCACCTCTTGGCAGGCAATGGCAAACCTATAAGAGTAAAAATTGCCTATGAAAAGCTTTTCACTTGCTCCGTTCGGATTCGGCATTAAACTGTAGGTCCCTTCGATTCATGTACAAATATAACAGGCACAACATGAGTGGATGCGAAAAGCTTGGTCTAGACCCTCCATGGGCTGTTGTGCCATTAAAAGTAAAAGAAATTATTGAAAGAATTTCTTTCTTGTTGCATATAGATTCTAGCAGAAAAGTCTGAACAATCTTCAAAGTGACTCATACACTGCTTCAGTTTTTAGCTAGTATCTTAACTGGCTCGTTTTTGGCTAAGTAATATACTAGGTAATTTCTGAGGCTAACTCATTTCTGCACTGCAGGGAAACAATTCACTTTCATTGAATTTAATACAAGTTTCGGCGTTCAGAGATTACGCCAAGTTTGCCTTGAACTGATGTGTGCTCGAAGTGCTTTGCTTTTTGTTGTTTGTTGCAGTACACTTTTATTTTCATTTACGTAGTTACCATTAAAAAAGCTAAAACTATTAAATCTGTTTAGATGAACAAGAGAAATTGAAACAACTAACTATTTCTGAAAATGAACTTTTCAACAAAAAATTTTTTTTATGTATAATATATTTTTGCTGTTTCACCGAAAGTAGTAATTTCGGAATCTTAATCAGGTATTTCATTTTTTTACATTAGGTCAATAGTTGTATAATGTTTCTTGATTATGTGAAAAGGTTGTGAAGTAGGTACTTGATTCAATGAACTAAAAATAATTTTTTATTTAGTTTCAAAACTTTTGAGTTTGTTTTCTACGCATGCAAATGACATAAAAGGTCCCCTTCCCATTATTGGGCGAAGTTTGGTAAAATGAGAGTAAACAAAAAATACTTTCTGACCGAAACAAAAAGGTAAATTATATAAACAGAAACTTATCGAGAATGTTAAAATTGTAATGAAAAAGTTAAAAAATGTACAAAGACATAAATGTTTTGATCATATCCCTTTCTAAATAAAACTTATTTTTTCAGAAATTCTTAGTTATTTCTTATTTTCGAAACTCCAATTTATTTTCACAAATACAAAACAGTAACGGACATATTATACAGGGTGATTTTTTTTAGAAGTGTGGTTTTCAAGAAGAAATAAAACGCATATAATTTAATGTTATGGCCAAGAATTTAGATTTTTTATATAGATAAGGATTTGCCATTATGTTTTAAAAACGATTTCGGGCAAGTGGCCGCCACGGCTGGTTCGAATAAATTCCAACCGAGAGGCCCAATTTTCGGCCACTTTTTGCAGCAATTGTCAGGCCGTAGATCAGTAATAACGCGTCGAATATTCTTTTCCAAGGCGTCAATCGTCTCGGGCTTATCTGCGTGGACAAGCGACTTTACATAACCCCACAAAAAATAGTCCAGCGGTGTTAAATCACACGATCTTGGAGGCTATGCCACAGGCCCACGACGCGAGATAATGCGCTCACCAAAAGTTTCCTTCAATAAATTGATAATTGATTGTTTCGTTGGCTGTATGGCATGTAGACAGCGGTCTTGTTGGAACCAAAGGTCGTCCACATCAACATCCTCCAATTCACAATTCAGGCACGAAAAAGTCATTAATCATGGCTCTATAACGTTCCCCATTGACTGTTACATTGTAACATTATGACCGGCTTCATCTTTGAAGAAATATGGACCAATGATGCCCTCTGCCCATAGAGCACACCAAACAGTGACTTTTTGAGGATGTAACGGCGTCTCAACAATGGCTTGTGGATTATGATCTCTCCAAATGAGACAATTTTGCTTATTAACGTACCCATTAATCGGGATCGGTGGCCATCTCGTTTTGGTCCCATTTACTGAACGTTGTTCAGGAGTAAGTCTATTCATTATAAAATGGCAAACCAAACTGAGCATAAATCAAGTGACAGCTGTCAAGAAGACCAACTCCGAAAAAGTATTGCCAGATTGAAAACCAAACTTCTAAAAAAAACACCCTTTATATATCATATTACATATATCTAAATCATAATAGAGGGATTCATATAAAGTCATATGCCTTGTCAAAATTTGTTTGAAATTTGAAAGTTTTCTTACGATCTTATAAGTTTATATGGTTTGCTAGGCATTATGAGTTTATATGAATCTTATTAATGTTTTCTGATCATAAAACTTGAGACTATCTGATTGGGACACGGATAATTGCTATATTTACAATTCAAAGATTTTTAGTGCTACAGAAATGAAGAAACGTTTTCTTCATAAATTTCACATTTCCTGTTTTTGCTTTTTTTTGGCTTTATAGTGCGGACACTCCTTGCACGTAAGACACGGTGTTACACCGCGCGTATTGGGAATAAGCTTAATACAAATATTTTTCCCGATTATTATGACCCTCCTTGCAAATTTAAAGCAGGCGCTCATAACTACTTCCAATCAATACAATGCTCTGCATTCATGGGGTTGACCTGTGTGTTGACTACATTAAAAAAAAATACAAGAAAGTGAATTTCATCCAAATTTATTATTTCGTGGAAATGCGTCTTCAGATGAATTACAACAAAATACACTTGAAATGCGGAAAGGCTTGATGCCATCTAAACACAGCGTTGAAAAAAAATAGAAGAGACATCTATTTAAAATTTTTCAACAGCTTTTTTTTTTTTATAGCTGTTCGTTGTGTGGTTGTTAAGAAAATTAAGATAAATGGTAAATAAACTAATTCAGACAAAAGAATAAAAGAAAAAAAATACAAAAACAACTTATTGCATTCCGAATCCAATTGATAGGAGCATATTTTTTATCGTAAAATACCCACAAAAATTTCAACAAAAACAGTTGACTGAATGAAATTCTATTAAGAAATTCATATTTTCCGTATGTGCGCCAAAATTTTAAATTTCTCAATTCGACGAAATTTGCTCTCGTGACACCACACTATTATAAACTGATTATTTCAGCTGATGCATATTTTTTAACAGAAACATGCCCGATATTCACTACGCAGTGTCACAAATATGGTACATACTTAAAATTTGCAATCTTTCTTTATGACACTGTCATTTAAGCAACGTAAATAAATCACATTTTCTCTCTTGCTGTCAAAGCGTTTTGACAGTTGAGCTACCAGGTTTTTCTTCATGTAGTGACAATAGTAAATGTCACCTTAGATCGTGGTAAATGTCAGTCACGTACAAATATGTTGTTAAATGCATAAAAGCAATGACTAACAGGCAGTTTACAATAAGTACATATGTACGAGTATACATGTATGTATGGTTGTACATGAATGTATATGTAAGTTTGTATGTAAGTAGTATGTGTGTGCTGATTAGCTTGGTGAAAGTTAATTGAGCTCTTGGTCGAGGTTACATCAATAAAGTTTTTATAACTAAACTACATCAACATCTTCCGATAAACCTTTTATAAACCATTAATAATAAGTAGTTCCATTCAGGATTAAATATTTTCTTATTTAAATATGTACTTAATCCTACGTTTACACCTGCCAAAGCTGGCTTGTCAAAGAAGAAAACATATTAGCTGTCAACAAACTTGGAAAATGTCTGTTTGACGTAGGCGTCCTGCCTATAGTCATGCCAGTTAATTTTTAACAAAATTTCGATCTACTACTTTCTTATACTAGTTTGAAATTTTCACGCTTTTCTCTCCTGTTTCTTTCTGCTTCACATTTGCCAGAAACGTCAAACATTGTGCTTTTATGTAAAATCATTTTTAGCCTCATTATGCTGAAAATTGGCAACCAAGAGGCAATGTCAATGAAAAAAAAAAAAAATTTTTAGTGATGACATCGATAACAGAGCGCCAAAGACAAAATAATATCTATGAAACTGTAGAATAACGATCGAATTCTGATACACTGAGCACTTAATACTTTTACATTAGCTTTCTTAAGCAATTGCATTCTGGCAAAACCCATCTATTGTGGCATCTGTCATTTTTACAAAATGCCAGAAAATGTAGCAGCTCATTCTATGACATTGTCAGCAAATGGCATTTTTGCCACATAGCCGCTCAATGACTGCTCCGCTCCGTGGAAAAGAATGCCACCAATAATGTTGCCAGTTGCTGATATCAGTCTTAGCAGCTCAGCTTAGTTCTAAGCTAAGCTGCATAGCATGACTTCTACGAAAATATTCCATTCTTTGAGAAACTAATTTATTAAACTCTTTTTCCATACAAGTTTGGTATATGTTCTTGGAAGGTTGAGTAAAGAACGTACTTCTTCTTCTTCTATCTAAAACCTTGTTTTTTTTTACAGGACCTTCATTTGTAACGACCATTACCCTATACTGGCTATGGTTGGGTTACTGCGAGCCAATCTATCTCAATCCATTACCATGAAGAGTTTTTTGTTAACTAGTTTTCTTTTAATAATGAACGACTTGGTACTAGCACTGCACCATTAACATCACTAGCTCTCTTTTCCGCTTCATTTATCGAATAAAATATGCTGTAGTCATGTATAGTTTTTATTGGTATCTAGTTAATTCATGTGAAAATATGAAGTTGATAAAAGCCATCTATTATGCACATACATTCATGCATTTTTACAAATTTATGTATCTACTGTTCTCCTTTTTACCAAGGCAAATAAAGTTTAGATTTGCACTGCTACATCAGCTACTGCTACTCTCACCTTCAGTCATATTTTTACAGGGATCATAACTATAATTTCTGATTATATTATTACATTTCTTGTTGATCATTAGCTAATGCATCTACTGTTGTTGGTATAATATTTTAGCATAACGCCAAATAATAAGAGTTTCAAAATGCATTAACTGATTCAATGCAAACTCTTTTTTTCAAACAAGTGATAAAGAAATTTTCCGCATCATTTGCAAAACAAAAAGAAAGAAATAACCAAAGCAGTTAAAGAGGGTGGTGGAGGAGTAGAGGTAACAAAGAAAAAAAAGAGCTCCAATAACACTAACACCAAGAGAAAACGAAAAGCAATTTGTGTAGAATTCCTCATGATTTTGCTGATGCTGCTGCTGTTGTTGCTTTTGCTGCAACATAATTATGTCAATTCCTTTGAGAGAGTGAAGCTAGCAGCTATTTGCAAAGTCACCATTAACACCATGAGCAGTCAAGGAGACAGACAGACAGACAGACAGACAGGCAAGCAGTCAGGGCAGTCGGGGCATTCAGGCAAATTGTTGCTATGACGACTGTGCACTTGTGCAAAATGCTTAAGTGTTTTTGGTTTAACTTATATGTGTGCGTGTGGTGTATGTTGTTTTAACATTGTTGGGCAATATTGCCGCAGAAAATACAATAATAATATATCATCAACTGAAATGATGATCCACGAAATCAAATCCATCAAGCTGAAGACCGCCTAGAAAATTCAAGTCAATCAAATTGAGCTTAGCTGGTTTTTTATTCATTCTTACTTGCATACTCGTTTCCATATGTGCATACGTATTTGTGCAGATGTGTGTGAGTGCATTAGAGTGGATCAATTTTTTATACCCAGTTCTTATGTGGAATTTTGAAATGAAGAATTATGTATCTAAATACACAAGATCAGAGATAGTGATAGCTTCGATGTCTGGTACTGGCAAACGACTTTGATGACATATTTCTTAGTTTTTTGTTTTCGCTTCAGAAATTTAAACTCTTACGAATCTGTGTTATGTCAGCTAAAAAAGAAAAAAATTGGAGTTTTTCGAAAAAAAAAATCGTTTTCTTCAATGTGGATTTGAACACGCAGTACAAAAGAAAACTTTACAACTTATATTTAAACTTTACACTTCTTTTTATCTCACTCGATCACACACTACTATGATAATGTTGGGAAATATAGGGACCAAACATTTATCAAGGCTTTTGTAATCGATGCTTAACTAATTATAATCAACACAGAAATTATAGTGAAATTATAGAAAAGAAATACTGCCAAAAATCCAAATACATGATCCAGAATGAAAACAGAAGACGAATAGTGGGAACACATACTTATACCTCTTTGAAATTCAGTACAAATATGTCTTAGTTTAAAATATATTATTTCTGAAAATTTGCACAAATCACCATGCACATGCAAGCATTCCATACAAAAAATGTTTGACCGAGCGTAGTAAAAATGCACTTCGCTCTTTGGAGTTCAGCACAAATGCTTTTTACCTTAGCAACAAATACTTAACTACATATTTGTATTATTTATGCACTTCAAGTAAATTCACATGACAACAAATTAAGTAGAGCACTTACACTCACAGACAGTAAAAATTACTAATTCGTAAACAATTTTTCGTCATCCAAAATTCAAGATATTGTGTGTCGAAACTGCAATTAATTTATAAATTTTGTTTCTCGATTTCTCTTATCTAAAGTATTTGATATGAAAAATTGCAGGAATAACATAAACTTTAACTTTTTCCATATTTATGGCTGCAAATCTTCTACTGTGCGACGCTTATAAGTATTTCTTAACTTGTTCTGATGTTTGAAAATCCTTTACTAGGACGTCTATATTCAGCCTACATAACTATTTTGGAGCTTGGCGATCAAATATTTAACCTATATATAGGCCGATTCTAGCCAAACCCATGATCAAGTTGACGACTATGGTATGTTGAGGCCGCATAGATTTATGTCTGAAAATCCTGTTTATGGTAAAAGATGCTTACATTCAGCCCGTATAAGTCGATGTTGGACAAGACTGTATATTGGACACCCGTCTTTAGTCTTGGAATTTCCAAGCTTCATTTCCACCCGGATTGAAAATCATGATTTTGATTTTATACTCTCTGTGATATTCCACTGAGTACGAATCATCTGTACTCAGATCATGTATTCTTGCGCTGCTGAACCAGAATAAATTAACTGAAACGAAAACCATCACATATACAATTTATCCTTAGCTTTTATTTAACATTTATGGACCTTTAATTATAAAGAAGTAAAAAAGTGGGTGGGCTATCCTAGTGACTGACTCGGTTAAAGGTTTAAACGCTTGTTGATTAACTATAAATTATTACATTAATATCATAAGCTCTCTCATGATCTTTAGTCTATTCACATTTTGAGTTATCTTTGGTATAGTTTTTGCAAATGTGCATATTCTCTATTTCCAAACTAACATCACAGCGTGTGTATAAAGGAAAAGCCTTCAATTTGCATCCATTCATCATACTTTATATCCATTGATGCCTCCATTCTTGAGAGCATTATATTTATATTCAAATTTGCATCGGTTCGTCACCATAAACTGTGATTTATGCACTTGAAAAACTATTTTATTATTGGTAGTTTATGCAACAAATAATTCATACATAATATTTATGTACATACATATATACATAAATTGTAAACAAAAACAAATATGTACTACATATATACTCGTATGAACTTTCAGAATTATCTTATTGTTCGTCTGTGAAATGAGATACTCGTACACTCATAAATATTTAATGGCTTTTTCATTTTTATATTTGATAGATTTCTGCTGAGCTTTTAGTCCCATTTGATGCAATATTCTAATGCAAATATTTAGTTACGTTTTGCATTTATGTATTGAACTACAGCGAAGTTTAACATTGAAAACTCATAAATCAAATTGTTTGTGGCGGCGCTTTATTTGCCTGGAGTTTCATGTGTTTTTATTGATGTCTAAGGATTCTTAAAAAACAAAAAAACAGTAACGAAAACTGATTTATTCTTTAATTTCGTCCTTTTCATCATCGTCATTCAAAATCCCAATCCATTTCATTCAGTTCAGTTTCTCTGTACAACAATCTAATCGCATTCTCAGCTTCTTCATTTGGTCAATTTAAAGGTAATTTTAAGCTGGACAACAACTATGTGGAAGCGCGTCAGAAAACAAAGAGAAAACAAGTTGGTTACGCGAACGCGCAATTATATCATAATAACAAAGAACAAAATTGGCTACATGCATAGATTCTGTACGCAAGTTGCCGTCGTCTACTATATTTTCTACAACTTATTTCTCTTTCTTCTGCTTTTGCTTCTCTTTTTCCTTTCATGCTGCTGAGGTCTCGAGAATATAAAATGTAAAAGTGCAGTTATATCAGTTTTACACTTGAATGTGGTTTTTGTTATGCACCGGAATCTGCAATCTACTTATATACAAAACTAATACAGAGACTAGTTGCTTGAATCCTCTTCATATTGACGACCACGGCGGTACAACTACTAGATAAATAGGAGCATGAACACTACCCCAGAAGTGCAACCAACTAGTTAAAAAAAAAAAAAAAAAAAAAATTATTAGTTCAATCCTACATCTCATTTACACGCGACCTAGTAGATTCATTTTTACTAAGCTGAAGTCCTACGAAAAGCCCGGATCTTTGGCCTATTGAAATATATTGGGCTATAATGAAGTAAACCCTAAGAAAAATAAAGAAAGTTTGCAAAAATGGAATCAAGTCTATACAGTATGCACCGAGCATACTGTCCAGTCTCTAACTAACCGCTTATAATATTTGAGTAAATTTAGTTAATTTTTTTGTGAATTATAGTTTAAAAAATACTTAATAAACTGAAATTTACTACTGTGGGCAAAAGTTAGTAAGACTTTTTAATTTAAATTTCGCGCGGAAACCCATTCATCAAAATAGTATTTTTTTAAGGTTGGTATGACTGTCGGTGACATCTGTGCCAAATGTCACATCAAAATAATCATTAGTGTTTAGTATACGCTTGTCTTTCTGAAGTACAAAAAGTGCATTCGGCGATTTTCACAATGAGTGAAATTATTCAACAAAGAAGTTATTTTGAAATTTGAAATTATGAACAAAGTCTTACTACTTTTTGCCCACAGTAATATTTGAGTGAAATCGGACTGTTTGTTGGTTGCTTTTTAATGTCTCCGTAAAAATTCAAAAACTTTTCTGCTTCACCCCTTAAGTGGAAAATATTGTAAACTATATGAGAATTACAAGACAATATTTTCGCTGACTAGTATTATTGAAAGAAATTCTTTCTTGTTGTATATAAATACCAGAAGAAAAGTCTAAGTAGTCTGCAAAGTATCAGTTTCGAGCTAGTATCTTAACTAGCTCGTCTCTGGCTAGGTAATATACCAGGTAATTTGTGAGACTAATTCATTTTTGCAGTGCAGGGTAATACTACTACTACTGCTACTTCATATTCATCTTCATTTGCAATCCATTTCCACTGGTTTTCTTATTTATTTTATTATTTTTTTTATCTGAAATAAGTAGCAGCTTGCAACTTGCAGCTTTTTTATCATCATCTTATTTTCTTCTGATTTTACTGCGGCTACACCTAATGTGTGTGTGGAAGCACTTAGTGTGGTTGAGGGACGTGCATCAGAAGTGTGCCAAATGCACATCTTTGGAAACATTGAAGCGCTTCTTTCTATAACAACACAAAATTTATAAAAAGAGATAAATTTACAAACATTAAATGAATATGTGAAATGAATACTTTAACTAAGTAAAACTAAAACTGAACAACTGAACTTAAGTATGTACTTGAAAACTAATTCATTTTTCTATCACTTATTACAGTCGTGTCTGGGTATAGTGAACACCTCGATATAGTAAACACCTAAATTTTTACATGGAGTACTCTAAATAGTGAACCTTTGAATCGATTCATTTTGAGAAAGATGCCGAGAATATTGCAGAATCTGGTGATGATGAGTAAGGCAAAATACAGATCACAAATCCTGTAAAAGCTACTGAAGCTATTGAAAGTTTCGATAAAGCTATCGCATGGGTTGGGGCCAACACTACTGATTATGCTGGTATAGTAGCACTATGAAGTCTACGCGAAAAAGCGGTCCAAAAGTCAATTTCTGAACGCATGAAGCAACATCAATTTCTATTTTCCTACAAATTTATTCTAATGATCTCTTGCATTTACATACACAAATGCGTATTTTGAGCAAATAAAACTAGTTTTTAAACAAAAAATGTCGACCTTGATATAGTGAACAACCTGGATACTGTGATCAGTTCTTGCAATAATTAGTTCACTATATCCAGACACGACTGTACCCATATATCCAGTATACTTCATTTAAGTATTTCCTCTTGTTGTTCTGCTTTTGTGAACTCTGTGAATAACATTAAAGCCGAAACTGAATTGGCTTCGGTTTCGAATTCGATGTTCTTTCATATTGCGCAGCCTACCGATGGGTAACCATTTCAGCTGGTTTTCTAGATTTATGGGCTTCCTTCTGATTGAATTGCTTGCCTGCCAGCTCTGTACTTTTTGTTGCTGTTAGTTTTTATTATTTTTTTATTTTATTTTGATTTAGCAAATTTTTGGTATTTTAGATTAGACTTTTCTTCTTCACTTTTTGTTTGATTCTTCCATACATCCATACATTTTATCAACATCATCATTATTACCATAATTCTGTATGCTAAATATTTTTTTATCTCGTTTTTTTTATTTACATAATTTCAATGTGTTGCCATAAACTTGTTTCATAATGAGATTTTTGCATTAATTTCGTGTTTTACTGCTACTAAAATGTGGTGGTTGAAACCTGATTGTTTGCTTTTCCATATTGTTGTTGGATATGTTGCAACATGCATTACGCGCAATTGCTGATGGCGGTGGCCGTGATGCTGGCTAGAAGATTGAGTAATTTTGGGCAGATAAAAAATTGTGATAATAAATTGTATAGAATTGTAGTTACATACATACACACCATGTGCACGTAACTAAGAGCAATATGTAAATAATACATTTTTGTTTATTTGTTTTTAATTGAGTTGCTCAAGCATCATTTAAGTTTTTTTTCAACAACAATATTGCAATTGTAATGATTTGTATGATTTATTCTTTGCAAAATCGACGTTTACTTCTCTAAGATCACTTTGGGAGTAGAGGGAGTCAATTTCATATAAAAATTCTTTTTGTATGAGAGCCCCCTTAAGGGTGTGTAATAGGGGTAAGTATTTTTGAAAGAAATGTTGAAGAGTGTAACTTAATGGAGGTTGGTTTTACATTTTGATCCTTTAGGAGTAGTTTAAAAAGAAAACTTTAATTTTGTATGGGTGGCCCTTTAAGGATTGCAGATGGCGGATAGGCAAGTATTTTGGGGACAAATTTTGGTTCCAGCTAATCCAAATCCCATTTCTAAGAATCTCCATACAACATTATTACATAGTTAATGTTAATTATGCACATTCTCCGGTAAATGGTATTTGAATTAAGATATTAAAAAGACTTATCCCACGGACGTTATGACGAATGTTGAGGTACCATTATTTGTAGATTGCATGGAGTGGATAAGCTAAGGATAAAATCACTAGGCATACTTTGACCGACTAAACTGTGGTCTTAAAAAACTCAACAAGCAATAGACGTTAGTCTCGGCCGTAGGAAGTTTTTATCTAGTCGGTTTCAAATCCAATGCACAGTAACTGTTGTTGGTCAGAGCAATCAAATCAAACATCAGCAACAACGAAAACAAATAAATCTGGAGGTAACCATATGCAATTAACAAAAATATATATATCAAGTGTATTTATGTGTGACAAAATATTTCCAATTTATATTTTCCAAAAATAGTATGCATGTACTATGTGGAATGGGCGTATACTCTGCACGCCCTTCCGTTTGGTGGGCCTAATGAAGCGATCACTTGAATTTTTTGTTAACATAGACATTCACACACACAATAACACAATTTCAAACACTTTGAACACAACGATTACGTAGGCAGTAAAGGCGGAATCAGGAATTTAATATTGCAATTTTTCATTAATTAAAAAATCATACTAAATAAATTGTTGCAACACTTTTGCACATTTTTGAGTATTTTATCGCATGCAACAAATTCATATCTAACTCTGCTTTCCTTCTTTCTTTCTTGGGCGTTTTGAATCAATGCTCTTGTGTGTGTGTGTGTGTTTGTGTGTGTGTGTGTGTGTGTGTGGTATGCGTGTGCACATTTTTGCATTTAGCGCGAAAAATACTTCATGATTTGATAATACCAGAAAAAAATATAAAAGTAAAAAAAAACTTGTAGTTAGTTGAAAATCAAAGTTGGAAGGAAACACGTTTTGGTGGAAACAAGTCCATGAATGCCAAAGCCGCCATCATTCCAACTTCATACTAACATTTAGATCTAATTTACTACGCTTCTTTAAGCACAAAGTAGAGGTGAAATACGAAGAAGAAGCAGCAAGCAGTCGAATAAGAGGTGGAAAAACCGATTATGTTTGCCTGCGATAAAAGTGATTAAAGCGACAGCAACAGTAACAGCAAATGGCAACAGAATCAGAGAGAAACAAGTGCGCCACAAGTTAGTCTTCTTTTTTTTTTATCCACAAAGGTGTCCAGTTTGGTTCGTTGTACCATTTATAAATGTGTCTGCATGTTGTCCAACACTTTTAGGCCAAACTATATAAGTACTATATTTAAGTATATAGTATACTATACTTTATAAAACATTTAGCTTTAAAACCAGATTCAAAACATTGGGTCAACTCTTAACGTAGAACATTTGTGTCACTATCATTAGAAGCAATCGGTGCCACGTTACGAACCACGAACCGTGTAGGCAGCGAAGGTGGCACAGCAGTAGTTAGAAGTGACGTGACTAACTAGTATCATTGTTTGGGAACTCCTTATCATATTTTATTTACGTAACTACTACTTGATAAAGATTACTTTATTAAGTTATTATATGCACATAAATAAGTAGACAGTTAGAAATGAAATCTTGATTTTCAAGTCTTTCTTTTATGAAGTTATACCAGATTTTGGTTGATACACATTTTTCTTTATTCAAGGAAAGCATAGGAAAATTTGTGAAATATTTATTACATCGTTGAGCAATAGTATGAGCAAATATTGACAAGTGTGTGGAAGCTGTCAGGTTCCAAACTCAACCAAAGGCAACTAAGTAAAACACCGAAAGTATTAGGGTTATTTATTACGTAACCCTTCCGTCGAAAACTATCGGGATATTCTTTTGTAATTATGTACTCACTACTTGCCCTTAAGATATTCACAAATGTTAAGGAAGCTCGCTGTCACGCCTGTGGAAGAACCAGTTTCAATTTGTTTTTTAGTTGCTTTGCTCACTTAAATATTTGACATTATCTTGACGGTAGTTTTCCGTCATGTGAGTAAAATGTAATCGATAAAGCAAACATAAATAAAAGGTCCAGATGTTTCGCAGAATATTCAAACCGCGCTCAAATATGCATGCATAATTATATTGCTGCATGATTGTAACCCACCGATGACAGGCATATGCTTCGACATTGCAGTAAATCTAAAGCGCATAATTTGGAAACATTTTGGAAGCACTTTGAATTTGCCAAAGAAATTAAGGAACTAATATGTAACAGTGGTCGCTGTGGCGTAGTGGTAGAGCGTTGGACTGCTGCGCAGAGTGTCCGGCGTTCGAATCTCGGCACAGGCAAAATCAAAAAGTAGAAAAAATAATTTTTCACACGGCACCATCTCTTGGCAGGCAATGGCAAACCTACAAGAGTAAAAATTGCTATGAAAAGCTTTTCACTTCGCCGTTCGGATTCGGCATTAAACTGTAGGTCCCTTCCATTCATGTACAAATATAGCACGCACAACATGAGTGGATGCGAAAAGCTCGGCCTAGGCCCTCCATGGGCTGTTGTGCCATTAAAAGTAAAAGTAAAAGTAATATGTAACAGCAAAATAGTAACTGAGTTGTGGCCCAGTTTTTCTTTAGTATTTCTGACCACGAATCAGTAAATATTTGTTTGGGGTCACTTCAGGTTTCGTGGATACTGGTAAATCTTCGTTCTTTAATGTAATTTTTCAAGTAAATCTTCTGCCCTTCTCGTTCGTTGAGAAGCTGGGAATACCGCGATCTCAATCACTGCCTGGTGCTGTATAATGTGAGGACCAGCGTCGGGACCCAATTACTTGATTGTTGTATTTGCTCTAATTAACTCATTTGCATTGCCTGCTGTCTCTCCGCATTAGTTGTTTTTCAATGAAATTCGAATTCTGTTGTACCTCATCTTGCTTGGGAAGTCTACTCTCTCGCGATCTCTCGGTGATTGTTTTTGTGCATTTTTTCACAATAACAGAATCTGAATTTTGATGGCCCTCCATTTTTTGACGAATTCTACATTCTCTTTGTCTCTCAGCCGCAGTTTTTGTTAGAGATTTTATCGTAATACAAACGTCATTTATTTGTGCCTTTCAAATTTTAATAGAATCTGATGGGCAGCACCATCTATCAATCAATCAATATATTTTTCATAATCAATTAATAGAGGGCGCTGCCCATCATTTCCGTTACAATTTTCGCTGTGACGATCATCTTTAACCGCTGTCGTAAATTAAAAAAATATGATAAAGAAGTAAACTATAAACATTTTTCTCTTTACCCAAAAACTGAGTCATAACTCAAATATTGTTTTGAAGTCGTATTTTGTTGCACAGTGTAATAGAAAAATGGTTTAATGAAGTAAGTTTTTTTATTATTTGATATGGGTATAAAAAAATGTGATAATTGATTTTATAATTGCTATTAAATTTAAGAATTTCCTCTTCCACATTAAAAAAATGGAGAGTGCATCAAAATTGCTTTATCTCTCTCGTTCATCTTCCTGTTTTCTTACAAAACAAACAATAATTTTTACATTTACAATGCGAATGTAATAACTAAAATTTACACAAAGCATTGTGCTCGTATGACAAAGAAACCTCATCCCGATCGCTTATATCGCATATATGTTAAGATGCACTTCAGTATATGAAAACATGTACTTTATCGTTTGTAAAGATGTGCATGAGAATCACTTTGCTGCTGTTCATTTCCCTGCTGCCGGTTGGCTATAACTTTTCTTAACAGTTCTTGTATGTACAATAATTTCTTATTCTTTGCTATACGAAACTGTTACGCAACACGAACAAGCACAAGCATGAGCACGAGCATCAAATTGCAGCAGCAGTAGCAACAAAATTCTTTTATCTTTTATATTATATCTGGAATAATACACACACATGAGCTGAAGATTAATATTAGTGACAATATCAACATTAAAAGTAACGGGCAGAATAGAATTAATATAAATTTACCACATGACATTGGCGCTACAAGCTTCCTGTGAATGTTGCGTGCGTGCTGCACTAATGCATTTATGTAGATGGGACCTAAACACACACTACACATGTAAAGCTGGCTCAGTTTTTTTCTACTATTTTGTATTGCTACTTTAAACAATGTAATTCTCATGTAGATAAGGCAACAAAATTGAGATTAATTATGATTAATTAAATAAGTGGGAAAATTACAGCCCAAGCAGAAGAAAGAGTCGAAGAAGCAGAAGCGGTAGAGGAAGAGTTAACTAGTAGAAATAGAAGAAAATATTTTACAGATTGCGAAGAAAATAATCAGCTACAACAACCACCTGAAATAAATAAAATACCAATACCAATAAGTTTCTACGTTATAGCAAATAGAAAGAAAAAAAAAACATTCCAGCTAAAAAAACGCCCATCATTTGTCCATTTGCCTGCTAGTGTTTGTCGATACCAGCCAGACATTCTAATGCTTGCAACATGTTGTTTGCTGTTTGTAACCTACAATTGCCACACTATTAGCCACGCTAAGTAAACTAAGCAAAATGCATAGAAAAAAATGTAAGTAAGTAGGTACTACCTAACTACTTACCTACCTGCCTGCCTACCTACCTACCTACCTATGCAATAACATTTAGTGGGGCGGATGGGGAACGTATTTCATTCGTAGAAGAAGAAGGTTTCGTAGGTCACGTTTTCGGCACGAGCGCGTGATAGTGCAGACTTGTGTACAAAAAGAGACAGTAACAACTGCAACTCCAACAACAACATAAAATTGGCAATAATTCTGCACCTGATCGAATGCTTTTATGTATTGCTTGTGGGCAACACTAAGCAACAGAAAGTTTATATCAAAATTGTATGTAGGTAAAATCTAACGCTTGAGTACGACCCTAGAAAATACTCGTACATTAATAAATACCATAATTGGCAATACCATAAAACGGAAGCTAATTTTGTGGCGATCTAAGAAAACCACAGCACAACAACAACATCATTGAATTAAGGCAATTTACATGCGGTCAATGCGGTCAATGCGGTCAAGTACGTAGTGTTTGCTATTAATTACTCGTTCTAAATAGAAAACCAAAAATGTTAAAATTTAAAATTATTTAAGAAGAATATTTTATATATTTTAAGAAGAACGAATTGTAAATTCGTTTTGGTACCCCGCTAAAATATTACTTGACAAAAGTTAATCTTTAGAATGACATTCTGTCAAGTATTTCTAAGTGCAGCAAAAATTTGAAAATTTCTATGTAGAACCTTTTCTACACATTCACGGCAATGAACCGAAATTAACCTCAAACATTACACAAACGTAATAAGTTTTATAGTTTGTACACGGAAGAGGCTCACCTATTGTCTTACTACGTCAAATCGGCAATATATTTAGATGCGGCTTTTTCAATGCTTGCAGTGTACATTGTTCTTTGAAGATTGAGGGAAAAGGGCATTGCATTATTGACTTACGCAATAGTGATGTCTAATCAAAAGTTAAGGTGGTTCTCGCGCTTCTTGAAGAGCTTTTCGCAACTATTCACGTTGTGCGAGTTATGGTTGTACAGGAATGAAAGGGAACTACAGTTTGTTATGCAAAATCCGAACGGCAAGTTGAAAAGCTTTTCTCAGACCAATATTACACTTGGAGGTTTGCCATTGTCTGCCAAGAAAAATGTTTAATTTTTCTATTTAAGATTTTTGTCAGGGTCGACATTTGAACCCTGATCACCCTGCGCCGCAGTCAAAAATACTACTAAATATGCCACTGTGATCACTCGGGTCTCGCAATTATTTGAATTTATGTGACATTATCTCAAAAAAGATCAGCCCAATGGCTGGTTAAGAGCAGACCTGTGTAGAGGGGCGGAGGGAAACAAGGGGATTCTCCCCGAGCCCGCA
The DNA here is from genome assembly GCA_958295655.1 of Palloptera scutellata. Taxonomy (NCBI): domain Eukaryota; kingdom Metazoa; phylum Arthropoda; class Insecta; order Diptera; family Pallopteridae; genus Palloptera; species Palloptera scutellata. The sequence continues at coordinate 90,155,058 of OY282450.1, forward strand.
GTTTTAATATGGGTCCCATGCCACTTAGATTTCAGTGCATTAATAAACCGTTTGGCTTCATCTAAAGCATGTAACTATATTCAATTTTGGTTGAATCTAAATTTTTCAACCGTATCTTTTCTTAAAGCTAGTTTATTGACTTATTTGGCGAACTCCTAACAAATTGTTCTATTCTATAGAAGCAAACATACACGTACTGAAGGGCAAAGATAAAAAAATTTGCGCAATTGTTTTGATCGAAAGAGAATTGAGTAACCCACAAGTTGGGTTCTTGCTAATCTTCTGAAAAAAGGCAACGAAAATTTCATTCTTTTTGTTGATTTTCAAATAACCTTCCAGGCATGCCTGTTATCTGTTTACCTCTCCTTTAAGTAAGTTGAGAACTTATAATTTCAAATTATTGAAATATAATTAGAAAACTACGTGGTCACCGTGGCGTAGTGCTAATGCGTTGGACTGTTACGCAGAATGTCCGGGATTCGAATCGTGGCACAAGCAAAATCAAAAAGTAGAAAAAACTATTTTTCTACACGGCACTACTTCTTGGCACTTGGCAGGCAATGGCAAACCTACAAGAGTAAAAATTTTCTATATAATCACTGCTTCTTCTTCAATATTGTAAATGAAACTCTACCTACGAGTACGTACTTACCTATCAATATGTAGGTTTTTATTTATTACATGAATAAGTACCATGAAGTTAGATAACTAAATAACTAAAGGTGTGCATGTAGTTAAAAACAAACTAATGCTTTAAAAAAGTAAGTTTTTTCTACGTAAGTTGTTTCACTTTTCTTCCTTTCCGAAAAGGAAAGGAAACTTGCATGATGTACAGTGAAAAATGTTGCGTTGAAATGTATCTATTTAGATGCAATATGTTTGAATACTTATGTATGCAATTAAAATCTTCACTTTATTAAACTTAAGTCCTTTTTGGAGTAGCGCCATTACATACCATATACCATACTATACATACAGCACAAAAGTGTACATTTCATGCTTTTGACAAATATCAACATAAGTATTTTCGTAATTATTTTCTATATTTCATAGTGCAATGTAGGCCTATTATTGTGCAATCATCATTATCATTAACATCACCATCATTTTAATCATTATTTGAGTATCAGCATATGACTCCGAAGCATCATAATCCTAGTAGTAATCCATGCACGATTCTTGTTTGGGGTATTATCAGCATCGTATCGTCGAATTCCAATATGCAGAGAGCAGATGCTTTGACTGGCATCTATTGAAATTCTTTGCTACTTTCTGGTCACTACATTCTGATTGGTGTTGCCAAATAAACACATACGCACACATACACGCACTTAAGCAAGAGACACACAAATAAATAGCAATGTGATTCTGATGATGACTTGTTTTCTAGAAATCTCAAGTTTCCTGTGTCAGTGTCATCGTAGTCATCGTCATCGTCATCGTCGTTGTCGTACTCGCCATCATCGTTATCATAGTTGTGTCGCTGCTATTTGCAGTTACTGTCCAATTTGTGCAGTGGACATCAAGTTGCTTGCGGCCTTAGCTGCCGCGTAATTCTTGACCAGTTCAAGTTTTATCATTGTGGCGTGGTGTTCAATGCTCCTGTGGCGGCTTCTGGTTCAATGTGTTCCTCGTTCATCGTCCAATGTTTCTTGGCTTGTGTTGCCTCTTTGGTTTTTGCCAATTCGCCACATGAACATCATGAATGTCAACATGAAATGTGGCAGAACAGAAAGCCCATAGCCAAAACTATCTACTAATGTCATTGCGTATACACACACCGACACACACATACCAGTATGTATGTATCGTTAGGATTGAGATTATGTAACGGTGATTATACATACATATACATGTGTATATATGTATATTTTTTTTCTTTCAATTGCATACTTTTGTTTTATGTGTTTTATGTGTGTTTATTCAACAGCAGCAGCAACTTTTTTATGTTGCTTATGTTGCATGCCAGTGCGCGCAATTAATCAATCTAACTTTTGTTGCTGTTGTTTGTTTTGGAAGAAATTTGGCAAATAAATGCATAGAATTACGATAAATACAATCGAATATCTTACCTCATGACCTTGCATCACAATAATGCAAAACACAGAAACATACGGAAAAAAGAAACATACGGAAACATAGAAATTTTTGTACAATACAAAAATGTATCGAACAAATAATTTGACTGCAATATTCTTTAGTTGTTGCTCAGCTTTTTGGTACTCGTAGTACACACTGATGTTATTTGTTTGTTCTTCTTTTTTTTTTTGTTGTTGATGGTTTTGTATGTTGTATTTATTTATAAATAATGCGTTCGATCAATACCAGATTGCTGTACATTTCTATAAGACTCAGATTATGGAGCATATACTGTATACCATATCTATGTGTGTGTGTGTGTGTGTGTGTGTATGTGTGTGTGTGTGTGCGCGCATTTGTGTGTGTATATATACGTGATGCAACTTATCTAACGGTGTTTGCAAATGCATCAGGCTATTTATTTCTCATGAGAAATGTTGCAGAGTTGCAGTAACTAAAGTGGTCGGTCGATCGTCCACGATGTTTGACAACAACAACAACAACCACAACTAAACAGGTTGGCAAAGTATTCCAAATTGTTTGGTTACGACTTTATACTATTACTACCTACTATTTTTGTTGTTGTTTTTCTATTTCGCTGCACATATCGAAGTAGTTTATATTGGTCACTATCAAAGTGGACACATGAATTTGATAGACATTAATTTCTTCTTATTTTGTTTCGTTTTTTTTTATATTCATTAAAATTATATTTTTTGAAAAGGTAAATAGCAGCAGGCATGAAGTAAGGTATTGTAATCAGTCTACAAATGTAGGTGCCGTTCTATATTTAACTTGATTTTGTAAAACGAGGAATACATAAACGTTATATATTAAAAGGTAATAGAAAGTGGGGGCAATGGAGCAATGGGGCAATTTGTCGTTGCTGTACTCGTATATGACTACTGGATAATTTTAAAATTGATTTAGCCGCCCAATCTCTCTTAGTACTAAAATAATCCACTGAAATTTTTTCCTTCGATTTTAATTAAATATGAATAGATTTTAATTAAAGAAGAATGTGGTCGCTGTGTCGTAGTGGTAATGCGTTGGACTGTGTCCGGGGTTCGAATCTCGGCACAGTCAAAATTAAAAAGTAGAAAAAATATTTTTTCTACACGGCCCCACCTCTTGGCAGGCAATATCAAACCTACAAGAGTAAAAATTGCCTATGAAAAGCTTTTCACTTAGCCGTTCGGATTCGGCATTAAACTGTAGATCCCTTCCATTCATGTACAAATATAACACGCACAACATGAGTGGATGCGAAATGCTCGGCCTAGGCCCATGGGCTGTTGTGCCATAAAAGGTAAAGTAATAATAGAAGGGATTCATGAGTAGTCACCGCGGCGTAGTTTGCTTGACTGCAACCCTGAGTGCTGGGGTTCAAACCTCGGCACAGACAAAAATCAAAAAGTAAAAAAAAGAAAAATTTTCTATAAATTCAAACAATATTCAATTTAGTAGTTTGCTTGACTGCAACCCTGAGTGCTGGGGTTCAAACCTCGGCACAGACAAAAATCAAAAAGTAAAAAAGAGCCAAATTTTCTATAAATTCAAACAATATTCAATCCTTCTATCAATCAAGTGCCATCTATCTATATGCGAATCAGTGCCATCTATCAATTAAGTGTGAAGCATACGCGAATCAGCGCCCTCTATTAATCAAGTTTGATTTATACTCGTGGATACATATGGATGCATATGTGCAGTCCATCATTTATGTGTATATTAATATGCATCCACATTTTTTTCATACTTGATTGCAAATTGATGCCCATCGTTTCCGTAGCAATTTCCGCTGCGACGATCATCTTTTACCCTAGTAAATATAAAAACGATTTTAAAGAAATATACTTCAAAAATGTTTTTCTTATAAAAATATGTATTTTCAGTAGAATATTGTTGAGTTCCTTTATAAATATCGCGAAGAATGGATGTTATGTTATTTAACATTAAAGAATGTGTTGCAAAATTTCGTGCTACAGCGAAAGTTCAAATGCTACAAATAAAATGTACAAGATTCGACTGTAATTTTTGCCTCGAAACGATATTTCTTGAACTGGTTCGTTGCCTTCCACAACTTCAGTCTTCAATTCAATTCGTTCGTTGGTGACACCAGAAAATGTGATTGTGTTGGACAATTAAAAATCTTTAACCAACATTTACTTAAGTATGCATTTCAATATTTTCTATTATTATTAGAATTTTCAAAAGAAATTATGCTGGCCACATTCTAATGCCAAAGAATTTATAAAGCAAAATTGCAGTTCCAGTGTGAGAAGAGAAAAATTGTAAAATATTAAGTACAACAACAACAACAACAGACACGAACATTGAAAAAACAAAATCGAAATAAATAAATATACTTACTCGTATTTACTTTAGTTGTAAGTAATTGATTTGTGTGGCAGCAATACTCGTAACTAGAGCGGACATTGGTGGCAGCACATCGTCAATAATCAGCATCAACTGCAAATTGCAACATGCAACAATATTAACATTAACAACAACTTATTGCCATCATCATCAATAGCATCATTATTGGCATTGTGATTTTGCAGTAAGTCATTGCCATTGGCAACAACTCAACTAAAAGCAGATGTTCTTCTTGCTCTGTGCCTCTGCCTCATAGTATGTAAAAAATTCCAATAAAAGTGGTACGCTATCCTCCGTTGGCAACATTAGAAAATAGATTAAAAAAAAAAAATAAGTTATTGCGAAAAAATGTCGTATTTAATTTAATAACACACTAACACACACACACACACACACATAATCACACAACTCATACTCACATTCTATAGTATATGGCATCGGAGTATGTAACTACTTGTGTTAAAAAGGAAGTCTTTGACATTTTAGTTCAAATGAAAGAAATAAATAATAGAAATATGTTCATAGAAAAAAAGAGATTAACACTTACATAAAAGAAATAGAAATAAAGATTCTAATGAATTGATCGATGCTTGATATGAAAGTAAAGCGGATGCATTTATGCATTTACGGATTTAATTTTTACACTCAATCGTAATAATTATCTGCATTATGAGTTAGTATGTACTTCACTGGAAACGATGAAAAAACAAAGTAATAAAGAAACATAATCTTACAGCCTCATTCCGAGCTTTTCCATTTATGTTTCACTTGTTTTACGGAAGTATTAAAAAGAAAAGAAAAGTCTTTAGTATCTAAATTAAATTTTTATTACATGATTTCTTTTCTGCCTCTTTTGTTCGTAAATCGATAGTTAATAAGTTTATACCTAGCAGTCTTATAAGTATGAATATGTTTTACATATGTCAATGTGTGTGTGTGTGTGTGTGTGTGTGTGTGTGTGTGTGTGTGTGTGTGTGTGTGTGTGTGTGTGTGTGTGTGTGTGTGTGTGTGTGTGTGTGTGTGTGTGTGTGTGTGTGTGTGCCTACTGTCGGTTCCGACTGTATGTATTTAGTGATTGCCGCTTTGTGCTTCAGCAATATACGAACTAATCGGCTAACAGCTACCCACTTCGCCACATCTAATGGCCCATTTTGAATTGCATACCATGCAAAACTCATGCATAATTGTGAAGATCAACGCTTGCTAGCTACAGTGCGAGTAGTATCGAATTATGTGATTGCAGGCAATTAAGCGAGTGAAATTCATTTGGCCAGCGAGAATATTATGGATTATGCATATCTTGTATTCGCTCGTAAATACATATGTACATATATTCATAAAATACTCGTACATCTTGTAAACACACAGGCAGAGAGCTTATACGGGGAGGGGGGGCGGGGGGAACTCTACTCTCACCTCTACAGCGATTTTCATTTCTGTAATGATGATGATCGTAATAAAGTAAAAGTTTTCAAATTAACGATATTAATTTCTATTTTTATTATTGTAGTTTTAATCAGAGCTGGGCATCATTAATCAAGAACTTAACACCCTTAACCCGAAAAGAGTTAATCGTTACGACTATGCATAGATACGTATGGTGCGTACGACCAAGGAAGCCATGATCTCTTTGAAAAACGGATATTTTGATATGGTCAACTAATTCGTGGATGACGCTTTTAAATGGCCTATTGTTTTCCTTGATATTTGTTTTTTACCAGCATCCTCGTTATGCTTGTGCTGCCCGGAATATCGGTCCGATCTTCATCGAGATCATGGCTTCTTTGGTCGTACGCACCATAATTTTCTTTACCCTACCGACCTTGGCAATATTATACTTTTCTAACCATATGCGCCGAAACTTGGCGTGGAAGGCAGCTGCTGGCAGATATTGTTAGTTATAATTAAAGGACTTGAGTTACTTAAAAGAAGAAATTTAACGGAAGCTAATGAAATCGTTAATGGTTTCCGAAATTAACGTAAAAGTTAATCGTTAAGCAGTTAATTGACGATTAACGGATTAACGAATTTTCTGCCCAGCTCTAGTTTTAATATATTTACTTACTTACTTACTTACTTAGCTGGCGCTACAACCGATGATCGGTCTTGGCCGCCTCCACAAAGCTTCGCCAGTCACTTCTGCTATGCGCGCGCTGGCGCCAGTTGATAAGGCCAAGTGCAGTCAGGTTGCCCTGCACCTGGTCTTTCCAACGGAGATTAGGACGTCCCCTTCTGCGTGATCCTCCACCGTTAATATATTTACAATTATGTATTCAACTCGTAAGTGCTTATATGTATTTCAAGATTAATACGCGGGTATGAACATAAATCTGTAATTAAAACGAGTAGCTAACATATTAGAAAGATTTGATTATTGACATACATAAAAATGTACTCGTATGTACATGGACTTGGCATATCTGTACATAAATATATGGTATCTACAGACATATGTATGTATGTACTATATTTGGTGCAAAAGACCATTGTACTGCTTGCTGCCTACCCAGTTGCAAAACTAATCAATCATACGTCAATGTGTGCTTGGCCAGCCTATGGCCTATTGTTGTCCTTTTTGATATGGTCGCTTAAGAAAAATTCTCATCCAGTGTGATTCATGATCAGCTGTTTTTGATTAATATTATGCATATAAATAGTGATTTTCCCAAAGAATGTATTCTACTTTACTTAAACTGCATTTTTTGTCTTTGTTTATTAGTATAGAAAAAACAAATCATTTCATATTTGTTTTATAAGTGCATAATCTTCAAATACGAAAATAAAATTTTCAAAATTAACGCCTCATACTTACTTTACTTAGCTGGCACTACAACCGATGATCGGTCTTGGTCGCCTCTACAAAGCTTTGCCAGTCACCTCTGTTATGCGCGCGCTGGCGCCAGTTGATAAGGCCAAGTGCAGTCAGGTTGCCCTGCACCTGGTCTTTCCAACGGAGATTAGGACGCCCCCTTCTGCGTGTTCCTCCACCGTGGTTCGAATAAAACACCCTTCTAGCCCATTCGCTCAAAATGACCCAGCCAGCGAAGCCGCTGGAGTTTTATGCGCTTGACTATGTCAGTGTCGGCGTACCGCTCATACAGCTCATCGTTCCATCTTATTCGATACACATCGTCCACGCATACTGGACCGTAGATCTTACTGAGTATCTTCCTCTCGAACGCTCCTAACAGCCTCATTGGCCATCATTGATGGTCAATGTCCTCGTCTCTGCGCCATACATTAGGACGGGAAGGATGAGGGACTTATAGAGCGTTATTTTCGTCGGGCGAGAGAGGGCTCTACTTCTCAATTGCCTACTGAGCCCGTAGTAACACCTGTTGGCAACAGTTAGTCTCCGCTTGATCTCAAGGCTGACATTATTGTTGGTGTTTATGCTGGATCCTAGATACACGAAATCCTTGGCGACTTCAAAAGTATAGTTGTCAACAGTGACATTTTGTCCAAGACGCCGTGACTCTTTGTTTGTTGACACAAGGTATTTCGTTTTGTCCTCGTGCGTTCCTCATGCGTTAACACCTCATGCGTTCCCTAAAACCCTTGCAAGATCAAAACTTTTACAGAGAGTTTAGCTTGAAATCTTCTCTGGATTGAAGTAGGTTCTTTTAAATCAGAACTATTATAAGCTGTTATATGACATTTTTAGGGTATTTATAATTTACATGTTTTACTTTTCATTGGAGACCTTTTCCCCCCTTTAGTATAAGGTATGTTTTATTCACCATTCGCTCCTAGTTATGATATAACTGCTTAGCATAGATAATTGTATGGGAACAATAACAAAAGCTGCAGAGGTTATGCGTACAATTATGTATAGCTGTTATGTATAATTAGCAAGCTGTTTACCATCCCTGGATTCTATAACAATCAGTGGTGCCCGTGGCGATTTGCACTATAGTATGCACCGCATATGTGTTGGTGAAATAGTATGTAATTAATCATAAAGGTACGAAGTAAATGTAAAACCTTTAAACAATTGACATATATTTTAAAACAATTTGTCAATACCACCTACGACTAATAATACGTAGATGGTTCAATGCTACCACGGCCACTATATCGTGGTATACATAGTTCTTACTTCTAAAAGACTTTCAACTACTTACACATCGGCCAATAATAGTAGGCATTTCGTGAAACAGGTAGACTTTTACATACATCGGATCGGTGCGGAAAGCATTTTCGACCCTGTCATGGTAACTACTTGTTCTGATAAAATAGAGAAAACCTGTCAACTGGATTCAAATTAGCATCCCCGAATTATATAGAAATGATAAATAAAATGTTCTAATCGTTCTAAATGTTCTCCTATTCCATTTGCAAATTCAGATTATTTGTTTTCTGAAATTCAATGGGATACATTTGAAATGTTGCCTCATTCAAAACAGACAGATCTTTAATTTTTCAGCCGTTTTCGATATCAGCATATGATATTTTGAAATTTCTAAATGGAGTTACGAATTCGTAAATGTTATGCCCACAAATAGTTTTATATGTATATATATATATATATAAAAATAATATATATATGTATATATATAATTCATTGGCATGACTGTGGACGGGCGATAACCACTCCTACCTCACATACAAATGAAATCTCTAAAGGACTATATAAAAAGAGCTGCTTATACAAACACAAAAAAGTTTGGAATTGTCAGTTAGACTAATACAAAAAGTATTTCACGCAAAAACCTTCGAACTTTAGCCTACTATTCAATGCTAAAAGGTGTATTTTAGACGGTGTGTAGGGTATACAAAGTTCAGCCGCTCCGGAACTTACCTTTCCGGCTAGCGACTTACATGTGTGAGGAACTAATGGTTTTATGCCGAATGCATGTAAACTGATGGAAGAGAGTAAAAACAACTTAAAATCACTTACTCATCATAGAGGTTTGTCATTATCTATTGGAAAGATGGAAGTAAATAATTTACTTTATCTACCGAATTTAGATTGACTTAGAAAAGAACCGCGATAAGAACTTAATACCTCCTTGACTTTTCATGTTTACCACGCATTTATGTCTGCCGAGACGCTCAATGGATAATAAATTTACACTACAAAGGCAAGGAAACAGATGTAAAAAGAATCTAAAAATGGGAAGTAACGTATTACTAAGTAATTAAAAAAATTTGAATTAATTAATTGCAGGAAATACTTGTGTTATACAATAATAAAACGATAACAAATAGGAGAGATGTGAAAATGTTTGTATAAGAAAATGAAATCAGTGTTGTAGCACCAGGGGATATGGTGCCTTCCCTTTTGCCTTCTCATTTGTATCTAGTAGTTAGTGGTTCAAACGTATCTCAAATACAATAGCAGATATCTACTATGTAAGTGCAATAAGCATGAATTATTACATAAAAATGTACAAAACTCTCACATAAAATCAGTTGCGCCTATGTGTAAAACGTTGATCTAAATTTATTTAGTACTATTTTTATTGTTTGTTACATAATAAACTGTGAAGTGACTTTGACCGGCTTCTACAATGAGAACCACTACAAACAACGACCAGCGAAAATTGTGTGTGACCCTCTTAAATTCTAAAGTTAAAACTTAAGTTCAAGTTTCTCTTTGTTCATGCGCTCTAAAGTATTTTAGCGCATTGTCTTCACTTAGACGATGTGCTTAACCCTTTACGCGCTAAGGTATGCTCACAAGGGCGTACAGATTATTATTATTATTTATTTTATTTTATTTTTTTTACCAATTTTGCTGCATGGAAAAAATAGACTTGGAACATACCTAAAAATTCGTAAAAATTCAATATCGTAGTTTATTTAAGTTTACTTTTCATTGGATATGGGTTTATTGGAGTAATGATTATATACTTTTACGTTGGATAAGAATAAATATAATAGTAGACAGTAATATAAAAAGTAATAGTTGTAAGAAATAATAGGAAAATATGTAGAAAATATTAGTAGAAAAAATGGTAGAAAATAGTAAGTAGTAGAGCATTTATCATATTGCCATTAACAACTAATACATCCACACGTACTACAAATGTTTCCTGAGATATCACATCATGAATATTACAGTTATGTGGGAGGTGCCGCGACCACTTGACATTACGAACTCAAAACCCACTATCAATCTTGGTATCGATAAATTATACTTTCATACCATATCTTAGTATCTACAAATTATTCCTGAGATATCCCATAATGAATATTCAGGTTGTATGAGAGGTGCCGCACCCTCACTTCCATACAACCCTCACTTCCATACTTTATTTGGGAAAAAACGTTGCTGTCTTTTTTGCTTGTCAACAAAAAACATTCGGTACACCCTAATGTTCACATATTGTAAACTGAAGTTTAAGCATTCAGAATGATACGGAAATAATTCATTAAGGAATCCAGGGATGTTACGCTTTCGAGCTTCAATGGCGTACCATTTTGTTTCCTAAAAGTAGCTAAAAAATGTTAAAGGCTAAAGTGTTTGAAAGTGGTAAAAAGAAAATGCTATGACTCACAGCGTCATTAACACCCTAAACGCTTATAACCCCACACAACGGTTTATTCTTTAATAGTAGTGTAGCTGATAGAGTAGTTATTGGGTTAAGATTTTACTTGAGAAGACCTCAACAAGTGGCAGAGAGGAGCGACCACATTAAATCACTTTTCGCGTCATTTTTTATTATTATTTTCTTCTTTTGTTCTAAGAGGAGGTTGTGTTGTTTTTTGGTCTATGTATTTTATTGTTATTGTTGCTGTTTTAGTCTACTACCACCACACCACCACCACCACACCACCACCAACACAACTAACAATACTGCTGTTGAGCATTTCATTCTTTATATAGTATGTAGACAATGAAGAAGTAGATAAAATGAATAAAAAGTGGAAAACAGAAATCTACTTGCTTTTGCTTGTCTTAGGTTTAGTCACCTGTGGTGCGGTTGCGCACTTATTATACTTATTAATGTTTTTGTTGTTGTTGTTGTTTCTGTTGTTCAGTTTATTGTCGTTGCGCCCTACGTCAAGAAGCCGAAAGCCAATGCCATCTTTACAGACTAAATAAAGAGTGATTGTGTGTATGTACATGTGTATGTATGTGTGAATGTGGTTTATTTCAACTTTAACAGCAACTACAACAACAACAACAACAAGTAGAAGAAGAAGAAGAGAATACTATTTACTTACAATGATATTTTCCCTGAATGTCTTCCGCATCGCATCGTATCGTATCGCATATTTTCCTATATGAATTTGAGAAATGGTTGAGTGATGGTGGCAACAGCCACAGCAACAACAGCAGCAGCAGCAACAGTAGCGGTAATGGTATCATGTGACCATAAAGTGGCAAAGCTAGAATTGGTGGTTTTAATAGTATGTAGTAATGTTGGTGATGGTAGCAACATAGGCACCGGCAGCATATTTATAAGCGGCACATGCTGCGCTTCTCATTAAGAAGCACTTTTAAGCAACATTTAAGCGTAATTTTTGTACGATTCTATTTAATTTGTTGCTAGTTTTTATCACATTTTTCATTTCATTTGGTGTTTTGGTATGTTTTTGTGTTTTAACTTTATATTTGTATATCCAATTTATGTATAAGTATATAATATTACTTATACTAGTTCAAATTGGAAGAATCAACAGCCAAATGCCAGTCAGTCAGTCCACCTCAGCTCAGCTCAACTAATCTCAACATAGTCCACCACAAGCCTTTGAGAATAAGATACTTATTTCCATTTTTAGGTTACTGACCCATGTCGCATGTGGAAAATTCAATAATGCTGTGAAAAATATGAAATAACTATTTACTACCACAACAAATTGTTCAGTTTTTTTTTTTTGGTTTTTTATGTCCGTGCGTCTAGCTGTGTCCGTCCATTCGGGCGCGCGCGCCACCTTAATTCATTTAGTTATGGTTTTTGTGTTGGTTTTTTTTATTGTTTTTACTACTACTATTGTTTTTACTTACTTTGTTTTCTATAATTACACTAATTTCATGCATGCAATGTCTGAAGAATTCCAACGAAATGCTTTTCTTCCAACTCTTTCGTTCTTCAGCACTTCTTCATATTGTCTAGTACATACATAAATGGAACTTTTTAACTTGGAGCAAATGTACATATCTACGAATTTCCTCAGATAAGTTCTATCTAACTACTCGTATCTATCTATCATGCAACAATCTGTTTTACAATTTTTGTATTTTATTCTAAGCATATTAATTACCGCATTCTTTTGTTTTATCGCTGAAAATAATGACGATGATAATGACGATCATCACGTTGACGCTTCAAATTATGTGTGATCAGGATGTAATTCATATTGCAATAAAAAAAACTTATAATATTAGCGATAGCCGTTCATGGTTAAGGTTGTATTAAGGCGACTTAAAGTTGAAAATGGTTATTAACCTTGAATTCTTTGACAATAAAAAATTGTCATGTTAAAAAGTGCAAAGCTACAAGTGCAAGATAATAGATTTAACTGGAAGGTCCATGGATCATTGACGTTTACTGCTTGAACATGCATCGATATTTTAGCAAAAAAGTTTATAGTTTCAGTGTGTAATGATGTTGTTAAGGTGATTAATGTCACAAGGCAATGATTTTCTAACTGCGTTGCCATTTGCCAATAGAATATTCTATCATGTTCATGTTAGAGACAGGGAGTAAAACGGGAGAGGAACCGTTTCCATGGTATCGCACTCCAACTGAAATGAAAAAATCAACTTTTAACCTGATATGATAATTTGTTCTTTCGAATGCCGTTAATATTTGTTCGTTTGGGAATTTAATTCTTACTTTACTTACTTTTGATGGCACAACAGCCCATGGAGGGCCTAGGCCGAGCTTTTCGCATCCATTCATGTTGTGCGTGTTATATTTATACATGAATGGAAGGGACCTACAGTTTAAAGCCGAATCCGAACGGCGAAGTGAAAAGCTTTTCATAGCAATTTTTACTCTTGTAGGTTTGCCATTGCCTGACAAGAGGTGGTGCCGTGTAGAAAAATTATTTTTTTTTTACTTTTTGATTTTGCCTGTGCCGAGATTCGAACCCCGGACACTCTGCGTAGCAGTCCAACGCACTACCACTACGCTACAGCGACCATTTAAATTCATTTCATAAATTTAATTCATATGGTTAAATTAGAATAGGTTAGTATATAATAGATTAAGATAGAGTAGATTAGGTTAGAATATGTTAGGTTAGAATTGGTTAGGTTAGGTTAGGTTAGGTTAGGTTAGTTTAAGTTAAGTTAAGTTAGATTAGATTAGGTTAGGTTAGGTTAGGTTAGGTTAGGTTAGGTTAGGTTAGGTTAGGTTAGGTTAGGTTAGGTTAGGTTAGGTTAGGTTAGGTTTGGTTAGGTTAGGTTAGGATAGGTTAGGTTACGTTACGTTACGTTACGTTAGGTTAGGTTAGGTTAGGTTAGGTTAGGTTAGGTTAGGTTAGAATAGAATAGATTAGGTTTGTTTGGGTAAGGTTAGGATAGAATAGGATAGGTTAGAATATAATGGTTAGAATAGGTTAGTTAGAATATGTTAAGTTAGAATAGGTTAGATAGGAATAGGCTAAGTTAAAATAGGTTAGGTTAGACTATCTTGGGAAAGAAATGTTAGGTTAGATTAGATTAGAAATGTTAGGTTGGAAAAGGTTAGGATAGAATATATTAGGTTAGAATAAGATAGAATAGGTTAGTATAGATTATGTTATTATAGGTTAGATTAGAATAGGTTTGGTTAGAACAGATTAGGTTAGTTTAGGTTAGGATAAAATAAGTTACGGTAGAATAGGTTGGGTTAGAATATGTTAGTTTAGATAAGGTTAGGTTAGAATAGGTTGGGTTTATTTAGAGTAGTTGTCCTATAATAGGACATACTTACACCGGTTTGACCCATTGTAATATCACGTGGGCTGTTTCCACAATTACCGCAATCTTTATTAGAACCTAAGTGGTTTACTAAACTTCAAAATCTCTGATCTTAGTAAATTCAACTGAAATGAACAAGAGTTGAATCATTTTGTTGTTTAGATAAAGTTTCCTAAATCCCCTAATATTCGAGGTGAGGAGGTGAGTTGACCTAAGGATGTTAGTCTACGTGTGGCAAATGCTAGACAATTGTAAAGATGGTGGAAAGTAGTTTCCTCCTCATCGAGGAAGCTCCTACATAAGTCGTTAACGGTCAGTTTTTATCTGCTGACATGCCTACCTATCAAATAATGTTCAGTAAATATTTCTTAAATGTTGCTAGAATATCTATTTGTAGAGGCAAGAGACTCTAACCTCCTAGAGTTGTAGGGTTGCTAGATTTGTGTGCGTGGAAGCACGTATTCCTTTCTCTCCATCTACTGTTAGCTATGTTAATCATGTGCAATTTACAGGTTACCAAAGGCAAATCTGAGTCTTGGACTTCGTGAGGATTTGCAATTATCCGGTATGTCATATTCACCCGGTACCCAGTACAGGTGTACTTTAAAACGCTTATATATCTAATTAAGAGATATGATAAGAGAGGGGGAAGCAACAGGGGGATTCCTCTCGGGTCTGCGCTGGTTAAATTTTAGATCAATACTAGACCGTTTCATTTCAGTTAAACGAAAAACTACGTATTTGATAGAAAATGGATAAAACGAAGCAATAACATAGTGCAACATAATATTTGCGAACTAAGAACCGACCACATAAATTGAAAGTAGTGATGCCGAGTAGCAAAAGCACATATTTGCTTCTACACAATTTAGGACTTATGGGCTTAATACAAAATGTATAAAGGGTAATCAAATAAGAGTGTATGTAGTGTTATACGTACTATGTCCAGTTGTCAACTAAATCTTAGTTGCCCCCAACAACTTAAGCCTAGTCTTCGTTCCAAAATTGTCAAAACGCTATAATTCTTTATTTCTATTCACCGCGAGATCTAGTCGATTGTGTCCATTTCCACGCTAAAGAATGCTGCATTTACTGCCCATGCACTCGTCATTGAAGAATGACAATCTTGTAGAAAATAACTCCGAACTCCGATCATGCTGATGTCAGAATTTCGAGTATAACAACGAAAAATCGTACAATCATAGCCTTACCAAAAGTATAACGAATAGAACTTTGTTATGTAATAAAATATGGCAGTTAAGCAAATATCGCCATAATATGTAAAAAACATATTAACAACTTGTTATTTTTGTTTTATTAAAACTGTTCTGCTTTTGATTAATTAGCATAATCGTGATATTTGTCAAAAAGTCTTTCAATCACAATCATACAAGTATTTACTACAAGTGATTCTCAAGTTTCAAGCGAACTTTCTTTCTTTCGTTAAGCCCCTTCACTTTTCCCTTCCTCCCCGAAACGCTTTTAAGCAACCATCAACTTAATGCTACAGTTACTATAAAAATTATACGAATATCAGAGCAACAACAGAAAAGTTCATTATACTCACGCGACATAAAAATAAAATAAAATTAAAAAAAAAGAAACAAGCAACTTAAGAATATACAAATTACTATTTCCATAAAATGCGGGGCGTGTGAATGTGATCATTATTTAAAAATGGAGGCTAAAATTTAATAGAAATAAAACTGAAAATAATTTGTTTGCTACCTAAATTCGTACACTTCGAGTACATAAATTTAAAACATAGGAATTTTGCGAGCTTTGCGAAAGTGTTTTTTCGGTTGGTTTTTATTGTGGGAGCAACATATTTTTTCTTATTAAGTCGCTGAGCCTTGAGACTGAAAAAAGAATCGTTGGAAATGAAATCAACATTAAAACAGCACCATCGATAATAGCAACAACAGCAACAGTAGCAGCAACAATTTTGAATGTATTAATATTGCTGCGATGTTAAATCGCGTGCATAAACAAACGATAGCAGCTCTTTACCCAGTGGGAAAATATCTAGCATTGCTCTCGATGTATAAGGTATATTTGAATGAAGTAATGTTGCCTTCTTTGAGGCACTTTGTCAATTTTTAACAAGCTTGATGGATGCGGTTTCAAGGTTCTGCTTTACGATAAGCGTCAAATCTAAGCCGTTGGGCTATTGGTGTTTTTTGTTGAATGTGCGAAGGAGTGTCGTATTTAGGAGCGTTTTGACTATTGTAAAGTACTCGTTCGAAATATATTCATATGCTACATAAAGTAGAAGTTGAAATTTACGAAACTGTTCACATTCATATTTGTGATATTAAAACGCGCCTTGTTGCACGGGCGCGTGTATTAACGCTAACAACGTTGACAATTCAACGAACAATTGAATATAGCTTACATATGGATGAAGCTGCTTCATTGTAACTGGTGCTGATGATGCTTTTATTGTTTCTATGACAAATATTAATAATATCTCTTTCACTTTTTGGTTTTTGCGTGTTTCAGTGCTTTGCCAACATGGCAAACTCATTGCTTTTGCTTACTTCTGACTGAATTTGAAGTCTTCTTCTATTTTTCTGCCCCCATATTTATTTCTAACCAAAAAGCTTAACAATGTGTAAAATATAATTAAGTAATATGCTGCAAGTCGAGAAAAAAAAACAAAATAAATTGAAGAAAAGTAAGGAAAAAACCACAATAATGGCAATATTGTACATTGTGTGCATATGAAATAAATGTCATGCTGTCTTAGGAGTTGAATATGATCGTAAATTGTAAATCGTAAATCTGCATTTTTAGAGAAAGTTATTGAACAAAAAATATATACATACTAAAGTACATAAAATGTATACTCATATACATATGAAAAATAAAAACAAAAAACAAAAGATGTATGTAAGTACATATTTAAAAATGTGCAAAATTAATAAGTCGCAATTTGTCACAAAGCCTCATGTGAAATTTTTAACATCTTCTTTCTTTTAAGTATTGTATTTGTTGTTGCTGTTGGCAGCAGCATCTTTAATTTTTTACTGCGCTTGGGAATTGCATTTTTCGGTTTCTTCTTTTTAATACCATTAAAATCAATTAAAAATTTATGAGCCATAAGTACTCGTCGTCGGGCATTAACATTGGAGTTGGCGTTAAATTGTTGACTTGTTGTAGAAATTTGCAGAAATTTTAGCAAAAGAGTTTGGCTTTTACATTTTTCAATTGTTTTTTGTTTTTATTGGGTGGGTTTTTGTTTGTTTGTTTGCAAATCCTCTAAATAATTTCGTACAAGAAATTTTGGTTGGAAATTTGCTACTTTGAAGTTGAACGGATTTGTTGATTTCTTTAAGTGGAAAGTGGGAGTAATGAAGGTATTTTAACTTGGGGTATTTTAACTCAAAAACAAGTGAAATTGGATATGAAAGGAGAGAGTATGGTTCAGAGTTAGCTATAGCTGACATAATCAAATTGTGAATATCTTTGCCATAGAATATTGGTTGCCGTATAAATTGGTTCCCTTATATATTTTGCGATACTTGTATGAATTCTACAGATATAAATTGCACTAATCTTACAGATAATTTTTAAGAGTGGTTGTAAATTGAAATTTCACGGATAATCAGATAATCACGCTAAAGAGTAAATGCCAAAAACTAGACGCTAAAAACCAGATATTTGTGTTTAAAGTCCAGAGCTAAATACGAGAAACTAAACCACAAAGATTGGATATACAAAATTAAAGATTAGATACCAAAAACAAAAATTCAAGCAGGTTCAACAGAAATGGCTTAAACCCGAGACCCGAGACACAAATCCAGGCATTAAAGACCCAACACCAAAGGCCTAACGTTAAAGATTTATGACCTAGATCCAAAATTGAAAGCACTAACAAGATCCAAGTCAAGAAACTCGAACTCCATACTGAAATACCATAGACTAGAAGCTAAAGACCCAAAAATTAAGAAACCATAACCAAAATCAAAGCTCTTAAATGGATTTGAATATTAATAGAGAATCAAACCAAATATCAGAGGAACAAAGCCAATTACCAACCAAAATAACCAAAATACAATGATAAAAGCCCGAAATATAAAATTTTAGACCAAAAACACATGACCACAAGACTCAACACTCAAAATTGAAGTTCATGGAGCAAAGATTAAAGGCAAAAAAAGACCTCAAACTAAAGACTCGATAAAGACCCAGAAACCAAACATCAAAAACTAGAGATTAAAAACCAAAAATTATGAATCCAAATACTTGGAACAAATTGGAAATTAATTGATGGAAGTTTATAGAAAATCAGGACATTTACGCAGAGCCAAAGTTCACAGACCAGATATCAGACCAAATATCAAAACCTAAGTCCTTAAATCCTAGCTTTTAAGCCCAAGACCGAAAACACGAGACCAAAGACATGCAATTCAAAACGCAAGATAGAAGTTCACAGGCCAGAGACCAAAGTTCAAATATCTAAAAATTTTAAATCTCCTTAAGTCCAGGATCAAAAACTCAAAATTGAAGATTTGAAACACACGACGACTAAAGTTAGCGATAATCAAAGAACCAAAACCAAATTTATAAACCTCAAAGATTCAAAACACAAGACCTAAGTTCATATACCAAAGATTATATGTAGTCGAATTCTATTCGGTATTCTTGTTTTTTTTATATTAATTAAAATTATGAAGAGGCTGAAAATATTTCGTGAAATTATAAGCACAAAGTTATACTCTTATTCAAGTGTCCCTTCAGGCTTCCAGGCAGAAGTATTTGCTTCGGACTTTACATGTATTGACTCCACAATCAACTCAACAATAAATAACTATGTACATATAAAATAAATAAGCTATAAAGAAGTTACCCAAAAATGTTACCAAAACAGTGCAGGGCAGCAATGAAAAAACTAATTCCCAAGCGTAGACTATGCACCTATTGGTTACCAGATCACAGAGGCGTAGAATGAAATGAGACTGTCGAGAAAATCGTGAAACCACACACATGTGGAGGAAGGCGTAAGCAAGGTAGGAATATATATCCACATGCAAGATCACTAAAGTAATGTGTGACTACAGCGCGAGGTATGCAAAATCTGTTTATCAGTCAATCGTAAGGGTTGCAGCACAATAGTTGGCGTACTAATTGAACAATGTATGGTAACAACACACGTGTTCAAGTCAAAATAAACTGGTAACACAGAAAATGTTTTGAACAGAATGAAAAAAAACCCTGGTCCTACTTTATTTCTGCTCCACGCTCGCTAGGGCTAGAGAACAACCTTAGAAGCTTCACAGTTTTAGGGAATGAATGTCGCCAAACTGACTTACCAGCCAGTATCACCTAACCTAACCTATGTTATTAACCTACTTAGATAAGAGTGAATAACTGAAGAATAAATTGCTGTACAAAGCCTTAATAATTTGTATCTTAAGTCTTTTGATTTGTTCGATAGATTTTTCTTATTAAACATTATGCGCTTTGCTTTTCTTTAATATTTCCTTTGTTTAATTTACTAGGAATTGTTAATGTTATATTAGAAAAAAATCCAGTTTGTGTCCTAAGTCTTTTGTTTGTGAAAGCAATCAAAAATATATACTTAATATAAGCAAAATACCATATGTATATAATAAAACTCACAGTTACGCAATTCGTAGATTAAGTTATTTTTATCAGAAACATTAAAAAATTAACACCAAAAAATAAATACCCACGAAAAAACTCAGATTAATTTACGCGAAAGCGAAATAAAAACTTGACCTAGTTTCGTTGTCGTCGCAAATACCATAAATCGCCTTATTAATACAACAACAAAACTTGACAAAAAACAAACAAAAGAAACTGTCACACAGAAATCAAATAAAATTAACAAATAAAAATGTGTTAATTAAAATATTAAATTATATTTACAGCAAAAAAAAATCCACTTAAGATAAGAAACCAAGCAAAATGCAATCAAACAAAAAGAAAAGTGATTCACCTACCACAAGAGTAACGGACAACAGCAACTGCTGCAATCACATAGACAACAGTAATAGCAGCGGCAGCAGCAGCAGCAGCAGCTTCCGCCGTTGTCGATTGCAACATTTCGTGTGCTATGCCAAATTGGACCACAAATTGGTTAACGCTAAAATGAACGCATGTGAATGTTGTCGATATCGTTGTTTGTTGTTGCTTACTTACTCATAGCAAGATAATAACGCAAGAAGCAAAAAAAAAACAAACAAAATCAAAATAAAAAAAAAAGAATGAATAATGAAAATGATGTAAATTCAAATGTTTCTCTATTTCTGTATGCGTTTTCGTCAGTGTGTGTGTATGTAAAGAAAAAAAGAAGCATTACCTGCGATTTGAGACCGGCGGCGCAGGAATTTTCGATTTATAGATTGACCTCAAATTAAACTCAAAAATATTGGTAACAATAACAACATCAAGCGACAAATTTAAGTAGGATCTCGGCAACTATCCGAATTAAATGTACTTCTTACAGGTTATAAAATTACAACAACAATAGTAGCAGCAGTATCAGTGCAGTACGATTAATGCTGTTGTTTCTATGGCTGCACACACACACACACACACACACACACATACACAAACACACACATGCACACTGTGAAAAATAACAGTTAAAACTAGTGGGGCGGCCTTTTTTTGTTGCAGCGTGAATAGATAAACAAAAAAGTTAACAGCAGAAGCAACAACAAAAAAATAACATATATTGTCTATTCGAAAAAGAAGAAGAGTAGCAGCAACAATCGATTCGGGAGCATAAAATAAAAGAGAGAGCAAACGTAAAATAGAAAAAAGAGAGTGAGCGTGATAGAGCATCAGCGCTAACTCTATGCCCCATTGATAACGCATTTAAAATGTTGCAAAAATCTCATATACAAATTTGAAACACCAACCAACGAAAGAGCAAGTGAGAGTATGGCAATCTTTGATTTAAGCCTTTACAGGTCAAGCTCAAACGTAAGCGCCAAAGTTCTGTGCACACAGTACTACGCACTTAAACAAACATAGATGTTTCCTATGCTTCCCAGGGTCTCTCTCGATCTCTTGCGCTTTATGTGTGTGTGCGTTGTGGTGCCTACTTCTGCAAATGGATGTCTGCAAAGCTTGAGCAAACAGAACAGCTGATTTAATTGCAACCATTTATACGCACACATGGAAGCAGATTTTCAATGGATTTGCTCTCTTTTTATTTCTCTTTCTCTCAGGTATTAAACCTTCTGCTAGTGGAAAGTGGTAAAACTGACTGAATCTTTTGATAACTTTTCTTGTACTTTGTAATCGAATTAACTCTCTTTTGCTTGAAGTTTAATAAGTTTTCATGTAGCTCACGAAACTTGAAATTGAAGTGGTGTATTGTGTGTGTGTGTGTGTGTGTGTGTGTGTCAGTGTGCGTTTGTAACCAACTACTGAACGTTGGCTTCTTATCCATTGGTCTTATGCACAAGTTTATTTAACTTCAGTAACAGTTCCGACGTAAACTCGCTGCAGTGCGGTTCAGTTCGGTTCGGTTCAGTATAAAGTTTTTCTTTACATGTTGGCTTAAAACATTTCGCTTGAAAAACTTTGTTGTTGTTTCTTTTGTGTGTGTGCTTAGAGTATGATAGAGCAACACCGGTGCAATTTATTTATGTTTTCTTCGTTAGTGTTGACCGTGTGCATGGTTGTTGTTTCTGTTTTTTTTTTTTTTTTTTGAGATTTTAGTGCAAGTTCAACCTGATCGTTTGTGAGGATCATTTATGTGAATGAGACTTAAACTTTTTTAGTTGCTTGCGGTACGTGCAACAAATAACACACCATCGAGTTTTCGTTTTTATTTGAACTGTTTTTTGTTTTTGTTTTGCAACTTGTTTAATAGTAATTGATTAAGTGAAATTATAACTCGCTTGCTTATAAGAATTTGAAATGGATAGGTAATTTTCGTGATGAAGAAAATAATAATCCAAATACTTCTAATTGAAAACTTGAAAGTAAATTAAAAATTAATCAAAAATTAATGTATATTTAAATGGATGCAATTGAAAACTGGAAAATAAATCGAAAACAAATTCATTTAAATGCAAATTTCAATTTAAAATCAGCTAACTATTTGGAAGAAGTGTATAATTTTTTATAGTTTGCTTTTCGAAGGTAATTATTATTTATTTTTTCTCAGGGAAAGTCTATAAATTTTAAACAAAACAATAAAACAAAACAAATTTAAATAACTATTTGTCGAGCGTTCTAATTCAGAAAATTTTTTCTTACTCCTTAATTAAACCAAAAAAAGATATATTGAAATATTTTCAAGGTGTTATTGAAATATTTGAGAAATGGCTTTCAAATTTTTTTAATATTCTTTTAGTGCAATCTCTAAGTGTGTTCAAGTAACTGGATTGAAAAATATCAACTATCAAAAATTACTAGGAGTTCAAATATCTAAGGAATTTCAAAGTGTTTCCAAATTATTGCTAAATAATAAAGGTATTTTCAATATTTCAAGTGCAACTGCTGAGAGTTTTGGATTACAAAAATTTATAAATATGCATTGAAAATTTGTTATTTTGTATTTATTTTTGTTTTTGAGAAATTTGGAGCGGCAATCACCACAAATATTTTCAATGTATTTTGGTGCAAACTTTGAGAGTTGGGAAGTGTTTTAAAACTTTTGATAACAGAAGTATATACGAACGTTATTTCGTACTAAGTATTTTTGCTGTGGGCTTGAAGTTATTCCAGTTTAAAAGAATAAAAAGTTTTTTTGAGAAATTTGAAGTGGCGAAAATCTTTTAAGAAATTTTGAAATGTTTCGAAATCACACAAGTATTTATTTTCATTATTTTCAAAGCAACCTGACAATTTTCTAGTTCTTCAAATTTATTTAATTAGAAAATGTCACAATATTTTTAATATTTTGTTGAAAGTTAAATGAGAAGCAGTTTGAAGGGATTTTCTAATCATTTTGAAAATGATAAATTTTCAATTATTACAGTTAGACAATTACGTCTAAACAATTAAATATTGAAAATTCAAAAAAATCTCAAACACTTTTTCTACTGATTTCTGAACAGCATTTTATTTGATCTAAAACTTAATGAATAGAAAATCATTTTCAAAAGCAAAATAAATTCAAATTAAAATGCATACATACAAACACTTTTGAATATTTATTTTAGATGTGCTAATTCTCCTTTTTCTTCACCCCCAAACCCATCTGCCTTCTTCGTTTGCGATATCGCTTTTTATTTTTGCATATATTTTCAATAAAAACTTGAAAATATTTTTGTAAATTGTTATCACTTTGTAAATTGTTACGCCCGCCCCACCAAGGTGATCATCGAAAATTCAGTAAAAAGTGAGAGTTTTTTTGTACACTACTTGGGCGTTTTGTTTTTGTTTTAGTTTTTATTTTGTTGTTGTTGTTTAGTATGCTTAAATGGCATACATATCTTGGTGGCTGTCAGCTCGACTGCCTGCCAGCTTGCCTGCGTGTCCATTCACATTTGCAGGCACTCTAGGTGCTAATTGCGTATGCGTTGATCGTTGGAGATGTAGTGCGCACATGCCCACATTAAATCGTCACTTAACTGTATCGTTTATATAACAATAAAAAAAAGTAATACAATATAATAAATTATACACACCAGCAAATCATGCATATTTACATATCATAATAGTAAAATGTGCAGAAAGTGTTTGAGTGATTGTTTATATATTATGTATGTCTCGTAAAACTTAACACTTCTTCGCAAGCGCAGCAGTGAATTTATTACAAAATTAAATATTTAGTAAAACTTCAAGAAAAACAATCAAATACTCGTACATATAAATTTAAACTATTAAATGACCACGACAATGTGCTCGAAAGAGAAGAAAAGCAAAAAGAACAGCAGCGGGTAAAAAAAAAAAACAAACACACACGCACACGCACACATTAATATACGTGTCACGTTTTCACATTCCCGTATCAAGTTCAAATTGCATTTACAACAACAATTGCGCACACATTGGACACATTGTGCAGCAACAAGCAGTCAGCCAGCAAACAGCAGCCAATAACAAAAAAAAAAAAATTCCACAAGAAACGCAGTTCTGCGTGCACACATTTCAATCCATTAACATTTCAACAAACATTGTGAAGCTGTGATAAGTGTAAATAAATATGATAGTAGTAGCGGCAACAGCTGAAAGCAACCACAACACTTAGATACACGATTGCAACACCATGTACACGGTACCAACATAAAATCCCCCTCCAGCATATTTTGTTATCATCTAAATAATCATTTATCTATCAAAATTGCATACATAAGTAATGCGAGTATATCGATTTCTTCAAAGCATTATTGAAAATTTAACACACATAAATATCAATGATGTTTAAATTAAAATTCACATATTTAAAACTGCAGCAATAGGAAAAGTACATAATTATGCTAAATTAATAAATGATAACAGTTTTGATTGAATTTCACTTTGTTGTGTTTGAATAATGTTAGTGAAAGACATACTTTTTAAAAATCTTAAATAATTGAATATTATAAAAATGATTTAGTTTTAGAAATTGAAAACAAGATTATAGATAAATGATAACATCGCATAGCAAAACGACGATCCCCTATAATTAAACTTTTTCTCGGACGAAATTAATCTCCTAAATATTTTTACCTTCAGAAGCTCTTCCGAACTTCACACACTTGAATGCCACTGCATTTTTATGGCCAGATCGCAGTGCATAAGTTCTTTTTACTTTTAATCTACTTTACTTTTAATGGCACAACAGCCCATGGAGGGCCTAGGCCGAGCTTTTCGCATCCACTCATGTTGTGCGTGATATATTTGTACATGAATGGAAGGGACCTACTGTTTAATGCCGAATCCGAACGGTGAAGTGAAAAGATTTTCATAGCAATGTTTACTCTTGTAGATTTGCCATTGTCTGCCAAGAGGTGGTGCCGTATAGAAAAATAATTTTTTCTACTTTTTTTGATTTTGTCTGTACCGACATTTGAACCCCGGACACTCTGCGCAGCAGTCCAACGCATTACCACTACACCACAGCGACCACTTTTAATACTTAATTTAATAATTTTCCTTCTTTTGATGCTTTAGTTTCTACTGAATCCAAGGTTTGTACGTAAATTTTTTGATATACTAGATATTTCCTAAGAAACATGGTTGGTTGGTTGGTTCGTTATGGAAAGCTTAGCAGTTTATACTTTTACACCCACCCTTTACTTCCTCGCTGGGCCATTATTTTTGGGAGTTTTTGGTAAAGATTTTCTTAAAATCCAACAAAAATTTTCCTCATAATAAGGAGAAGAAGGAATCCATACATCAAAATTATTTCCTGACTCAGTTAAATGAAATTTTTTCAAAACAATTTGTATCGAAAACTCCCGAAAAGAGGAATATACAGAGGAGGTGGAAGTTGCTGTGTAATCAAAATTTTATGTTGATAAAAAGACTTTGAACGTCTTACATAAATTGTATTTGTGAAACCAATGAAAATATTGGTTCATTGGATTGAAAAATGTTTAAACGTAATACGGAGAAATAGATAGGAAGCTTTGACTAGGCTCTCATAACACTATTAGAATTATTAAGATTGAATTACATCATTTTAAGAAACAGGAGACATATATAGAAGAAAACTTGTGAGTTACGAATGTAGTTTCACCACAGAAATCCCTGTGGCAAGCTGCACTCAAAAATTAGAATAGAGAAAGTCTTATAACTTGATTTAAAAATAGGTAATATACTCTCAAAATTTTCTACTAATCATAAAATGGTTTTAAGTATATCCAATTCTAAATATTGCCATTAATTTTTTTCCCCACAGAATCCCTTTTTCCCGGGAGATAAATCATCCTATTCCGAAACTACCGGAAGAATGTTTTACTTCGAATGATAGTTCGAATCAGCTGTTCAATGATTAAGATATGAATAGCAAAAACAGTTAAATATTTGCTTGGAAAATTGTTCTCCACTCCAGGGCAAGCGTGCCCGAGATCATTTTAGACTCCACATGTACCAGGGTCATATCCATAGAAAAAGAGTTCAGCTGATCAGCTGTGCATGTGTGAGTGGTTCAAATGACTGATTTAGAATATTGGCAGAGCAAGAAGATGCTCAAGGTGGTGAGCAAAAATCAAGAACTATCAGGAGTGCTGGCGGGATAGGTTAAACCTAGTCGAGTGGCCTAAATCTCTCTAAGTGCATAACAAAATTTCTTCTTTGAGCTGTAGAATATTGTTTTGTTTTTGTGGGATATTACATTGTTTGTGTCATAATTGGAAATCCATTAGAAAAACAAAAGACTCAAGACACGAACTCAATTAGGAACATATAATCATATGTAACAGAATATAGAGAGTGACAGAGAGAGATAGCGGTTCAGGTCGGCCATAACTCAATAACGGGTTATTATGGCCACCTAAAAAAATTTAACATTTAGATTAAAATTGCAGCTGCTTGGTAAACTGCACTACACTTTTAATCGTTTAAATATTGGAGCCGCAAACGTTTTTGCGGTTGTCCTCCATTAAGTTCATAGGGACATCTATTTGTTGTTTAAGAATAATTCATAAAATTTCTGTAAATTTATATTAAAAATTTTACATTATCCCATTCACTTGTGTTCATTAATTATTCTCATGAGAGTTTTTCTCCTATGTTCAAAAATGACTTAGGAGTTTTTTTTGTTCAGATTGGGTGAATGAAGAAAAACCTCCCGACAGATTTTATTTAGAATAGGGCTGAATATTTATATTTTGTTTCTATTCTATTTTAAATTTTCTTTTCTTATTAAAATATTTTAGATTTTACCAGTTGAGGCATAATATATCTTTAATGGACTTAATTTGCTGCGGTCCTACACCTTTTTTTCGAGTAAATAGTTCAATCAAACCTGATGAGTGTTAGGAATAAACTGGGACAGTTACGGTAGAATGGAATATAGTTTTGATTCACAATAATCTCTTGTTTTATGTATTGATATGTTGTTTTAATTACAATCTTTAATGTAATCAAAAATTTATCCTTAGCACCAGGAGTACCTTTCCACAAACATATTTGTAAACATTGATAACAATTCAAGAGAAAATCAGTTGATGGCTTTTAATTTCTCATACACCATCATACTAAATAGAAGTACAATAAAAATTCTCCTTTAAAATTCACATTTTGTCGCTTACGGAAATTTGGCGGTCATAGCTCGATGGGCTATAATGATAGAAAACCAGTAAATTAAGTAACTTGAAGGCAATAAAAAATATGAATATTGTTTACCAGTGCTATTTTTATTTTTACTAGGAACATTTCTTCTCGTTCGTCTTTCGCCATATTAACAGCATGTGCATTTTACTCGAATTTCTTCTTACGAGCATGTACTTAGGCGCATAAGAGCTTTATCGTTTACATTGCGTGTTTTGTTCTCGGTTTGTTTGCTAAGTTGTTTCTAGGAATAAAATTAAAATACACTTGCGATATTCAAACACATACACACACAATGATGCTAATTAAGAAATAAACTTTAGTATTTGTAACATTATGCCCGTCATCAAACCACCAATGACAACAGCATACATCTCGTTAACGTTTTGTTATTATCTTTAACTATATACATGGTTTCAACGTTAATTTGTTTTAATTATTTTGTTACTAAAAAAATACCACGAATTTTCAATAGCAACCAACAACAGTAAAAAAAGCAATCAACATAATATGTATGTATGTATGTAAGTAATTAAAAGCGGTAGATTTGAATGAAAAACGCATTTACGCATCAAAAGCCATTTGCCATTTGGGGGGAAAAACAAATATGTAGTAAATTCTTAAATGTTTCTTCAATTTATTCGTCATCTTCTTTATCATCATTTTGGATGCTTTTGTTGCTCTACAAAATAAGTTGAAAAATACAAATGTCACAAAAAAAAAACCACAAAATAACGAGTATGAAAGTAAAAGTAATATTGCAATGTAGGATAGCAAATAAATTTTTATTTTACTTTTAATAAATGTATTCTTTAACATAAACATTTTAAGGAAATTTTCTTGAAAGTCCCTGGGGCTTGATTTGGCACAACAAAATGGTAAGACATAAGTAAACCTTAATTTTCATGAAAATATGCTTCGAAAAAAGGAGAAGAATTTTTAATTTACATAGTTAGGTGGACATAAAAACCCGTTATCGAGTTATGGCCAACCTGAACCGCTCTCTCTCTCTCTCTATCTCTCTCTCTCTCTCTCTCTCTCTCTCTATTCTGTTGAATATGTTTTAATACATGTTCATAGTTGAGTTGTTGTCTTAAGTCCTTTGTTTTTCTAAATAATTTGAGTATAAAATATTTACATTCCAATTGTGCCGCATACAATGTAATAAAAACAAAACAATATTCTACAGCTGATGGCTCAATCTTATCCCACGCATATTGGCCCATAGATCTGGCGGAGTATCTTCTAACAGCCTATCATCATTGGTGATAATATGAGAGGCTCATAATACCTTAGACATCGATAGTTTCTGTCATTTTCTATTCAATGGATAATTATGTGCTAGGCTTTAAATCATCATTACACGAATCTTTGCCAAAAGTGCTTAATTTATTTACTCCTCTGCAAATAATCATAATTCATTTCAAGCAGGAGCATTTGAAACAGCTGTACGTTTTTCTTTTTTTCAGAAACAATAGTTATTATCTCGATTTATTCATTCATAATTTATTTAAGTAATGCTTAATTGTTTCATTGAAAATAATGTAAAATATTTCATACATATTTTCAAAAAAGGCAAGTTATATCATTCAATTTAATTAAGTATTTTAACAAAATAGATTGGGTGACTAACAGAGAATAGGTATTTATTATTACTTATGTAATAGTTTTGAGATTTTGAATCAACACCAGTGCACAAAATTTTCTTTTATTGTAATATGTTTTATATTCCATACATTTTAATTTACAATTAAAACGCTACAGCAACCCAAACAATACACAAGTAACAATCAATTACCTACCTACAAAATCAACAACAGCAATAACATAAGAAAAAAGAGAGGTGGATTTGAAAAAGGCCAATGACACTTTTTTTGTTGTCGATGAGCTGCACACATTTTCTTACTGTTGCCACTTTTTGCCAATGTTGCTATTGCTATTGCTGTTGTTGTTGTTGTTGTTGCTGAAATGCGCTCGTGCTGTGACACATTAAAGTGTAATTTTTTTTGCCTAATGGAATTTCCGCATTAATAACATTACTTGACTGCAAGTCCCTGTCTGAATGTTTGTCTTTCTGTCTGCCGCAAGCAAGCCGTAATAACTATAAGCTATGCATACATACGAATAACATTGAACATTTTAAAGCATTGGTATATGCTTGGCAGCCATGTAAATGTTTGTGAGAGTGTATAATATTTCTGTTGTTTTTGTTTTTCTAATAGTAACTGTAGCAACAAAACGACCAACCACCATATGAAAGAAACAACATATACACTAATTAGTCAACATTTAAACCATGTTCTAATGCCACCAGCATCATCGTCATTATCCCCAATATAATATAGCAACAGCAACAGCAACAGCAGCAGTAGTAACAATCAGCAAAAAGAAAACAGCAGCCACAGCAGCAGCAAATGATGTAAGTTAATAACAACAACCGCACGTTACATACTTGAGTGCGATAATTGCAATTGTCGCTTACGTTAGAGTTGACGATAATGCTATTCTTGTTGCCGTTGTCCATTTATTCAACTTACTGTTGATGCGTGCTGCTGCTTTTGTTGATGATAATGATGATGACGATGATGATGACGATGATGATGACGATGATGCTGACTCGGGCAATGAAGTTAAAATTGAAGGCGGTGTTGGTGTTGATGTTGGTGGCTGTTTCACTTAAGCTTAAAAGAATTTGTCCTTACTTCATCAACTTGTAACGTGCACCATTTTTAAATGCTAGACGATTTGACTAAATAGATGATAAATAAATGAATGTAAGTGAGCGAGTGAATGTCTGTGTGTGTCCCAAACTGTATAGGTGGAGGATTTATGTTTGTGTGCAATTTGTAAATATTTTGCCATTTGGAAGTTAATTAATTTTTTGTTCTCGCTGTTGTTGTTATTTCTCTAAATTTCTTCTTCAGTTATCTTTTAATTTTTTTCTCTCATTCTTCCTTTCTTCGTATCTTTCTTTACGGTAAATAATGCAATTTAGCAAGCTGGAAATATACCATCAGCAATAGCCACAGCAGCAGCAATAGCAACAGCATCATCAGTTTCGCTTTGCTCTTTTGTGAAATGCGGAAAAGAATTGTTTCTTTGTATTTAATTCCATTGCTTATTTCGCAGATACTGTTCCTGTTCCTGCTGCTGCTGTTGCTGCTGCTGCTGTTGCTGCTGCTGCTGTTGGTGTATGTATTGTTGTAGCTAATGCTGATGCTGCTACTGCTGTTGTTGTTGGCTTGATTGTTGTTTTATTACCGCTGTTGCTGGCTGCTTACTTGCCATGTTTAGTATATTAAATTAGTTGCTTTAAAATTTGTGTGAAATTTTTATGTTGCAAATATTCATTTTACAACATTCTTACACTAAAGGGTGGTCCATTTAACATTTGAAATTTGAGATACTTGGTTATTTTGAGTGTGGCAACTAAGATACCATTCGTATTATGACGGAAAATTAGTTTTATATTTGCGTTTAACGAAATTGGTCGATCGATTTACGCTTGAACAACGTTGGGAAATTCTAAAAATTTACTTGCAATATGGTGAATCTTTTACCGAAAGTGTATGAAAATTACGTTAAAAATTCAATAAAAGAAAAGCGCCTGCCACGCAATTTGTGGACCAATTTGTGAAACGTGTACGTAAAGCTGGATTTTTTCGGATTAAGCAACACGTTCTCGTACTCCTACAGTTGCTGTTGTTGCTTAGAATGTGCAAACAGAAGGCCATCGTTCTCAGGAATTGAAAATTTCATGCATATCGTTGTTGCGATTTTTGCAGAAAGACAACAGCTGACAACAACAGCTGACATGACTATCCGGAACTGAATTCGGTTCGCAAATTGCGCTCTGGAATGCTTGGAAGAAGATAAGCATTTTTACCGAAAAATCAACTTTTCTGACGAAGCTTGCTTTGACCTCGTTGGTTACGTTAGCAAAATTGTCGCAGCTGGGGCTCAGAAAATCCATGCGCGATTTTTGTGAGAAGCCAAAGCACCCTCAATGAGTAACTATTTGTTGTGGTTTTAGGACCGGCGGTAACATGAGCCATTTTTTTTTTTTTGAAAATGAGGAAAGAAAATGTGTTACAGTAAATGATGTGCGTTACCGTTCAATGATAACTGATTATTTGTGTCCTATTTTAGAAGATTCAAACAATTTATTCGTGTCTTATTTACACCAAAATCAAATTCCAAATTATAAAGGGTCCACCCTGTATGCCTTGGCACTTGTTGTAGCTAAGTTGTTGTTGCGGCAACACACACTCACACATTTGCATATAAATTGTTATTTTTCCTCTTGATATGGTCGTTGTTCCCTGCACTATTAGTTACATGCATGAATATGTTTTCCAATTTTTTTTTTTAAACTAACTTTAACATTTTCCATTTGTTTTATTGAAAATTTACTTAAAAGCAACGGTACTGTGGCAACAACAACAATTATGAAATAGTCTTTAGAAAATTACATACATATATAAAAGTTATAAAACGAATGAAGCGTTAAACGAAAGAATTTTGCTTGACTGTTGTTGTTGTTGTTGGGAAATATCATTTAAAATGCAAAAACATAAGAAGAAGAAGAAAAGTAACAATAGTAAAAGTAATAATTACCGCTTCACCAAATCATTAGCAGTAAAGAAAATATAGCCATGAATGCAAGAATAAAAATTATGCACATTTAAAAACAAGTAAGAAATAATTATTTTTTCTTTTAATTTCATTTTTCATTTTCTGCTGTAAAATATACAAAAAAAAAAAAAATATTACAAAAAAATACCATGACAAAAGACATTAGAAATAATTTTGCTACTGCAACTCGAAGAGTACAGAATATTAAATGTAAACAAAAGACTTAAGAAACATGCTTGCTATACATGCGATTACTCATATATGTAAGTACTTATGACTTTTCCAAAATAATGCAGCCTACTTCTTTGTGATTTGTGTTTCATACTTATGTGGAGCGTATATTTTTATTCAATATTAGGTATTTACTTATATTTATTTATCGATTTCATTCATATCCAGCCATTTGTTGTGCCAATTTTTATCAGTCAAGTTCAATCAACTTTACTACAAACAACTGCGTGTTCTAGTAATAAAATGAGATGCAACATTTAAGTTGAATAAAAATATGGAAATTCGGTACAGCAATTGTCGTGAATACCTATGTTCAAATTTCTAATAAGTTTTCGAACAAAAAAGTTTTTTTTTTGTTAGATATTGGAGTTGGATGAGTAATGTGAAAAAATTCAAGAGCTGTCAATTATTCTTTCCTAAGAGAGTATTATTAATATTTATGTGATAATTGATGTGATAATATTTTAACTGAACTGTATTTTCATAAATTTTCATGTGAAACTTTTCTGTCATACTTTCCAGTCAGTTTATTTTTTGCCGTTTTTCAAAATGAAATTTTTTTTAATTATTTGGTGACTGAAATTTTTTTTTTTTTTTTGTGTCAAAAATTAGTGATTTTTTGCCTCAGTTACTATTCTACCTCAATGTTACTATTTCTACTATCATTGCTACTACTATTTTCTAATATCATTTTCTACTAAAATTTTCTACAACAATACTGAGTTCTTTACCACTATTTTCTACTTCACTTTAACTACTATTTTGAACTATTTCTAATAATTTATGCTCAGCTTTTTGCTAGATTTTTGAGTGTTGATCTTACTTCTATGGAATTAAAATTAAGTTATTGTATTCTTGTTATTTGAACGTGGCGGTCAGAATTTACTTTTAATGGCACAACAGCCCATGGAGGGCCTAGGCCGAGCTTTTCGCATCCATTCATGTTGTGCGTGTTATATTTGAATGGAATGGAATGGGACCTACAGTATCCGAACGGCGCAGTGAAAAGCTTTTCATGGGCAATTTTTACTCTTGTAGGTTTGCCATTGCCTGCCAAGTGCCAAGAGGTGGTACCGTGTAGAAAAATTATTTTTTCTACTTTTTGATTTTGCCTGTGCCGAGATTCGAACCCCGAACACTATGCGTAGCATTCGAATGCACTACCACTACGCCACAGCGACCACCCGAATCGGTCAGAATCGTTGCGTTTAAATCTCTTGATCAGCCAGTTGAGATGCGGTATAAGAGCTCGCTCATACTTACTCTACGTGTGTTCGGGGAAACAAAGTTCCCTTTATACACACATGCTGATTCCATTGACTTAACTATAATCGCTAAAAGTAATGATGAACCCCAATAAATGGAGTTCCAGACCTTATAATTAATTATTTAAATGCTATTTACTTTGAAACTCTTCTTTGATCATAATCCAAAAGTTTAAATAATTAAAGGCAGTTGAATTCTAATGAATTTCCACAATTATTTGTTAAGTTTTAAGAGAAGTTAGGGTTTGCAATGAAAACTTTACACGTGAATGATGAGATTACCGATATATACTATATAGTATTATGTACGCACATAATACGAGCACATAAGTATAATAAATGGCGCGATAATTTCATCCAAGTCTAACTTTTTATTTACTTATGAGTTAATAAATTTCAATTAAATTATTAGCAATTAATATTTTTCTTTTTTCTTTGCAGTTTTTCACCCATTTGCTTCTTGCTCTGAAGCCAACTAAGCAATCGCCATTGTCATTGCGGTTGTTGTTGCTGTTAGTGACTTCGATTTTTAAGTAAAAGTGAAAAAATAATAAAAATAAAAATATTAAACTTATTGGTGCACGAAGCCAAAAGAAATAAAATAAATATAAAGAAAATTCCAAAATATGAAGTAGTAAATACATAAAAAAGAAAAAGCTGCAAAATACGAAATAAATAATCTACAGCAAAAAGAAATATTAAGTAAGATTTGTCGTAAAGTAAATAACTTCTACTTTTAAAGTGTGTCTACTTAAAAAATCGAAAAAAACGACATCATAAAGCAAAAATTGCAAATAAATATAATTTTTTTTTTAAAAGTTGGTATTTTCCACAAAAAATAAAAAAAAGTTTCTGCTGCAATTCGTGTGCTGTTGGTACGTACTGTTGCAAGTTGATGCTTTCATGATTTTTATTGGAGTGAAAATAATTATCAAAAAAGGCAGCAAAATTTTATTATTTTATTTAATTTCTTTGCCATTACTAAAGAAAACAGTAAAACAATTGCAACCGAAAAGTGAAAAAATAAGTGAAATAATAAATTAACAATTGTGAAAATGCGAAATTTGTAAAAGAAATACAAATTATCAGCCGATCGAAAAACAAAAACAAAAAAAAGAAAAGTAAAACGAAGATTCTCAAGTGAAATTGCAATTATTGAATTTTATATTGTCGCTACTGTTTAAGCGTTCAGCAATTGCTGTTGCTGTGCTTGCTTGTTAATTCCAATTTTGTTTTACAATTACTATTGGGTTGTTGTTGTTGTTTCTGCTGCTTACATTTGAACATCTCCAGCCGAACTACATTAAAAAGCAAAAAAAAAAAATAACCACGCATAGCTATCGCGTTTGCATTTTTTGTTTTATGTGAGCGAGCTGTTTGCCTACTGCCTGCTATCAGCTACAACATTTGATTGCCAACATCATCTGGCTGCAAAATATTTCCCCACACTACACTTCAATTAATTTATTTATTTTTTATTGTTTTCGTGTCAATAATTTGTGCTGCATTTATTTTCACTACTATTAACAAGGCACACTCACTCACGCACACCAACGCTTTACCCATACAAGTACAATAACAAACACTTGTAATTCGATAATCTCCAGTTGAACCTGTTATTAATTAATACATACTTTATAATAATCACTTTACTCCAATGAATTTGATTTGATTTAAAAGCAACTACAACCAGAGCAGCAACATAAAACAAACAACAGTTAATCTGCTGCAACATTTTTAATTGGTGAGTGTTGACATCTTCATTAATTAAATTAATTTAATTTTATTATTTTTTAATTTATTGGTATCTAGTTTATATGTATGTAGTTTGCCTATTTTCAGTTTTATGTGGTCATATTTTCTTTAATCGATTAATGAAAATCTATTGGAACCAATTCTTTTTTCACTCTTTATAAATGATCTTCCATCAATTATTCTATACTCTAAAGTTTTGATGTTTGCGGATGATTTAAAGCTTTTTTTTGCCACAATATTCACCCGCGACTCAAGAGCGCTAATATAGAGCGATTTAACTTCACTTTCTGACTGGTGTCCTTTAAATTTGATGACTTTGAACCTGGATAAATGTAAATTTATGATTTTTTCACCGAGGGTGCCATTGGTGGCAAATTACTATTTTGGCACTAAACCTCTGGCTAGAGTCTTCAATTGTGTTGATCTTGGGGTGACTATGGACCCTGAACTTCGCTTCATTTTACAAGTTTAAACACAGGTATAAATAAAGCCAAAGGTGTCTTAAATTTTATTAAGAGATGGTCAAAGTAATTTAACGATCCTTATATTACTAAAATGTTATATATTTCACTTGTCCGACCGATTTTAGATTATGCTTCGAATGTTTGGAGTCCGCGATGCAGTTGTTACCCTAATAACGTGGAGTCTGTCTGTTCAAAAACAGTTTTTTTTATTTGCTTTACCAAATTTGAACTGGAACCCCTTAACGAAGCTTCCTCCTTATACTTAAAGATCATTTAAAATTACTCAATTTGCCTTCACTTGAAAGCCGGAGAGTTATGTTGAATGTATGTTTTGTGTTTAAATTGTTGAATGGATGGACAGACTCTCCATATCTATTAAATGAGCTGTGCATTGGTGTTCCTAGTTGCGTTTCTAGAAACATCATACCTATCAAGTAAAGTCTCTGTAAAACAAATTATGCACTGTTTGATCCTGTGCGTTGTATGTGCAATGATTTCAATAATCTTTATGTGCTAATAGACTTTTGTATCCCCGTTAATACCCTTAAACAATCTTTGTTATCTCATTTCAATTAATACTAACTAATGTTTCACGCAGCTGTTGATAAGTTAAATCTGTAGCTGCTATTGACGTTTCCACCTGATTCGTGAAAAGCATCGCAGTCCGGACTGTGATTGTTTCGGTCACCGGTCCGTGCGCGCGCGATACGGATGCGTCCCACGGTCGTATAGGGCGGATGAAGGGTCCGCTGGGATTCGTCGAAAAAAAAAAAAAAAAAAAAAAAAACTTTCAACAAATTTCGTTTAAGTAATTTCGTTTAAGACATTTTCTTCTTTCCAGAAAGCCTGTTCTTTAAAATATGTAGATTCTTAAGGCTCATGAAATTCCGCGATTCTTTAAAATTGTATTGACTCAATTCATGTAAAATATAAGTACATATTGACTTATTTAAGGTCAAGTTATTTGTAGATAAAATAAGGTAATAGTATTTTCCTATCATTATTTTTTCAACCGACCTCAATGCGATAGAGTATTGTTTTGGCTCATTGAAAATCATCCTAGAAAGAATCACAAAATCAGTGGAAGGTTTGAGACAGAAAAGAAATGTTATACGGGAGTCTATCACTTCAGTTGAGTGCCAGCTACGATCATCATTTTAGTTCATCTAAGGAATAGCGTTAGTTCCTATAATCATATGGTCAGGGAAACCCCTAATATTCCAAAGTAACACTATTGTCTCTAATGAAGAAAAATACTTCAATTCAGAAAGCAGTCGAAATTTATGTTTTAACACCAAAAAAAAAAAAGAAAAATAAAAATTTGTTAAACAAACATATAAAATTAAGTTTAATTTTTATATCGTTACAAAATCTTAAAATTCTGTTTTCAAGCGTTAACAAGAATAATAACTGTGGCTATTTTCTTAATGTCAGCTGGTTATTTATCCTGTCAGCTGGCTATTTATCCTGTCCGCTGGTTATTATCTATATTGATTCCTTACCCTTCCAACATTTTGGTGTTTTTATTTCATTTTAATGTAAACCTGTAGGAGAGTACCTTGGCCCGGAAATACTAACAAAAGTTCGCAAAACTTTTTTTAGGTGTACCCATTTCTGAAGTTTTCTTCATTTAATGATGAAATTATGATTTTGCTATTGTTCGCCATTATTTAGAAACAATTTGTGTTCTGAGAAAATATTAAATTTGTTTTTTTTTTAATTAAAACATTACCACTTTACCTTTAACCTGTAAGAATTTTTCGTTTTTTTGACACCCAGTGGAATTTCATGGTGAAACATTTGAGTTCTTGATGAATTAAAGTTCCCAATAGCCTTGGGATTTAAGTCTTGCGGGCTGTCCTTCTCATACTTTCATCTAAGAATTATTCGTTTTTTACATCCAGTGGAATTTCATGGTGAAAAATTTGAGTTCTTGATGAATTAAAGTTCCCAATAGCCTTGGGATTTAAGTCTTGCGGGCTGTCCTTCTCATACTTTCATCTCATCTTTGTTCATCTAACTAATAGTGTTAGTTCCTATACTCATACAAAGTTCGGGGCCAATAGGATCTCTAAAAAATATACCGAAAATAGTTGAACATTATAACTAAGTAGAAATGCTAAAAAAAAATTTTTTCTCTGAACAAAATTTTGTAATTAATAATATTTGAAATTTTTGAAAATCCTGACTTTACCAGAAAAGTTAAAAACAAAGTTTTGATCTTAAGTTTGAGAAGTCATATGTAATTTTCCCATATTTTTTTTTGGCAGCACTATGCCATATCGCCAGATCAATATGCCACATTAATTTTGTAAACCATTTTTTAAATTCGAGTGACTTATGTCTTCTGTCACTTCATTACATAAGTTGATATTGAGTTGATGTTTACTTAATTTTCTCATTATTTAATTATTTAATCGACGATCTATTTACAAGAACATAATAACATAAATATGTATGTATGTATGCAAGTCAATAAATAATTGTAACCTCTATGGAAATAAATGAAAAAAAAACATAAATATTGACGGCGACAATATCTTCAAGCTTAAGTACGAGTACCCCCATTAAAATACGACTGCATGATTATCTCAAGTACTTAAAACACTTTTAGGCCAATTTAAAAATTTTGTAATAAATTGGATACTCAAAAATCATAAATTAAACGCGCATAATTTTTTGTGCTTCCTTGTTGCGATTATTTAAAATGAATTTTTAAATGTGCTTTATTAGCGAAAGTCACCAAGCAGAATAATTGCATCAACAGCAATAAAAATATGTAATATGAAAATGGCTATAATAATGCATATACCACCACACATGCACACACACCACACACATAAGCACACTTTACATACAGTGTTGCATTTGAATACTTATTACGAATGCGCCGCCAAATGTGAACGTGTGTCTGCGAATCAAGCATGCGCAATGAATTTAATGAAATTTTTGTTTTATTTTACTACAATATTTCGTCATTTTGTGATTTTATAATACGACAACAACAACGGCGACGATTTCAATGTAAGCGACAACAACATTAAAGTGCAGCCGCCGCACTCAGACAGACGTGGTCGCGGTTCCCGTAACCAAATTTAGTTGCCGCAATTTTGTTTGCGCTTTGCGTATTTATAACAGAAAATAATATTTAATAATACCTACAAAAAATCACTTTTACTTCTTTCATTTTCCATAAGAAACGCAATTTAGAGAAGAAAAAACCAAAATAAAAGTAAATTGTGAATTAGGAGCAAACGAAGAAGAAAAAAAAAATACAAATTACACGTAATACACGAAAGTGTTGAACTTTAGGAAGTTGAAAAGCAGCTGATGCTTCTCTTGAAGAAGAAAAAAAAAAGAAAAAAAGCGGCACAAGCAGAAGTAACTAGTTGATAGTTAAATTGGTTGAGTTGGGGTAAGGAGTTAAGAGGCAGTGGCAGTGGCAGTGGCAGAGTTGGGTAGGTTGGTAATAAGATGCTATCATCAGTGTGCATTATGACTATGACTATCTCTATGATGATCATCATCACTGCCGACGTGCTTCTCTTTTTCTTTCTTCTAGTTGTATGCCGCCGCTGCAGCTGTCGCCACGTCTACTTATTACGTAATAATGTTGGTAATTGTAAATGAAAATTTTCTTTTTTTTTTTTACTTTCAGTTTGCCTTTTATAATTCAATTGAATTACAAAATGGTTTTGTTTACTCACACGATTTTGTAATATTTTTATTTATTTAATAGTGGAATACTTTTCCGTATTTTGGGAATCCATTAATAAAAACAGTTGTCATAAATTCTTTCATTTATCATACAAATTTTCACAACACTAAGTAGTATAAAAAACCTTGGCAATTGTTTTTGGAAAGTGCGTTTTGAAAATGAACTTAGAAAAATGCTCGCATGGAACTCCGCTCAAATCCTTTTGCTGACTTTCTTGGCCTATAGTGATGTAAATTTTGAGGTTTTTTTTTAGCCTTTTAAGGGGAGTTTTAGGGTGTCAATATTTTTACACGGACAATATTTTTAGTGATATCGATATCAGCTAATTTCAACTGGTAAATCGCAAGCTAGTCACTCTGCCTGCTCTAGGGGAAGGAAAGATTTTTTTGTTGGACTGAACCATTGAATCATAAACATGTGATACCATAGGCAATTGGAATATTTTAAAGCATTTAATGGTATACAATAGATTCTTTCCTGCAGGCTAGAACTTGTGAGTGCGAGTGAAGGAGCAGATTTCCTTCGCATTCACAGATTGAAAATTATTATTCGACTTCGACTGGTCGAGGTATTTTGAAAAGGTCTGTAAAACAAAGCTCAAACAGTATATATACACACGTGACACCTCGTGACACGTTGCATACACACATTGCCACAAAATTTTCAAGGGAAAGAAGTGGATTTCAGGGAGAAATGGCGCTCAATATGGCGTTAGTCATCTGGCAGCACTGTGGAACTACCTGATTCATAACAGTACGACCCTCAAAATATTCTATGGCTTCTTATCAAAACAAAAAAAAAAACAAAATTATGAATGTCTCCTCTAATTTTCCATTTTTTTTTCGTATGCTTTCTTTGCTTTAACTGCTTTCACCTCATTTTGTAACTTACCTGCCATCAGTAAATTTGAAATTCGGGAATAGATTTCCATGGAAAGGAAAAGTTATTAACTATGTTACGCTAGCTCTAATTAAGTGTTGGAAGTACAATGGAGTACCTGGTGTGCATAAAAATGAAAAGTAATATATACACTTAAAAAAATAAACCATTCAGTGGTGAATTCCTTGCACCGAGTTACACAATTTCGGATTGCTCCACAAACGATTACTTTACTTACTTTTAATGGCACAACAGCCCATTGAGGGCCTAGGCCGAGCTTTTCGCATCCACTCATGTTGTGCGTGTTATATTTGTACATGAATGGAAGGGATCTACAGTTTAATGCCGAATCCGAACGGCGAAGTGAAAAGCTTTTCATAGCAATTTTTACTCTTGTAGGTTTGCCATTGCCTGCCAAGAGGTGGTGCCGTGTAGAAAAATTATTTTTTTCTATTTTGTTATTTTATTTTTATTTTGCCTGTGCCGAGATTCGAACCCCGGACACTCTGCGTAGCAGTCCAACGCACTACCACTACGCCACAGCGACCACATAATCCCCTAATGCTCCCCTAATAATCCAAAGCGAGGAATAATTTACGACTACATAAAAGCAAAAGAGAGAGAAAAGGCGGAGCACCAATCGTTTCT
Source organism: Palloptera scutellata (assembly GCA_958295655.1). Lineage (NCBI taxonomy): Eukaryota > Metazoa > Arthropoda > Insecta > Diptera > Pallopteridae > Palloptera > Palloptera scutellata. Next base: position 90,196,161 of record OY282450.1, read on the forward strand.
TCTTTTATGACTCCTTTTAGAAGTCAAGAGGATTACTCTAAAAGGAGTAAAAAATACAAGAGCTCTGGAGCAATAGAGAGTAATCCATTGTCCGGTGCTGAGCGCTCGATGATTGCTTCTTAGTTCCACTGGAAAAAATTAAAAAAAAGATACAATAGATTCAACATAAAATAAGTTTAACAGAATTAACATAAGTCATTAAACCGATAAAAATTTTAAAAATAAAATCAGAAAATGTGAAATACTTGTACCTCGTTAAAGAATTTAAATTGACTTTCTGAATGAAACGAATTTAACATAAATTATTGGAGTTTATTATTAAATTAATTTTCATTCAAAAATGTTAAATTTATTGAGTTCCATATTTCGTAATTGGAACTTGACCTTGTCTTGAAAGCTGTTGCTACTTTCACAAAAAAAAAACACTTAGTATGTTAGTAAAGAAAGAACACACTTCACAACAGTTAGAACTTAGAATGAATACGAATAAATATGGTATATAAAAAAAAAAAAGGGTTAAACAATTCTAACAAAGAAAGAGAATACGAAAAATATTTGTTAGATTTAAATAAATCAAGCTCCACGAAGTGATCGGTGATCGATCTCGACGAACAGATACGCCTAAGTTAGTGTTTAACTTTATAACTTGACTGTAATTGATGGGAATTGAGAAATGACAGGTTTTTTAAATTTTTGATAACAGCTATGAATTTGACTTCAATAGGAAACTCAGAATTATCAAGATTATTCCATATCTAGTTCTACTCTAACTGTACAGTATGGCCTCTCTGTCTTCCTCCTTAAGCTTTAACTAAATATACTTATACTTGCTGGTGTAGGGTATATCTAAATTAAAACAAAAAAGAAAACTATGGTTAATGAGTGCTTTTGACCAGGCTTATAAAAATACTTTTTATGTTTCATAGATTTCAGATTCTTCAAAAACACATTTAACACAAAGTGAATGTATGCGAATCTATTTAATAGAAAATAGTGAGGCAATTAAAACTAAATAAAACAAAACCAAAAAAAAAAAAAAAAAAAAAAAAAAATCATCATTTATGTTAAACGAAAAAATGTGCAAAAATCGAAAACGAAAAATGTTTTTTTCTTTTCAGAAGGTGTGCTAGAAGATCACATACCGATGGTAATAAAAACAAAAAAGAAATTAAATTTGAGTATGAGTTGTTGTTGTTATTTTTTGAAATGAAAGAAAATCAAACAAGTGAATGTTAACATTTTAAGTTATTAGGTTGGGCTTTAAGTGTTGTTGTATGTATTCTTGGATTACGTGTGTATGTGTATATGTTTTATATGCTCGTATCAACTGTCATAAAATGGTAACAAATAATGTACACTGAAAGAAATCGTAGTTAATTAAAATACTTAATTTACTTACTTTTGATGGCACAACAGCCCATGGAGGGCCTAGGCCGAGCTTTTCGCATCCACTCATGTTGTGCGTGTTATATTTATACATGAATGGAAGGGACCTACAGTTTAAAGCCGAATCCGAACGGCGAAGTGAAAAGCTTTTCATAGCAATTTTTACTCTTGTAGGTTTGCCATTGCCTGACAAGAGGTGGTGCCGTGTAGAAAAATTATTTTTTTTACTTTTTGATTTTGCCTGTGCCGAGATTCGAACCCCGGACACTCTGCGTAGCAGTCCAATGCACTACCACTACGCTACAGCGACCACTGTCATTAAAATACTGTTCATTTAACTATTTTCTTATATATAACTTACCTTCTGATATATGTATGTAATTTCATACAAATTATTATGCACTATTCAATTAAAAATTAAAAAAAATATAGTTTGTCTGGAGGAGGTTATACCTCCGCATGCATTTACGTGACCTGTTAAATTGGTACATCCTTTGCCCCAGCACTTGCAATTTTAGCAAACGGTTATCTGTATATAACTAGTTAAACTTCCAACTAGAGATGGGCTCGTGAGTGATTTTCGACTCACGATCACGCACACTCATAATGCATCACTTTTAAGTTTACGTACGTGTTACACTCACGTGAGCGACTTAAAATTTACGACTAATACGCGAACACTCACGGAAAAAATAATTAAAATATAATTTTGATAACATCAAAACATTTGACAGAATTTCAAGCAATCTTATTTTGAAGCCCTATGCTACACTAGGAGATAAGGATTGCAGTAAGTAATTTACACATACATGAAAATAACATTAAAATTATAAAGTGATGGGGACCGAGTGTAACGGCGATCTGATGAATTTTGTTTACTTTAAGTCATCTTGAATTTCTTAATTTTGTGTTTTTGCAGCACTCATCTTGGTTAAATATGTTTAAGACAAAGTTATAATAAAGTATCCACAATTTTCCAGGATGCAATTGGGCATTAAATTGCGATAACAAGTACAAAGGTACTTATAAAAAATAGTATAAACAACAGCTTACATATTTATGTATATGCCCGCAATTCGGCAACATTTGAATAGAGATGCGATAAGATACTAAAAACCAAATTTTACCATGAGTCACGGAGAAATTGAATTCACGCACAACTTGACGGCCTGAGCCCATCTCTACTGCCAGGCCCATGCCGTTAAAGCAAACAATTGGTTAGAAATTGATGAGTTCGGCACCCATCAATGCCAACCCAATTTATTCACACCAAGGCTTGGGTGCAACCTTTACCCCCAACTGTTAAAGCAACTGTTGATCTTACTAGAATTTAAATTCTGTAAATACGTACTTATTCCAATGAATCCAATGCTATATTGCAGTTATTTGCAGTAGCATTTACTTTTTTTTTAATTTTTTTTTCTATTTCGACACGAAAACTTCAGCTCAATCGTTTTAGATTTTCACTTGAACCTGTCAAAATGTCAAAAGTTTTGCGTTTGTTTTTTGTTTTTGATACTTTTATTCATTTCTTTTTGAACTTTTTACACACATAAACTTGATGTTTCCTCTACTCTTTAATATGAAATTCATCATAATGGATTAGTAATTGTTGCACACTTCAGTCGGGCATTTAAAAGAATTTAATTGTGTAAAAAAAAAACAAAAATCAAAACTGACATTAGAGACATTTAACTTATTTTATAAAATAATATCAGTTTTAATACCATTAGATGCAGCCACTTTTCCTAAGACACATTTAGCAAGCAGTAGCTACATAAGGTTGTAACTACATTTTAAGTTCTATAGATGCACCAAAGGCTTACATATTTTACATATGAGAGTGGGTGAAATAAATAAATCAAAGATGATAAATATTTACGAAGTAAAAAAAAAATAAACGATCCACAGTTTTATTAACCTTCTACGCCCTAAATTTGTGATTGACCAAAAAAAAATTATTATAGATAAATATCGATGGAAAGAGAGCAGACCTATTCTCAAAAACTTAAATAAATTAATTAGCGTGGATTTATGAAGCCGGGATGTTGGGATCCTTCAAAGCAATTGTGGTTGTTTGAAGCTGTTAACAATTTTTGTATTTGATTAATTTTATATTAGTGAATGTTCCTATTCTTAGCTAGTCATAAACTGTTTTATAAGTATATCGTTAATAACACGGAACGTAATTGATTTATTTGTTTTTATTTATTACCAAAATTCTCAAACTCAATTTAAATAATAATTTGTTCAGTTCTTCAAACATTTTTGAATTTGATTGCTTCCAGCGGCTGTAAAACACATCGCAACGCATAGCCGAAGCATTGTTATCAAAGTTTGGGGATCCCTATGCGATATGATAAAGTGTACCCCCAGACTACTATTCTGGAGTTTATTACACCTGTTTTAGTGAGACCTGCTTGAGAACTAGAGGCTGATCAAAAATGCCTTCTAGGTACATACTCGTATGTATATTTCATCTACTCGTAAATCGGCCATGGAAGTGTAAAATTAATGCATAATATATTGTTTACCTTTTATACTTAGCTGGATGCGAAAATTTGTTCACTAGTTCGCTTATGAACAACAAAACACGTTAACTCATGGACTTAAAATGCAAATAAAAGTATCTAAGTAATCAATGTTTTACTTACAGTACGAATATGTAATGTACTATCTACAAGAAGTCTGCATGACCGACTCTCTATGTAACTACTTAAGTATGTACTACATGTACTCGTATATGCTGCGTGCAGGTATTGCTTACTTTATTATTATGATGTGATTTGATTTTGATGTGATCCCATTTAATGATGGTCATGATAATAATAATAATAATGATAAAAATGATAATGATGGTGATTATGATGATGGCGTTGATTTTGATGGCAGCGAGTTGTGCGTAGCGAATTGAATTGATCAAAAAGCAATTGTTGCTGTTGTTGTATGTTGTATGTTGCTGATCTATGTAACTGTTGTTATTGTAACTTCACTCACTGAATGAAGTGAAAGAAATTGGCAAAGCGTTTTAGTAGCAGCAGCAGTAACAACAACAGCAGCAGTATCAACAGTAACAAAAGGAACTATTGTAAAGCATTTTAATACTTATTTTTATTTTTTTTTTCAGCTTGTTGTAGACCACTTTGTTGGTTATTGTTGCTTTTGTATTGTTATTATAGCATTACATTTACTATTGAGATTTTTTTTAAATGAAAAAAAAAGATGTAATGAAGTTTCGTGTTTATGCTTTTATATTTAATATTTTTATTAAATCGTTTTCGTTGTTCATAGATTTTCAAATATTTTCATTCAAGTTTTATATATTTTTTTCTGTTATTGTATTTTTGATGATGTCTCAGTGATATTCATAAAACTAAGAGGTTATTGCATACTTTCGTAGGATAGAGTCGTTGCAATGAGTGCACAACATAAATCCGTAAATCACTTGCTAAAAATCCTAATTGATGATGTAGTATAATTCCCTATAATGATTACCAAATTTTATTTTGGGTTGAGTGTAATTTCTTTATTCCTTCCATATATCCATATAATAAAGGGAATCCGAATATGAGTGCACGATTTAATTTAAAATATATAATAAAAATGAATGAAATTTTCGAAGACATTTTGAGAGAGATGTGGATCTATTTCACCGTTGGATCTCGGCCTTAGGAATTGTTTGTGGTTTATTCGCATAGACCTGAGATTTCACAAAATCCCAAAAAGATGTGTTAAATCGAAAGATCTTGGTGGCCAGCTGACATCGGTATTTCGGGAGATGATTCGGCCTGGAAATCGTTGCTCCAATAAATCGATTCTTTTATGCGCGGTGTGACAGGTAGCGCTGTCCTGTTGAAACCAAATGTCATCCAGATTCATACCGTCCAGTTGAGGTTACAAGAACTCAGTTATCATGTTCCTGTAACTTTAAGCTTTTAACCTGTAACCTTACCGCATTGCTCCTTTTTGTTACGCTAAATTTTTAATAATCAGAACAATTGTAGACGACAGTTGATGAATTTCAGAGCTGCTACTTGCACAGAAAAAGAAATGGCATAAAATGTAAATACCAGAGCTTACTGTTGTCAATGTTAATCAAAATTTAATGTAAGACCGATCGGTTCGGCTTCTAGAAAAATTGGATTTGACAAATGCAATATAATAATTGTGATTCCCACTGTTAGAGTTATACATTATTTCCATACCAACCCTTAAACCCTAACCCATTTTCAGCATCTCTACGACAATCACCATGCATACTTTTACGAGACAAACAATTTATTACTTTCCCATTGGTAATGTCCCCAAGAAATCCTCAACGAAAGACGCTTCCATATTTGGATATGGAAGTTATTAACGAGATTTACATATATACCTAGTCGTTGGCCACAAATACAATACTCAAATTTCTTTACCTTTTCATCGACGTTTATGTTGCACTGGCCTGAAAAACGAAGACTATGTTTGCATATTTTGATTTAATTTCCATATGGCTTGACTATATTTGCCTATCAGCAACTAACCAAGCAGAATTTTTCATCTAGATTGACGGTAGATCTATTTAGATGAATGCTACGATTGTGAGCTACAATATACCTTGCTTCCATCCAGCGTCACACTTTCACCTCTCCTCCAAATTAACTCTAGGAAAGAAATAGTTTTATACTAACTCTTATATCACTTGGCAGCGCGTGTGAATTAATGGTAATATGTGATACTCACTAAAATTTTATAGCAGCCACTCCCATCTACAATTTTTGAACATACGACATACATGATCTATTTGCTACCTCCAAATATATTATATGAAACAAAAACACCGATGTGAAAACACCGATATTTGCCTATCGCCGTCTAAGGGTTAATAGTACTTATTTGATCCATGGGAACACTTATTGCTCATGGTAACTATGTTTTCCTGCACTCATTTACTCGGGATAGGCCAATAAGTAATATATCCTCTAAACTTTCATATACCCTCTAAAATGCTATACTATAAATTAAGGTTTATGGAAGCGGTTTTTTTTTAATTACTATCGAATCACGTGTCCTGTTCAAAATGTATTAAGAGCAATATTTATTTCCGGATTATGATAAATACAAAACAATGTAAAAAATATCTGAGAAAAAAAGAATAAAAACTAAAACAAAAGTAGCTAACCTTTGAGTGTTGAGCTGCTAACAATTTGTTTAAGCTTTACATTCATATACATACTCGTACATATATAATCCAGATTAATTACACACTTAAAAAATAAATAATAATAACAAAAGCAACAGCAAAATGAAATGGAACGGGAGTGGAATGCAAGTCATAACAACAACAACAACAACAACAACAGCGACGGCAACAACAACAACAACAACAACAACAACAACAACAACAACAACAACAACAACAACAACAACAACAACAACAACAACAACAACAACAGCAACAACAACAACAACAACAACAACAACAACAGCAAAACATTCAAAACAAACACTCATCGCGAAGTTTACAGCTTAACACTTGCACTCAATTTAATCCCAAAAACAAAAATATATACAATATGTATAAAACGGCTTCGAAATTCATACTCGTACATATAAAGTAGTATTGGGCAGGTTGTTGCTGGCTTGCAGTTTCACTTTCAAAAATTGTTGCTTCTATTCGTTCTACATTAATTGATCCCTCATCAAGGCATTGTTGTTGTAACGAATTTTCTTTATTCTAATGTTGAATTTGTGATGATTCATGAACACACACACACACACACACACACCCACACAACATAAATTTTCAAAATGCAATCAGCAACACTGCAGCCACGCATTGCAAGTGGCTTCGGTTTTTTGTGTGTGTGTGTGTTTGGAGGGCGCTTATTATGAAAACAACGATTATTTTATGAGTGTATTACCTACTTTCTTTGTAGTCGTACTTTATCAACATCCATAGAAAAATGCCATATATTTTTTTATTGTATAAATTTCTTTCAGTGCTGGGTTAATTTCATATATATCCACTTTCATCTGTTAACCACCCATAGAGATTTATTTACTTTCTCATGTATTTCTCATGAATGATTCATTAGTTTAGTGGCAGGCAGTGAATTTGACTGCAGGTTATGTGCTAGAAAAGTCATTTAGCTTGATAATGCTCGTAAGCAAAAAACAAACCTCTGATCTAAACCGGACAATTTATTACTCCAAATTGGACCTTCTTTAATTTAGGTAAAAAAAACTGAAAATGTGTACTTAACGATTTTAAACATAAATATGACTCCGTATTCAAAAAATTTTTTTGTGTATTATAAATTTTAGCAAATTTGGAAAAATTGAGGTGACCAGTTGCGCAAAAAGGTGTAAACACTCTTGCGCAACATCATTAGTATTAAGTGTTTTCTAAGATCAAATAATATTAAGTGTCTCTTTACACTGGCGCAAGCATGAAAGGCTATGGGAGATAGAGAGTGACAGGTACAAAAGTAAGCCAGTAAGAAAAAATTTTGTGGTTAGGTTTGGTATTCTTTTAAATATCAGAGTCTATCGCAGACATTACAGGCGTGTTTATGTGCTGATTTATGCAAACGATTAGCTTTGTTTTTCAATGAAATTCGAATTCTGTTGTGCCTCAAGTTGCTAGACTCTCGTGATATCTTGGTGCTGGTTTTTGGGTTTTTTTTTACGATAACAGAATCCTAATTTTGAAGAAGTCTACATTCTCGCTCTCTCTCAGCCGCAGTTTTTGCTGAAGATTTTATCGTAACACAATCGTCATTTGTTTGTGTCTCGCGTTTTTTTCCATTCTATACTCGTTCATTTTTTGAGCTCTAGAAATTTCGTTTGAAATGTCAACTTTTACTAGAATCTGACGTTCAGCGCCCTCTATCAATCGAGTATGATTCGTACTTAACGCTCTCAATCAATCAAGTTTGAGGCATACGCCAATCAGCGCCCTCTATCAATCAAGTATGATTCATATTCGATTGATAGTGGGCACATAGTGGATGCATATGTATATACGGGTTTTTTCTCATTCTTTCAGCTCTAGAAATTTCTAACGATTTTTGTTTGAAATGTAAAATTATTGTTTGAAATGTAAAATTTTACTAGTAACTGATGGGTAGTGCCCTCTGTCAATCGCGTATGATTCATATTCAGCTCCCTCTATCATTCGAATTTTATTCATACTTGTGGATACATGTATGAATAAAATGTACCAGCTGCAGTCTCTGAAAATCAACGTAATTTCTACATCAAGTTGATATTTTATCTAGACGAATTATTTCGTTTAGTCAAGTAAAACGTAAAAACTATAAACTACGTACTTACTTACTTTACTTTTAATGTCACAACAGCCCATGGAGGGCCTAGGCCGAGCTTTTCCCGTCCACTCATGTTGTGCGTGTTATATTTGTACATGAATGGAAGGAACCTACAGTTTAATGCCGAATCCGAACGGCTAAGTGAAAAGCTTTTCATAGACAATTTTTACTCTTGTAGGTTTGCCATTGCCTGCCAAGAGGTGGTGCCGTGTAGAAAAGTTATTTTTTCTACTTTTTCATTTTGCCTGTGCCGAGATTCGAACATTGGACACTTTGAGTAGCAGTCCAACGCACTACCACTACACCACAGCGATCACATAAACTATGTATGTTAATGCAATTTTAAAGCCGGAATACGTAGTAACATTAAACTGAGTTTTTACTTTTGCAAAAAGTTGTAGTTTGTTGCTGTACGTAAAATCATACAGATCTTCAAAATAGGTTATCTTTGGGAATTAGTCGAGGGTCTTGAACATATTTCTAACACTAAATGGTACAATTTTCAATACGCTAGTAAAAAATACCGAAAGTTTTTACTGACCGTGTTTTTCTCGTAATGTGATTTGTGTCAGTTTAAATTTTTATTTTTTTTTTAAGTTTTGTTTATATTATTTATCAATTTTGTAAAACAAATAAACCAGCTGTTGTTTATTTACTTTTATTTTATTTGTTTGTCATCAATTTTTGTCGAAAGCCATTTCAGCCATATGTAGAAGCTCTTTGTAGAAACCGCTTCAAGACCTTCAGGCTAGATTTTAATTGAATTTAAATAGTCACGCCATCCTTTTGACATGTTTTCTTTCGATTGTGTAACTTCTTTTATAAATACAAATATTCCAACAGTATAAACCAGACAGCCAGACTCAACCAGACAATAATAATTTTCTTATGGCTGAAGACATGATAGTAAAATTACATCGGAAATTTTTTTGATTAGCGAATTACGTTTGACTTTCAAGATTCTATTACTAACTTGCGGACGTAGCTATTGCAGTAATTACCTACAAACTAATAAAAACTATTAAAATGTACGTATCTAATGGAAAAATTTCAAATGTTAGAAAACATTGAGATCCTTTTCATCATTAAATATTAAATATTAAATTTATAAAAAAACTTACCCCATATCCAAAACAATAATACAAGTAAACTGACTGTGACTACATTTCTCGAATATGTTTGCGCAAAGAGTCAAAGATTTACTAAAGATTAAAGCGCACAGAGTTAAAGGAGAATAACAAGAAGCTGCCAAGATATAAATATATTACAAAATATACGAGTACGTCGTTGTGAAGATAAATAAATAATAATTACATTTAGACATACCAAAGAAAGAAGAAGTTTTGAGGCTATAGACTCCAGACTGCAAGCTCTAGCCTGTATGAGTATAAGTACAGCAAAGGCACTAGACGACTTCACTATACTCGTAGCGCATACGAGAATTACGAATGACATTAGTCAAAGTCACAAGAAAAGTCAAAAGAAATTAAACAGAACACAGTAGAGATTTGTGCTTGAGCCTTAAGGAGACGGCCAGAATCAAAAGCGTACTACACTCTGCAAATATCTTAAAATATAGGAAAGTACGAGTATCCATGAGATATGTTGGGTACCTTCATATATATACAACAAGAAGGTAAGCGGGAAATTAAAGCGCGTATTTGTCACATGCCGAAGCATTTCAATTTTTTTATTTTTTATTGTTACCCATACAATCGTTGTTAAATGCCGCACAATCATTTGAAATTAGAAACTAATTTTACAATTCATGGACGCATGTGGCGCGCATTACACAACGACACCCAGTGGGGAATGTGCTGAGAGATGCAATAGAAACTTTAGATGACTGAAACCCCATAAAAGCTTGTGGTCTTAGAAAGAATTTAACTAGACAATCACTGAGCGATGAAGAACAATTTTCGAGCTGTGCTGCTAAATCCCTCCCTCCTCTTCTTCAAGATACCATAGTATTAACCGTGAGTCTGCTAGTTTCAAAACTCAAGGGTTTTGAAGTGAGCGACGAAAAAGCAGCGGACTTTTAATAAGTATTCGGCTGAGTCATTTGATGTTTACTCCTTCATAGTTTTACACACATTTGATTTCAGATTTCTGGTTGTTTCCATCTCGATGTAGAATAACTGAATGGATTTAAAGTTGGGCTCAAAATCTTGTTTCTTGAATCTTTAGCTAGAACTTCAACCAATCATGAATGTTGACAAGTCGAAGGAGAATAACTTTCCTGGTTGTTGACAACTAACAATATCTTTTCACCACATGCAGTAGAGACTTTTTCTAAAGCGAGACGTTGGTGTTGCGATGGTCTTCCAGAATTGTGAGTTTGTTTGTTTTATAGCTAGAATGTGCAGTTCAGTGGGTAATTTTTTGGGTCTGTATGACGGAATTGCCCGGCAACGGTAATCTCAGCAGGAGATCACAATTTTTTTCCGTTCTCAATCAATGAAGAGTTGGTGATAAACATATTACCATAGAGCACCAGACATTAAGAGTTAAGAAGACCTCAACCGATTCCTTTTCAGCTACGGACCATTAATAATATAATATTGGAGGTTTCCAGACTTACAATATAATTCCTTAACAGCTGTGAAATTTTTAGTGGCGTTGTGCTATTCGTGAACGACTTTGGTCCAGTCTATTAATTATCACTATGACCTTTGATTATTTTAAAATTTTACCTTAAATTTAACCTGTTAATTCCGCTCACATTCCTCCTAGATTCTGCCATGCGAAACCATTTAGTATTAGAACTTGTTGAAAGATTTGAATGTATAAACATTGCAAAATTTCCAACTGGGACTACTTCAAACTATTTCATCAAATATTTCAATGTCAGTGCAGGCAGTTTCCTTTTCTTGTTTAGTTTTGTTTTTTGTTTTCTTTTCTGTTCTTTTTGTTTTTAGCGAATAATTTTCAGTGTAATTGTTAGTGACGCAAATTACGCAATTACTTCTTACTTACTTCGGTTCAACTTCAGTTCATAGACTTTTTAGCAGACAGTTTTAATCGCCCAGGCATGTACCCAGCGACGTGTGTAAGCCTATAATTTAAATGCTTGGATGACCTTATAAATTACTACACAAGAACATCGCGTATAATTTTTTGTTTGTTTGTCTTTTGTTAATTTCATAAAATTACAAGATTTTTCCCTCCCCTTTTTGTGGGTAGGTACTTGAAATTCATACTTATAATTTTTGTATCAGCAAATTCGCGCATCGTTTGCCAAAAAAATGTGCCTTCTGCATTTGCTTCGCTTTGCTTTATTTTTCATGTTGTTTCGGCCAAAAATATGAAATAGTAAAAGAAGAAATGTAAAATAATAATTGGTCATTAGTACGAAAAGTTCACCGCCTTCTTCTTTTCTTTTAGACTGGAAATACTTAGTTTAAGCTTCAGCTACTACATTTTTTGATGACCGGTAAAACGGTAATTACCAACTGAACTGTGCTTGCTGTTTGTTGTTGATATTGACTTGAACCTTCTTTGTGCAAATTTTTTGTGTAATTTTTTGGAGTTCAAAGAATAATTCGCATTCGCTCAGAAAATAACCAACAACCGAAAAGATTGTATTGGAGTAATAATAATAATAATCGATTTAAAACGCTTGCGCGCATGTGGCCAAAAAACAGAAAGCAACAACAAAATATTGGCAATACTAACATACTCGTGGTATGGTAGTAGTCAGAAATTAAGTCATTAAAAGTAAAAACACAGCAGCAGCGGTCAACCTGAAATGATAAATGAGTTTTCTTTACGTCTGAGCCAAACTCACATTCATAAAAATTTGTTTGTTTAGCCAAAAACAAAAAAAAAACAAAAAAACTACGTATATCTTATGAATATTGTTTTTGGTTAGTATTTATTTATTTTTTCATCTTTTTCTTTATTAAATTTATTGCAATTTATTAGTTAAATTATGCTTTTGGAAGCAAAATTGTAGTTTAAAATAGTTGAATTTTACCTATAAATTATTTTTAATTCGATTAAAATGAAAAAATATCTGAAAATGCGCTGCCTTTTCGATATCTTCCAATCGTTATCGGTTCAGTACTAGACCAAATTTTTAAAGAGCTTGGTTTTTGAAAATTAAAAATAAAACACACAAATTTTATTAAAGCGAATGAAATAGTTATTTGGATCGATAAATCAATTCCTGTCATTTACTTTTTCACTTAAATGTTGCCCGCGGCTACACTTCAAATGGTCCATTCTGAAGGTCCAATTTTGGCTAACTTTTTCACACATTTTCGCCGGAATCTCACCAATGACGCGTTCAATGTTGGCTTCCAAAGCAGTAATTGGGTTTGGCTTGTCCCTATAGACAAGAGTCTTCACACAGTCCCACAAAAAATAGTCTAACAGGGTCAAATCACACGATCTTGGTAGCTAATTGACTGCACCAAAACGTGAGATTAACTTCTCACCAAAGTCGCCTCTCCATTGATGTATGGTTTCGCGTGCAGTGCCTTTTTCGGGAGGCATTGTTAACTGCTGAATTGCCCCTTCACTCCAAATACGGTAATTCTGCTTATTCACGTATCCATTGAGCCAAAAATGAGCCTCGTCGCTGAAAACAATTTTGCGACAAAAAAAACGGACCCTCCATTTCAATAATTTGCCAACATAAGTCTATTCATGATGAAATGGCAAACCAAACTGAGCAGTTTTTACTTTAACACATATCAAGAGTCACGCGTGAACTGTGAGAAATATAAACGTCAAAAACCAAGTAGCAAAAAAATCCACCCTTTAGATCTAAAGTATTTACTTAGCGACCTACTGGTGTACTCCTAAGTTAATCACTAGCGGCCCTATCACGGTCATTAATAATGACAATATTTGGTATTGTCATTATTTCCATCATTATATTGATGCCAGACATATACGATCTTTAAAAATTACATTATTGCACGTATTGACAGAAAAAATCAGAAATTACTGATTTCTGTCAATATTTGCCATCACTCATCCATCATTCCAAGTAATACAGTGATATTTTGCCTAACACGATCAGTAAAAATTTCAATATTTGTTAATAATGCCATTATTATTGATCGTGTAAGGTCCGCTGTTCTCTGTATCAGGAAACAGATGCACAGATATTCAGAGCTAGAAAATATTTTTATACCAGAAATACATTGATCCATGACAAAAACTTTGTTGTTGTTCAAACGGTTGCCATCTCCTCAGGGTACAATTAGCACTGGATGCCATTTTGATACCACCGTGAAATGTTTTTTTTATTGTTTCAATTGAAACAAAATGTGAAAACAAAATGTGAAAACAAAATGTGGTCCTTAACTTTCTTAACTTTAAATTTCCAGTATTTAAAAATTATCATTTCGATTCGCAGCCAAACATTGTTTGACAACAATCAGATGCCGGGAACCAAATAAGGCCTTATAAACAAACAACTACTTAACAAAGTTACTCTCATGAATATTGTACAAATGTAATAAATTTCAATTTAATAAAATTGCAATCGAATTTACATAAACATTACATTTAACGGTACATAACATACAAACATATTCCGTCAATTAGCAAATTTTTTCAGTTTGGTACTTTTCACCAACAGATGCCAAAATGACATTAGTTGCCAAATCGTAATCATAAAAATAGGCGTTACATTTCTTAAGAAAAATATAAATATTACATTGACCCACTTAGCAAAAAAAAGAAAACAAAATAAAAAACTTTTGCGAAAATATTGAGAAAGGGAAAAATTCATATGCAAACACAAGTACAAATGCACACACATTAATGCATACATGCATGCATACTATACCTCGTTCGTACACTTGTAAATAGAATAAGTAAGACAAAATTGATGCCAAAAATCGATAAGATGCAGCGGTGGCAACTGAATTGATTATTGCATTCAGTTCAAAACGAATGACCAACATACCGCACATACACACATACATATCTATTAGTACATATAAATACATATGTATGTGTGTGTATGAATGTATCGCTCGCGCACACATCGCACATAAATTTAAATCTTAATGGTTGCATTTGGCCAAATGCCAAAAAGTAAAAACTATTAACTATTGAACAATTGTGAGATTTTGATTCGTTGATATTGATATTGATACTGATCGATGCAGAAAGTCACGTTTCCATTGCAAAAAAATAAGCACATACAGATGCGGTTAGCAACAGATACAACTGCAGATATATTGAATGTTGTAGCTACCTACCCCGTAGGGCCAAGCCAATTTAGTCCATTAAACTTACTAGTTTTTCAAATAGTTTATGCAACATCTAGTTTTTATGTAAAGTGGTTGAAAGCAAATGCAATTATCAACCACTTTAGTAATACTATTCAGTGAAAATATTATCTTGTACCATAATTCTTATCTACTTTACAAATATCTCTCACTTACATATGTATACTATATGTAAGGGAGCTGTCACAAAGATCACTGACGAATATGAACTGCACAATTTGGAAAAAATTAGTAGAAAATAAAAATTTTTCAAATTGAAAATGTTTATTTAATATAAAAATACCTTTAATTTTCACTCTGCATGAAGGAGTACCTGCACAGCTTAGAAGACTGGTTCAAGCGATGGAACATATTCGTCAACAGTGAGAAATCTGCTCATATAACCTTTTCGCTAAGAAGAGGTGCCTGTCCAGACGTTTTCTATAACGAAGCTCTCATTCCTCTAAAAACCCACTGCAGTCTACCTGAGTATGCACCTGGACAGGCGTCTTACCTGGTAGGATCATATAGAAGCAAAATTGAGGCAGGTCTCGTTGAGGCTAGCTCCACTAGCTTTTACATCGCAGAAGCAAGCTTAGCATTACTTACTTTTTTTTTACTTTTAATGGCGCAACAGCCCATGGAGGGCCTAGGCGGAGCTTTTCGCATCCACTCATGTTGTGCGTTGTGCGTGTTATATTTGTACATGAATGGAAGGGACCTACAGTTTAATGCCGAATCCGAACGGCGAAGTGAAAAGCTTTTCATTGGCAATTTTTACTTCTGTAGGTTTGCCATTGCCTGCCAAGAGGTGGTACCGTGTAGAAAAATTATTTTTTTTACTTTTTGATTTTGCCTGTGCCGAGATTCGAACCCCGGACACTCTGCGTAGCAGTCCAACGCACTACCACTACGCCACAGCGACCACAAGCATTAGCTACCAGCTTAGCATTACCAACAAATTAATAATATAAATGCAAGGCCAACATAAGACCTACATCGTCTTATGGTATCCAGTTGTGGGGCACTACCAGCAGCTCTAATGTGAACAGTATGCAGGCACACAAAAGCAAAACGTTGCGACCGCTGTTTAACGCCTGCTGGTACGTCAGGAATTCTACAATTAACTGCAACCTAAATGTAGGATATAAACCATCAATACAACAGCAAATTCATCGGCAAAATAAACCAGCATCCCAACCCACTGGCCATCAATCTATTAGAGAACAGTCTAACGCGAAAACTACTAAAGTCACTGGATCTACCACACAGATGTTGACCAAATACATAGTTGAAACCTCAATACCCAAATTGCTAAAGCAACATCTTCACTTTGCTAGTTTCCAAATAAATAATTATAAGCATCTGGGCAGATTATTGTTAAAGATAAAAGATAAATCTGTAGACAACCGGTTACAAAACCGAAACAATCTAGGTATTCCTAAAAATATCATCTATTTGTCAACTAGTGGAAAAGATGTGCCTAAGATAACATAATAAAAAATAAAATAAAAAACAGTTCGCAATGAGGAAAGACCACAAATGTGGTACTTACTAGTTGTGGTTTTAAGTAAACCAGTTGATCGACAAACTCAAATCACGTTGCCCTACAGGGTACCTACGTAAGTTGGTACATATGTTTGAATGGATTGTGTTCGGCTTATACATGAGTGAAAATAGTTTGAAGCTTTTGAATATTCTTGAGGTAAAAACAACAGCAAATATGTAAACGTCTCGAATGTCGTCAATTTAGCAAGAATTCCAATTAATTGATATAAATTTATGTATGCCCATTTACTAGTATATTTGTCAGCTTATTTGGTTTTTGAAGCGGTTGGAAAAGTGAAAACTATATTAAGAGTAGGTCAGAAATGTCAATTGTCGGGCACTCGACTATGTGAAATAAAAAAAAAAATAAAATAGAATTCTTTTATTGTATTATTTACTTATGTATTTTGTTTTCTCTTTATTTCAGATATGAGCCCGAAACGGCCCTAATGAGCGCACAACCGTTTGGTCAACAGTAAGTATATTTTATGGATTTTATACTTTGTAACCACAATATGAAGTATGTATAATTATTAGAAGAGAATGACCCGTTTTCATAGAAAGTTTGATTCAGTTGAATGATTGATGCGCAAATAAGTATCTTTAGCTACCAGATCTTTTGACTACCAAATTAAATAATTTCTCAGGTAGGTTCAAGTAAATCTTTTTTTGTGTTTAAAGAAACATTTTTTACTTTAACTGATAATTGTCTATGAAAATACTTTCAAAATCAAAAGTCTTCCTTATGTTTTTTTCGGCAGCATCAAGCTTTATGAAAGCTAAATTTTAATATTCCGGTTAGCTTTCCATAAATATTCACAGGGTGACTGAAAAATGTGAAATATTTTCTTTTCAACGTTCCATTCAAGATTCATCTTCGTAGTACCTTATCGATTACCATTTTGCCCGTTTTCTGCTAGACTGGCAGCAGGGAACTAATTAAGAATGGATGTGGTATAAGTAATGCTCCACATAAAAATATTCTTATTCATAGAAATAATCTAACACCAGTCGTCATTGAAAGAGAAAAGTTGCGTACTTTTATCGAATGGAAAACTCACTCCTTTTATTTTGAATTGGAAACGATTGAATTATCATATGTAATGGATTTTCGAGTTTTTTTCCGTGTCTTTGAAAAATTAGACTTTGAATAGTAATCCAAAGAAACTCTCGTGAAATAGGATGGGAATTAGTTCGATCGAAGAAGAATAGCTTCGCAAATCAATTTTACAAGTAAATTTCAGTGCCCACGAATGATTGAATTTTCAACCACAAAAACTCAAGTATTGAAGTTTGAATTTTTAAAATCAAATCCTTGGTCTCAATCCAGATACTTTCATGTTAATCAAATTTTATTTGGAATCAGATTAGGGATCAGAGGTATTAACTTCTTTAGAAGAGGTGGTAATGTTGAAGCACCTTATATTACTTATACAGGGTGCGCCATCTTCTATGTCGGTATGCAAACATTGAAGAATTTTAACATTTATCAACCAATTGACTTGAGTAAACGTCAATACAGTACAATTTTAACCTTGAATTGGTGTATACCGAAACAATGCGCCGAAATAGTGACGCCGTACATTGAAAAAAGTCGTTCAGTTGTGTTAACTAAACGTGCATATCATCGAAAATATCTTAGCCAAGAAGCACCGTGTGGCAACACTATTCGTAGTTTGGTGTCGAATTTTGTTGAGCACGGGACAGTGGGAGATCATCGACAAGCCGTTCATTAACGCCCAAGACGTTCCAATGAACTGGTTGAAGCCGAAAGAGAGAAATCCCCCATGCGTCGTATCGTCACATCGCTCAGCACGTTGGCGTCAGTATAAACTTGTATAAAGTGCAATGAACTCAAATAATATTGCCGACAAACAGTACACGTCGTTTAGAATACGGCCAAACAAAAAATGTCAAAAAATGGCGACATTGACTGGCCACCCAGATCTCCAGATTTGAGGGGTCAACTTCATTTGGTGGGGTTATTTTAAAAGCAAAATGTACGCCAATAAGCCTTACACCATTGACGAGCTGAAGGCAAACATTCGTTCCGAAATCATCGCTATACCGCGTGATGTAAAACGCAGCAAAAAGGGCACGGCGGCCACTTGACTGATGTTGTATTCAACAACTAATCCAAATAAATTATAAGGGACCAAATTAAAAGAAAAATACATCATATATGAAAATCGTGTTTGTTTTTTTTTTGGTTTTTTAAGTTAATAAAAGATGGCGTAAATATGAGTGCCAAAAAAAGGGTCATTTGTTTATTTTTGTAGTAGAAGTAAATCCCTAATCCCTAATTTAAATTTGCCCAATTCATTTTTTATATTGGAAATATTACAAAATGTTAATTAAGTAAGTTTCGGAATTCGTCAAAACATAATCAGCTCTATTCCAAAATCCTTCGTATGAGTTACGAATTCGTAGTCGCATTATGAACCTAAAAATGTTTGAATTGTCGAGCCTAATAGGAATCTAGGACACATACATACGAGTGTAGAAAGAAAATAAATTTTTCTTTATTGTTAGTTACTTTCGATTCTAACTCATCTTTTTTTCAACAATAATTTCTTAATGCATTTATAAATTTCGTAACTGTTACGACGGAACTCTGGAATAGGGTTGAATAATTGTAACTTTGATGATTGGTTTTTTTTTATTTCCATTTTTGTTTGTTTGTTTGTTTGTTTGTTTTATTTGTTTTTAGTAAATTGGTTTAAACACCAAATAAGCTATATGAGCTATATTACAAATTACACACTATAACAACATCAACGATAACAGCAATGGCAATAACAATAAAAGCCTGTTGGCTGCAGCAACAGCAAACGATATTGTATTACAATGTCTTATTCATTTACTTACTTCTTCTTCTTCTTCTTCAGTTTAACACAACAACAATAAAAGCTCGTCAACTTGCAATTATCTATTGCGTTTGCATGTAGCAGCATAAAATCAACCAACTGAATGGCATAGGATAGATGGCTGCTGCTGTTGTTGTTGTTGTTGTTGGCTGTTGGATGTTATTGCTGCAATTGCAAGTGCAACAATTGCGATATTTAACTAGCAAACAAAAAAAAAAAGAAAAAAACACAAAAAAAAAAGATTTCAAAAGAACTGAAGAAGATGAAGAATGCAGTTAAAAGGAGCAAAAAAAAAGAAAACATGGTGACTTAAATAAAAATAAAAAACAATAAACAATAAACAAACCACTGACTGGTTTAATTGCAGCTTTTCACTTTTGCTTTACAATCGGTTAACAACAGCAACATCAGCTATCGCATGTATAAAAATAACAATAACAACACAGCAACAACAACAAGAGAAACAGCAGCATAATGCAATTAAAAATGTGCATTTTTTTGTATGCAACGCGTGTACTATATGAATTTGTTTTATGAATTAGGTGCAAGTTAAACAAAGATAAAACAAAAAAACAAGTGGAAAATAAAAACTTAAAATATTGACTTGAGTTTATTTGCACAGACCTGACATCGTAAAAAGTTATACTACGCATGCGCCAATGTTGTTAACTTTTTTCCATTCTCGTATCTTTTCTTTTACATTTCTTTAATTAGTGTTTACATTTTGTATATGCATACAAACATATGAGTATGTGTGTACATATGTATGTATGTATGTTTACATGTAGGTATGCCTTAGAGCACACGTACTAAAGTCATTGAAATTATGAGTACGTAGAAAAAGGTACGTGCTTACACTTTTGCGCATGAGTAATGCACATGCGCCCAAATACGAGTACCCATGCCAAGCATTGATAGACACATACTATATGTAGATGGATAGATACTTGGTTGGATAAACAAATAGATGGTTGCATTTTGCACTAAGAAAAAAGTGAAATTTTTTTACATATATAAGGGACCTAATTTTCTTAGAAATGAATAATAAGGAAAAGTAAACCTCTATGTGTTCTGCATTGTCTCCACTTAAAGTGAACAAGCTGGTGATGCAAAGATGCTGCCAGGAGTATCAAAGCGCCATGGTTTTGCTCAAGTTTAAACCTTGAAAGAGGCTGAACAATTTATATTATAATCGACCGTCAGTAAAACAGTAGGTACTTAAATAACACCAAAACTATTTACATGGTGACAATTAATAAGTGTATACAACTTTTTTGTGTGGTGTGGATTTTATTTAGTTATTTATTTTACCATGTCTAATAATCGGTCATCAATTATTACATGGCACCAGCTAGGCGAACGCAATTGAGAGATTGCGCAGCAGCTTCGCATTGCTCGGTCGTTAGTTTCTCGTGTAGTTAAACGGATTAAGGAGCTGGGTCATGAAGGTGATCGTCTACGAAGAAGCAGAAAACCCACCGTCAATACTCCCAGGAATCGCGAAATCATTCAAAAGCTGGTGCAGCGTAATTCAATGGTATCCGTTAGAAAAATTGCTCATGAAACTGGCATCCAATATGAATCATTGCAAAAAACGAACTAGGACTCAATGCTTACAAGCTCCAAAATGGCTAGTTTCTTACGGAAGAAAAAAAGCACTTACTACTTCGAAGATGTCGTTTACTTCAACGTCATTGTATTGGAAAAATCGCCTTCACAATGGAAAAGCGCATAACCGTCAAAGTGACAACAGCTGATCAATAGAAGTTCCTGAACCATCTATCGTCGTCATTCAACATCACCTTAATCTGAAAATGGCAAGACACCCTTGATTTTTGTGGAACAAGGAGTCAAAATCAACCATCAAGTATACCGCCGTGATTATACACTTTGAAGATAATAATTGGACGTTCCAGCAAGACTCTGCGAGCCAAAATGACATACATAAGAATGGTGCAGGGCTTATTTTCCTGATTATATCACATCTCAAGAATGCCCACCATATTCGCCGGATCTCATTCCGATGGGTTAAAGCGTATGGTCCATTTTAGTGGCCAGAGTCGGTGCTAAACGTCATAAAAATTTGCACGCCCTATAACAGTCGTTGCGTCGTGAATGGGACCGAATAACGGTGTAGGAGCTGTGGCCCATAGTCAAAAATTTTTACAAGCGTTTGAAATTAATTTCCTTTACTTATTGATTTTTCGCCTGTGCTGAGATTTGAACCCCGGACACTCTGTGTTGCAATACCAACTACGCCACGGCGACCACTAACTTACATTCTCTTCTTCTTTAATGGCACAACAGCCCAGAGAATAGTGATAGGTTTACCGTTAGTCAGTATATCTATTAATTGTAAATAATTTCGCCCTCCCCGATTTATAGGGTTAGAATAAATCTCTGAAAAATTGTACGCATAAAAAATATTCATAATGTGCTATAATAAAATTTCTGCAAATTAAATTATGTTTTGCAATAATATTAATTTCTGTAATCACTTTCAGAATATCAACACTGCATATGCAACATGTGGAATAGTAATAGTCGAAGATGGCTAGTCAAGGACAAGGAGATCTTAAAGAATGACATCACCACCACCATCACAAATCCCGCAATAAAACATAAAAATACACATCAACACACGAAGCGCAAATGTCGCAACGTCAAGTCGACGAAAAAACTGAAACTGAAATTGAGATTAAAATTGAAGACGGCAATGTCGACGACGTGGGCGCTAGCATCACACAGTCACACGACGTCCTCGAAGCATGTCAACAAGCACGTCACAACACGAGTTCGAGTCAATCCTTGTCTTAACCAAATAATAGAAGTATTACTAGTAATATTATTAGCCAATTGTCTCATGAATGCTGTGTCGTCGTATATGCCAACAGCGGCAGCTGCCTTCGGTGCTGATGTAGTGTATGAAGATGCATACAATAACAACATCTACAGTAGTAGTAATAGTAGAAGTAATAGTCGAAGCAGCCACAGAGGCAACAGTGGCAGCAGTAGCAGCAGCATTAGTAGCAGTAGTAATAGTAACAGTAATAGCAATAGTAATAGTAATGATGGTAGCCATCGTAACTACTATCGGCAACCATATAGCATTGGCAGTACTTCAGCGTTCAGTTACAATGGACTGCAACAGCCGCCAATGCAAATTATTGACGACGATGATATTGAGTCGTCGCCATCATTGTCAAATCAATTGCAGCGCAGTCAAAACTTCAAAATAAGCCCGAAACCGTGTTCGATCGGGCGCATCGACGGCACGTGCATGTTCGTGTGGGAGTGCATCAAATCGGAGGGTCGTCATGTGGGCATGTGCGTGGATTCGTTCATGTTTGGCTCGTGCTGTGCGCACAATTACACCGATAATATTGTGATGCCACAAGCGTTTTCGTACACGCGACCCACAAAACCGATGGGCATCAGCAGTTTAAATCATAGGCCACGACCGCCGCATTTGCCACACAAACCGAGCATAAGGTAGGCGAACTGTTAAAGTCTAACGATTTGAAAGTTTATTATGTCATTTGTTTTGTTTTTCTCTCTTCGTTGTCCGTAAATTTATTATTATAGCGGCATGACAACAATTGAACGACCTCACGGCGCTGGTACTCTGGTTATACGTCCATCGGGGCCACATCATCAAGGGGCACTGCAAAAGCCACACTATACCAAACCTCCCACTAGCACCAGCACAACCACAACCAGCACGAGCACAACAGAAGACCTCAATTTGCTGTGGACTTCAAATGCTGTGCTCAATGATATGCAATCAGCTGCTAGTGCCTCAGCGCCAACCTCAAGTGAGTTACTCAATTTCGTTAACACATTTATCTAGTATACATTTTATATATATATGTAGTATATAGTACATATGTATGTACATATGTCCAAGCATATGTAGATATGTGTGTCAAAATTATGATGATTTGTTGTTGTGTTCGCGATAATGTTTTATGTTTATTTTGTCCTTCGCTTCTTCTCAATTTATCCAGACATATGGAATTCATTGCCACACCAGACAGCATCGTCATCATCATCATCATCATCATCATCATTGTCGCCATCGACTGCTGTCGCAGCTCAACAACATTGGCACATGACAACTGAGCCGAATTTTATTACCAAACCAAGACCTCCCATTTGGGAGAAGCCAACATCGTTGCGCCCCAAACCATCGAAACCAACAAAAAAGCCAATCGTACCCGTACATCATCCTGCGTTTCATCAGCAACATCAGACGCCTCCATCCATTGTTTACCCAACGCGAAAACCAATGCCAACGACCACAATGACCAGACCAAAACCGCCGCCGCAATCACAGTCCCAGCAGGTATATACTATAGTAGAAAAGTGGAGGCCACACTGCACGGTGAGCAAAGCTCAACGAAAAGAAAGAAAGAAAATATTACTTATTGGGTGTAGGAAAAATTGTATTACTGTATAGCGATGGATTGCCGCGACCAAAGGTTGTCCTTGTCGTACACATACTCGTACATAATCCCGAACGTGATACTTAATAACTACATACTCTTCATTTAAAGGAAGGAGTGTTAAGAAGCAATTAAAGGTTGCTTCGACGCTAGGAATTTGCTTTTTGCTACGACTGCTCTTCAGCTCTTAATATCGCTCAATTATTAAACATCGAAGTGATCCCAAATTGTAGGAAATGCTTCCAAATAACTCTTCCCCTATTTTATCTATTTTTCTCAATATTCCGAGTATATTTTTTCACTGTGCAACTCAGGCCAGAAAACAAATCAATACGAGGTCATTTACTTGCATATGTTTGTAGCTTGAGTTGCTTGCTTGACTAACTGACTGATTGTTTGACAGACTGACTGACTGACTAACAGACTGGCTGGCTGGCTAGCTGGTTGGATTAATGAAAACATAGCCTTGAGGGACATTTTATTGTTTGAAAATACCTGATGAAAGATTAAACTGACTTTGGGTGTGGTGTGTGTGAGTGTGTGTGTGTTTGCATGTAGGTATGTAATGCATATATGCACGTATAGGGATCAGTTAGAAAAAAGAGCAGAAACTCTGAAGTTCAAGAGCTTATCTTGACCACAGGCCAAATTGTTTTAAAATGAAAAATTGATTTTTCGCTTATGAGATATTTGAACTAACATTTTCAGTAGACGACCGCATATAATGTATGCACATATTATATTAGAAGATAATGTGGTTTAACTTAATTTTACACAGCCACAACAGCAACAATATGCAAAACCAACGAGACCAGTGGCTACAACGACAACGATGCGTCCTTACTCACGTCCTACGCCCAGTTGGACTATTAGCGAAAGTATGCCCGTTAGCGGCAGCAGCATCAGTTCTAGTTCAACGCAATCAATCTATTCAACTTCAATACAATCAACCACAACTACAACGCAAAAGTATAGACCAACTTCATCATCGTCATCATCATCTTCAACAACAACAACCACTTCGAAAACAACGTCGACTGTTGCCGCTCCTACTAAAACCACCCAAAGACCGTACATATCACATGTGACACCCACACACACAAGGCCATCATCTGCGTCATCAACATTATCATCATCGTCGTCGTCGTCATCGTCGTCGCCGTCGTCGTCATCAACAACAACAGCAGCTACAGCAAATTTTGCATATGCGTCCACCGCAGCTCATACATTGCCGCCGCATAATCTCAGCACAATCGAATCAAATGAGATCATTGATGGCGCATCCGATAATATTGCCACCGTCAAAACAATCTCAGCTGCTCGTAGCGGTAAGTTTTGCTCAATCATGCATGATCGGTGTTCCAATTATTTAGTTTTTAATCACTACTACATTTGCATCTATAAATCGTTTTTTCGCTCTTTTATTATGCTCTCAGAATGCGGCATACCGGTTTTAGCTCGCCCGGAGACACGCATCGTAGGCGGTAAAAATGCTGCCTTCGGCCGTTGGCCATGGCAAGTGTCTGTGCGACGCACCTCATTTTTTGGCTTCTCGAGTACGCATCGCTGTGGGGGTGCACTAATCAATGAGAATTGGATTGCGACAGCGGGTCACTGTGTGGATGAGTAAGTAGTAATTTCTTGTTATTGATCGGTTATTCATGATTAATGCGTGAAATGTGTAAAGAAAGCGAAAGAGAAAGAGCGATGAAGTGTCATGAACAAGTTGGTAGGCTTTAAAGTACATAGTAGAAATTTAGGTCAAAATGTCAATTACTGGGTAACTCAAAGACAATAGATTTCTCAGAGAATTAATTTCGCAAAACAGAAAATAAATATGCCAAAATATCCGTTGGAGAGTAGAAGTGAAATAAAAATGTTATTAAAAATGTTATGTGAACCTCAAAGCTGAGTTCATCTAAATAAGACATGGGGAAATAACCACACCATTGTGCTGGAAGACCACCTCCAGCAAACAGTGGTCACTGTCACTGTGAATGATTATAAAACGAAGAAGAGAATTGTTGTTGTTTTACTACACCATTCCCCATTTGTTATTATTTAATTGTCTTTTGGTAAAAGGTGAGGACATAATTAATGTAATTCTTTGCATCTGAACCCAAGGAGTTATGTCCACTTTGTGAGGTCTTGCTCTCGCCAAACCTGTGCAGGCACATAAATAGTGAAAGAGACTTTCCATTTATACCACTTCCTGGCAGCTACAATAGGAAGTGTTGAATGGAAGATTAAGTGTTCGTTCACGTTCTCCCAACTTTCAGTGGCCTGTGAGAACAGCGGTAATGAGTGAGATATTCGGACGAGAACACTCTATCAGTTGTTTTGTTCTGGCCACGTTTTCTTAGACGTGGCGCAGGTAGCCAGTCGCTTGCACTTCTATAGTGAAGTTATAGCACGGCTATAGTGAGGTAGTGAGCAGCAAGAGTGGCCTTAATACTGCTAAACGGAATTGCGACACATTCCGCTGTAGCGATGCCAAGGGACGAAGCCAACCTAGCTAGCTCGTTTACCCTTTCATTACCCTCCTATGGTCCTATGGACTGGAACCGATATTCGAGTAATTTCTAGCCCTTGACCAAATAGAGCGAGATCCTCCCTGCATTGCAGAACTAATTTGGAATTTATAATGGAAGAATCTAAGGCTTTAATAGCTGCTTGACTATCTGTTAATATAGCTATCTTAACCCCATTATTCCTGATGTCATGAAATGATCTGCACGCCTCCCATATTGCCATTAATTCAGCCTGGAAGTTAAGAGCCTCAGCTGGACTAGTGCTAAGTGCTTCTGTAATGAGAATACAAGCTGATCTTTGTAATCTACTCAGTTTAGTTTGGTTGTGTTTCTTAGTTACAGCCGGCCATCAAACCAGCGCTGCGTATGTCAGAATTGTCTTCTTACAATGGCTGTGTATGGCCACAATGATATTTTTGGTTGAAGACCCCATTTTTCACACAGCATTATCTTGCACGTATTGAGTACTACACTCCACTCGCTTCCTTTACTCTGTGCTCAAGAGAATATTTAACAACTTGGTCGTTTTATTCGCACATGTAAAACTATTCTATGAGATAGTTATAGGGTTGTACTTAATAAAATTTATTGAACAACGATATCAACTCCATGTTCCTGTTCATAGAAACGATTTCGCGATTGTTTCTATTGATAATCAATTCATAATTTATGGGTTGGGTAAGGTGTGTCTTAGTCGCTTGATTAGAATGAAATTAAGAATATATACGAAGAATATTACATATATTTTGTTGTTGTTTCATTTCAGCTTACTCATTTCTCAAATACGCATACGAGTCGGGGAATACGATTTCTCGCATGTGCAAGAGCAATTGCCGTACATTGAGCGTGGTGTTGCCAAAAAAGTCGTTCATCCTAAATATAATTTCTTTACTTATGAATACGATTTGGCACTGGTGAAGCTGGAGCAACCATTGGAATTTGCACCACATGTTAGTCCAATTTGCTTGCCACAAACAGATAGTTTACTAATTGGAATGAATGCAACTGTCACGGGTTGGGGACGTTTAAGTGAAGGTGGTACACTGCCATCAGTGCTGCAGGAGGTAGGTTCTACGTTTAAATTTAGTACTTATGTACTTAGTTGGTTGGATTAAGAGTTCATAAAATAATATCAATAAATTTTATGTATTACTCAATTACCTCAATTTCTTAGGTTTCAGTACCAATTGTTAGCAATGATATTTGTAAATCAATGTTCCTGCGCGCTGGACGTCAGGAATTTATACCAGAAATATTTCTATGCGCTGGCTATGAAACAGGCGGTCAGGACTCATGTCAAGGTGATTCGGGCGGACCATTGCAGGTAGAATTTCGAAATTTATATAATTTACATACATATTTTGACATATCGTCCCGTTTCCCACTTAGGTAAAATCACAAGATGGTCACTTCTTTTTGGCTGGCATCATCTCGTGGGGCATTGGCTGTGCCGAAGCAAATTTACCAGGCGTTTGTACGCGAATATCCAAATTTGTACCATGGATATTGGAGAATGTAACATGATAGCATGATGCTGCGATAGCTAATCGAATTGTTGGAATTGAATTTAGGGGAGGGTAACAAATAAAACGCACAACTACGAACACTGTAAATAGCTACTAACTATTTATACATACTCATACTTATGTACTTACTATTTAACATTACCTACTTTTGTTTTTTTTTTTTGCTTGTTAAAATTGTTTTTTTTTATAATTTCCTATTTTTATTAAATATTATTTTTTAGTTATTTTATTTTTATTACTTTTTGTTGATACATTGAGAAGTGAATTTTGTTTTAATTACCTACTTAAATTATGTGATTTATATTTATTAAAAGAAAAAGTATGTAGTTAGCAGGAATTATTTTTCAAAATCAAAATAAATTATAATATTAACTAATATACAAATATTTTTATAAAAATTATATAGTATCTACATATGCACTTATATTAAAATATATACACGTTGATACATTTGAAGTACATAAAAGCAAAGCTTAATTCTGTAGTAGCAAAAATTTATGTAATTTATTTTACTAGTTTTTTAAGTTTAAACTTATCAATATTATTATTTTAAATTAAATTGTATTTTTGCGTATGTCATTAGAAACATTTTATTACTATTACCGATTATTATTATTATTATTTTGATTTGTAAATAAAAGTCATTTCATGTGCAGTTGTTAAACAATTAGAGTTTGCTGATAATTATATAATATTTTATAAACTAAAATAAAAAATATATAAATAAAAATAAAGAATAAAGAATAATCTTGCCCAAAGAAGCAAATATCAGTAGCAAAAATATAAATTTTGTTTTATTTCATTATTGGGGTTTTTGGTGAAAATAGAGGTAAGTTGAATGGATGGGCTCACTCACCATCATTCCACTTAGTAGTACATACTACATATTCGTATTCGTGCCAGTGAATGATGCAACTTTAACACTTACCTCCTAATTACCCTGAAACCTTTTTTTCTTTTAATGGCACAACAGCCCATGGAGGGCCTAGGCCGAGCTTTTCGCATCCACTCATGTTGTGCGTTGTGCGTGTTATATTTGTACATGAATGGAAGGGACCTACAGTTTAATGCCGAAACCGAACGGCGCAGAGAAAAGCTTTCCATAGCAATTTGTATTCTTGTAGGTTTGCCAAGAGGTGGTGCCGTGTAGAAAAATTACTTTATCTACATTTTGATTTTGCCTGTGCCGAGATTCGAACCCCGGACACTCTGCGTAGCAATCCAACGCACTACCACTACGCCACAGCGACCCCTGAAACCAATCAACAGTATTATACAGACTGCAAGGTACCACAAGAATACCCATGTCTAGTTCAAACATATGAGGACCAACTAGTTCATTTTGTACAAGCTTGTCATTGGACAGCACCAGTACTGGTTGTATAGCCAGCTATTTAATTCAGAAGTGAATTATTTAAAGGAAAGATTGACAATTAAACACTGAGAATTCGTATTTAATATTTAACAACATTGACAAATTTATTGGAATGAAAATTAGAATTTTTAGAATTACAATAAATATATTGAAGAGTCCAACCAACCGGTGTGAAAGTGTTCTAGAGAAGAACTAAGAGAAAGCAGTAGCAAGAAAAGAAATAGAACGAAAAGAAACAAGGATAGAGAAAATGAATAGGAAATAAAAGGTGGATTAAGGTGGCGTAAACACCAGCTTAAAAGGATTGTAAAAATAATTTTTGTCGCTAAGTTGGCACCACTCTCCTCTATCATGACGTGAAGTTTGAACGTGATCTGTCATTTAGTTTCTTTTGTCAGTTCAGCTCAAGTTTGTTTTGCGATTTTTACATTGAACAAAAATATCGAGAAAAGAATTTCTCTCAAATTTTGTATTACAAATGGAATTTCGCGAGCCGAATCGCTGAAAATATTACTAGAAGGCTTACAGTAAATCAACTTTATCAAAAATACGTGCATATGAGTCGGACAGTGCATTCAAAAGCTGTCGAATTGTGGTGGAATATTTGCCTCGCTCTGTTCGGTAAAAATTACTGTTTTCTTTGATTACCTCGGTGTTGTGCGCTCGGAATTCTTGCCTGAATATCAGACGGTAAATAAAGAATATTATCTGGACGTTGAAATTGTTGTAAGTCAATCAAAGTTCAGGTGGTTCACGTCGTCTATTCTATTACCAACACAATAAGTTGATTTATATGTACTTACTTTACTTTTAATGGCACAACAGCCCATGGAGGGCCTAGGCCGAGCTTTTCGCATCCACTCATGTTGTGCGTGTTAAATTTGTATATGAATGGAAGGGACCTACAGTTTAATGCCGAATCCGAACGGCGAAGTGAAGAGCTTTTCAAAGCAATTCTTACTCTTGTAGGTTTGCCATTGCCTGCCAAGAGGTGGTGCCGTGTAGAAAAATTATTTTCTACTTTTTGATTTTTCCTGTGCCGAGATTTGAACCCTGGATACTCTGCGTAGCAGTCCAACGCACTACCACTACGCCACAGCGACCACAACTTTATGTACAACTTTACTAATTAACTACATCCGTAATTTTATTTGGATGATCGTTGATAACTTGTTAGATTAATGTTCAATTGATATTTTCTTACTGAAAATTTAATTTACATGAATGCCAAGGGCAACCAAGTTTAACCTTTTTGATTTGTAATACTATCAATGCACTCTAGTGGAAATTAAGTCTTACCTCAGCCGGAGCTCTTGCGAACGAAAGTTTAAGTATTAAACGAGGAGGTGAAGAAGTTATAAACGGAAAATCGATTAACAACTGGTGGAGTAGTGGACCGGTACGATTAATTATGTAATACTTATGTATATATAATTTATGAAAAAAATTACCTTTGTCCCGAACAAAGAACAATGATTCATTCTATGAAGATTCCCAAAATATTTTCGCTTTAGCGATAAACTATCACGAGGTGGATTATTTTGAAAGACACCGATTTTTGTAAATATGATAATATTTGTTTGTTATTTTTAGATTTTTCTGTGGCCGCGATCACAAATAATAAGTAATAATTAAAAATATAGTATGTAAATTCAAAAATATTTATGTCATGCCAAGAATGAAAATTCAACGTCGCTTTCTAACGCACAATTTTTTCGGCATGTTCTTGCAGCGGTTTTACCTTTTCTATTGTAATAAAGCATCACAAAGCGTATTTCTTCAGATATATCACTCATTTTCAAATCGGTGTAAAAACTGTTAATTGTTAATTTGAAATATATTGTGATTTTTGCTCAATCGAGATACAAGACAAACAATTACAAGATTTGCTAGGTCTAGTGAATAATGTAATCACTATCGTTCCACCACTAAGATCCAGAAAATTTCCCACGCAAACTTGTAGTAAACGATTAGTTTGAAAGAAAAGTGATGAAGGTGATGATAAGTTTCATATCTTTATATAAAATTCCACCATCTCATATCAGTAAATGTTTTTATTTTTCAAGACAAAACTATTTCCAATAAAATATTAAACATACATACATACATACAAAATAAAACTAAACGTTCCTATTCAATCAAAAGTTCAATCAGGTTTATTCAAATTTGATTAATGTGATTTCTTCTCTCGGAAACAAAATGTCACAACACGCGCTTTATAATTTTTAAAAGTTTACTTTTTGTTTTGTTTTAAATTTCATTCTTTTTTTATGAGTTTTTATTGTTGTTTTCTAGAAAAAGTGAAATTTGTATTGGTGAAAAAAAAATACATGCTAACAAAAGCTGAAGATGATTTTTACAATGGTAAAAATATTAACAAGAAAATAAAAAGTAGTTAAATATTTCAAAAACGCCAATCACTTGAATGCGCCTGCGGCCAATTTCTTCGTAGTTAACACTTACATATTTTCATATTTTTAATTTATTATTATTTTAATTTGAACTTTTCTGTTTTTGTGGTAAGAAATTCTTGCAATTGTGTTTTTATTGTTGTATTCGTTCACTTGCTACTTGGAATTTCATTATTTTTATTTTGTTTTTAACCTCACGACATTTCTTTCCTCTTTGCTCACCCGAAAGCTTCTTGGTAGGTGGAGAAAATTTACACTCTTTGCCAACAAAATTTCAACATTTCCATTAGGTCTCTAAATTTCCAACGGGATTTTGGGGTAAATTAGAGGGCGCTGATCAAATTATACCAAATGAACGATTACATAAAAACGCTTTTTTACATTTTAGTGAGAAATGTTTAACTTGGAAGTGGTACAGATGTTGCAGGAGCCACCCGAATTTTCCACTAAGAACATTTCCTCCGAAAACTGTATGAGTTACTTCCCTGTTGGGTATTTCTTTTTTTGAAAATGGAGCTACTTACCCTCATTTTTGTTTTTAATGATAGAGAGAAGGTGTCATTATTATTATTATCTCATTGTCCTAAACCACTTTGCTTTAGACGTACAAGTTTTATCTGTTAAGATAAGTATTGTTTTCTTAAGTCCTTGAAGATCTCAATCTTCTGACTTCAGGATCAGATTTTATTGGAACTAGACGTGATGGAGAAAAATCATGTTTAGATTCGTGTCCACATCAACGCCGCCAAGTTACACTTAAACAGACCTAAATGAATGAATACTTTCATAGAGAATATTTTAATAAGTACAAGCAGCATTCGCGAAAGTATTCACAATTATTTAATGAAAATTTTCATAAAGTGATTAAATCAAAGGAAATACTTACTACTATTATTACGTCAGAACGGCACTTGATAGGCTTGATTGATATAGCTTTTCGAATCCATTCCGAGTATTCATCTTGGGTTCGCACATATTTTAACCATTAATTCAGATAGTAAGCCAGGGAAGCAAACCACTTTTAGACCGAACCATCCGCAGATTGAATTACTTGAACTGAACCACGGCATGGTGGGACTCCCCGCTTGAACATAGCCTATATTTTATTTAAATTCAACAAGTGAGTGTGGCACCTCCAATACAAATTACTTACATACATTAAATGCCATAAATGGGGAACAACAGAAAAGAAGGAAATGAAAACTTCTGTGAGAATGAGGATATTAGTAGGAGTTAGTAGGTAAAATTTGGTATTTTTTGGAATAAGTTCATGTTGCACATCCCATACAAATGAAATACTTAAAGCGTCGTAACTTGCCGTACACAGTGCGGTCTATACTACTGATCACAATGACTTTGAAATGGAAGGTTGATTGCGAGCAGAGTTACCAAAACATAAATTTTAGGTGGTACGAAGTTCGCCGGGTCAGAATTTGGAAAAATAGTGTCGTTTATGGATAAGTGGGTGTGGCACATTTTATACAAACTACATACTTTAAATAACATAACTGAAGAACTATCGCAAAAAAAAGCAATGTAAAATTGTGTGAAAATGACTATGGTATGTATGTGTGTACATGAAATACTACATATTAGTTATTGGGCGGAATTAGGAATTTTTTGGATAAGTAACTGAGGCCTCTATCATACAAGAAATATATTACATATATTTAAAACTACGTAACTGGGGAGCAGTAGTTTGAAAGTTAATGCCAGTCATTTTGAGGAGGTGTTATGTTGATTGTAGTTACTGGCCAATCGTTAGCCTTTTTCAGCGAGTTAGTGTAAAAAGCTTGAAAAGACATAATTGGGAAAACAAAGTAAGGAAGTAAGCCGATATATTTGTAATAGCTATTTAGACAATTTTTGGCAAATGGGCATGGTACCTGCCATACGAACAAAATACTTACTTGAAGTGACGTAATTGGGGAAGCATAGCAAGCAAGACAATGATAGTTCGTATAAGAAGGTGCAGAAGTAATGATTGGGCAAAAGTTATTCGTTTTTGAATGAGTGGGCATGACAAACTGCCATACAAACCATATTCTTAACTCACCAAAGTCTTTCAAAAAATTTATCAAGGTAGCTGTGCTGAGACCGTACGAGGTTTTAGTAATATTAACTGATAAGGATAATTACCAAATGCAAATAAAAATACCTAATAAGAATTAGATCAAAGAATGCCCCGCATTCAAGAGTGGTTAAGAGTCTTGGAAATGATTGTTGTTGCAACTTTCGTATTACCTAAACTTTGCCAGGATCGGACAGCGAAACTAGTAAAATAATAATTTTGCAGTTTTTCGAAGCAAATCATTCTGAAGTCGAACCAGCGGTTCCGCACCAAACAGCCGTTGAGAAAGACCGTGAACCGCTGAAACTAACTGTACTGCAAAATTGTTTTGCTTCCATCTATGATTGCAACATATATGGCAAATTGTAATGGTAGTCAAAGTTCGTTGACGAATTGGACTATATACGTGGAAAAATGATTTTTATTGTCAATTCGATGAATTCATATCTCAAAATGGCTTAGTCGTACAACTAATTTGAAAACGGATTTCCAAAGACCAAAGTGATGAATATCATATGGAGAACCGCTTTTTTAAAATTCGGGATCCAACAATTCCGAAATTCTCAAACGCAGCCATTTACTATTCAAATACCATGGTAATAAATACCTTAGATATAGAACGGGTTCCTTCAGACGCGTATTCTTGGTTCATCTTTGAGCTGTATAGTTCATTTAAATTTTCCGCTATGCATTTATTTTAAGAAACAGCTCGTTACTCCATACCTGAATGATAGTTTCTTTATATATAGGTGTACTCGTTGGTATAGGTGGTCGCTGTGGTGTAGTGGTAGTGCGTTGGACTGCTACGCAGAGTGTACGGGGTTCGAATCTCGGCACAGGCAAAATGAAAAAGTAGAAAAAATAATTTTCCTACACGGCACCATCTCTTGGCAGGCAATGGCAAACCTACAAGAGTAATAATTGCTATGAAAAGCTTCTCACTTCGCCGTTCGGATTCGGCATTAAACTGTAGGTCCCTTCCATTCATGTACAAATATAACACGCACAACATGAGTGGATGCGAAAAGCTCGGCCTAGGCCCTCCATGGGCTGTTGTGCCATTAAAAGTAAGTAAAGTAAGTACTCGTTGGTATACGTAAATAGCAGAAATATTGTATCTGCATAAAAAAAAAAATATTTTAATTTTTTCTCTTAAAGCCTACACTTGAAAATTTGCAAGCCATCTGTTATGGAAAGTATTTACAAATTCAAAGAAACGAGGAAAATAAGGAACAAAAAACATTAAAAAATTTGACATGGAATAAACAATAATAAAAATAATAAAGAAAATAAGCAACAAAAAAAAAATATGTCAATAATCCAAAGACTTAGAGAACAATTAAACGATTTATGTATAATACATCGTAAAATAATCGAAAATTATCTTCAATTTGATGCCAGATATTCATTCACAGTTTTGGGAATTGCAATTAAACCAATTATGATACGAAAATGTAAGCACTTTATTTTCTTAATGTGTGGTACAATTTGCCAAAATTCGCTATCATAATAAATAGATTAACGAAGTTTACTATCGTTTTTGAATTGGTGTATTTATGTACCATACCTAAGGGCATTTCTTTTCATGCTGCTTTACTTGACGACCACTTGAGTCTCATTAAAACTTTACTTATCAAAATATTTTGAAGATGATATTGAACTTTTGAAATAAACGTGAGGAAAAGTGGTCTAATCAGAAAGTCGTTACTGCAAATCAATTATGAGATAAAGTGCCAATTGCTGTTATTGCTTTTTCTTTTTGTATTCATATTTAAAATAAAATACTTTTACTTTTTAAGTACTTGAACTTTTGTTAGCGCCTTGAAAGAAATAGAAAATTTGCAAGTATTCCCTTTGGCATTATTCTCCCACTTCCATTTGGTCAATGAAATTTAATTAATGATATTATTTAGAAAAACTGAAAAAGTTAATAAAATATGGCAAAAATATGATTCAAGTGCAGGAGTCTTGACAAGTCTAAAAATTACAATAACTTAAGGTCCAGCTCCATGCTCAAGTAATATCAAAGGTTTCAAAGTCTTATTTGCATGGGCGTCACAGAAGTTTTGAGACAAATTACTACCGATTCTGTTAATATTACTGTGGCTGTCCAAAACTAGTACCATGTTGACAATATTAGCAATAATTTGATTTGACTTAAAAGCTTTGCACAAACTACGAACATTTTCCAATTCCAATCTGTGTTGCAGGCTACTTTTAGCTCTCGAAAACTGAAACTGAAATCAATTATGCCTATAATATGTAGTTAATACATATATCTTTACTAAACTTAATATAGGATTAAAAAATTTAAATTCCATTTCATGTTTATGTTTATTGCATCAGTGTTTCTATGGATTATTGATGGATATTATAGATTATTGATGCCCTTCCATTAGTTTTATTAAATATTGCTAAAGTAGGTATTTATTATAATTATATTTTTCTATTATTCTTTATTGCGTTCATGTTGTTGTTGATTTCTATGTTCTTCTTTATTTGTCACTATGTTCGTGTTGTCATAATCTTACAATTGTTTACTTAAAAATTTCGTTCACTTCACATTTTTTGACTTCGCTTTTTTCGGTATGCACTCTTTTTTAAATCCACTTTTCCTTAAGCATTTCATTAATTCATGAACTAATTACTCCTGTTTCTTACCGAACATTGCCTCTTTTGCCTCATCATATAAATCCCACAAAAGGAATTTAACATCCTCTAGATTTGTGGGGAATTTATTAACTGGTTCAACGGGCATCTCGTCTCCCGGCTTAACACCTTTTACAAAGTTATAGGCAATGGCGTAACCCTTGCGCCCTTCGTACAGCGCATCACGCGCAAACTGTTCTGCTTGCCGTGGATAGCAGAGTGAAGCAATAGCGCCAGCGCCAATTGACGTATACAAGACCTTCTTGATGAAACCGCCACGTGCTGCAAATATGAAGCCAGAAAGGCCACCAATGGCAATGGCACCGCTGCGTGGTAAAATGTTATGCGGTTGATTAAGATAATCGATGGTCGATTGTGAGTGCGCCTTGGCGGTGTCAATGTATGTATCTAAATGTTTCTTTTGTTCGCTGATTATATTAATGCCAGACTGAACTTCGGTCCGGACAACGCGAATACCACTTTCGATAGTTTCCCTTGCGGCAGAGTTCTTAGGCGGATGTTGATCGCGTTTTGGTCTGCGATGTTAATGAAGCAAAATTAAAGTAATTAAATTAATGACAGTAGCAGTTTATCACCTTCAGTTTGCGGATTACTTACGGATTAAGGGAGTGCAGCGGTTGGTAGAGTGGCAAGTCGCTGGGCTTACACTTGTAGTGCGCAAGCTCCTCTTTTGCTGACCCACTGTCTTTGGGTGTATCGGCTACCTTCACGGGAACTGCAGCTAAAAGCATTGCTGCTCCTGTGGTTGTTGCTGGCGTGGCTATGATTTTTCGAAACATTTTTCCTTTGCTCCTTACTTCTTAATATTACTATGTGGCTGTGTTGTGAGTGTGTGTGTAATTTGTCTGACTGAAATTTCGGTGCCCTTTTCGAATTCACAACCGCCTGCAATTATATTTCACTTCACTGATATTAAAAATGAAATTAAAAAGTTATTTTAACACAATTTACCTCTGGCGCCTCTTGGCATTGCATAAGACTGCGACTGACATATTTTTGACATTTCACATATGATTTGATCTTTAAATATTTAAAACAAGTGAGAAATTGACAGGGTATGTCACATGATGCAAGTAAAATATTTTTAGTACCATTTAATACGTTTTGTTTAATATGTGATAAAATGTAGAGCGTATAGTATATTTCAAAGTTTTCTATTACCAGATAAATTAGAACCTTCAAGTGTTGCACCGAACGATTACCATTTTTAATAACAACCGATTACGATTCCCATTATTGTATAGACTCAATTGAATTAATAAGCAATATTTTTAGAATGTATTGCTATATTTTATTCAAAGATTAGTTGATTACATTTTTGTAATTTAGGAGAGAAAAGATATTTTTAAATTTTACAACTTTTTATGGAAAACAAGGAAAGTTTAATATTGGAAACTATCAACTGACAAATATTTGTACAAAAAGCACAGCATCTGAAACTTTTTTTTTGGAGATAACCGTTTCCTTGGGCTAGTTTGAATAAATTAGTTTTCAATAACTGCATTCTGCGACTAACCGAATAACTGTTGGTTAGGATTATCGATGATCATAATCGGTTCATTAGAACCTTCCATAAAATTTAATGTTTGTGATTGTGTAAGTCGCCCAAAGTCATTTGATTGGTCAATAAATTCTTTATTGTTATTTTGCTTATAAATTTTTGTATCCGTTATGCAGAAAACTTTTATTAGCCAGTCAAAAAATGTAAAACAGTACGTGGAAGACCACTCTGTGTAGGATTACAAAGCCATAAAAATATTAAATAGTACAGGGATGGCAGCACTGTACAACTAAGTAATGAGTAACCGAAAGCTGTCAATATCAGCTGATCGCTCGCACGAAATTTTGTTTGTGGATTAAATTTTTATGCGCTCTCATGTGATTTATTTTGTTTTATGCTCTTTTTGCGGAAAGTCGGGGAAAAGTAGTTAAACAAGTGTGCAGTGAAAATAGAAAATATACAAAAGTTTCTGAACAAAAAGTGAAAAAAATATACGAGAAAACGTGCCATCACTTTTAACTAACGTAAATGCTGAAAAGCAAAGGCAGAAAATTGTCAATTAATTGTAAGAAAAAAGCTAAAGAAAATTGCAGAATTTGCTTCTTCCATTGGCTTAAATTAACTACACCAACTACAACAACAACAACAACCGTTCTACTTTTCGTCTTTTACCTCTGTCCGTTTTACACCAACAGTCGCACCCACGAGAAAATCATTAATCGTCTTATCAGTGGAGGCGCAAAATGCTCAATACAAAAACCACACATATCCACTTATACACACACACATACGCTCACGCTCACGCACTGGGACAAACGTTGCAATACACAATCTTCAAGGACGTTGCGCGGGCGGGTGTAAATTGATTCTCTTCTTTTTTGTATTCATTTATAATTAGAAACAATCATAGATTCCTTTAAAAGTGTAAATGATGGAAGCGACAACGTGATTTCAGCTGCATATTTTCATTAATGAGGCGAAGCACTTTGGAAGCGAAAGTCGGAAATGAAAAGAAACGAAGCAGAAAGGTGTTGTCGTCTGACTTAGTTATTAGCAATTATAATAGTAACATAAACTAAAGTAGCAGCAACGACGCTACGTTAAGCATTTCAACTATAAAATTGCCAATATCCTGTTGTTGCAACTTGCAGTATTCGAAGCGCAAAAGAAAGGAAACTATTTATGGATATGCAAATGGAAATAAGCAATTCGTAAAAAAATAGAAAAATTGTCGTAATTTATAGCAGCAATTATTTATCTGCTGCCCTTCGAGTACTTCCTTCTTCACTAGAATTGCTGTATTAAAACAGCAATCTATATTCCCATGGAAGGGGCAGCTAGCTCAAAATTCAGGTATTTAAATAATTTTATGTTTATAAATACATATGTAAGTATGTGATAATGTATGTATATTTTCATAGTAAAACTCCATTGAAAACTCTAATACAAAGTGCCGCAAACCTAAATTTAGCATTCAATTTAATTTCTAGTATAGTAAATTTCTGCATTTAGCTAGCGTGACACTTCAAATTCTCCACTCCCAAACTCTATACTCGTAGCTATAATATGCAAACGCCTTAAACGTTTTCGCGCTTATAATTTTAAGCCACATTAGGCACATTTTCGTAACGTATTACGTCATTTAAGTACATAGGCATAGTGAATTTTTAACAGCAAAAGTACTGCGGTTTCTTCGATAAAGGCAATGAATAAAATAGTTCCAAGTTTTTTACACGGTGTACTTATCATAGCGTAGATTATTATAATTTAATTAAGTTTGAGACTCTAATTAGTTGAACGCAAAACCCAGCTTAATTTATTTCATAAGTTTCAACAAACTTCAAACTTCATACGAGCTATAAGCTGTTGCAACTAATAGTAGTTTCCCTGTGGTTTATGAAAATGTATAATCAACCGCCTTTTTGCCACATTTATTGTGACCTGATTTAATTGGAATTTTAAGCAGGTGCCCTCTAATAGGAAATTTTGCACCATGAATAGTTCTTATCAAATATAGTTATTATCTTATAGTTCTTATCAAACCCTAAAAACTTTTTACTTGTTTGTTAATGAGATCGTAAAGAATACCCAATCACTGCAATATGATATATTTTTAGTGCCAAACGTCAATTAGGGCTAAAAAAAAAAAGTTCTGGCTTCCTATTGAAAGCTAAAGCTTCCTATTCTATAGTAAGCCAAACCAGATAATCCTGGAATGTGTTTATGCCGTTCGTATTCGGCATAACTTCGTAGGTCCCTTCCATTCATGTACAAACATATAACACGCACAATATGAGTGGATGCAAAAAGCTCGGCTTATGCCCTCCATGGGCTGTTGTGCCATTTAAAGAAGATACGAATCTGCAATCCACTTTTCTTCCTCAATCTTCTAATACCTTAAAGGAAGCAACGGCAGTAATCGGTACTCTATTCCTCTTTTCAGTAATTAATATTTAGAAAAAGTTCGTTATATGGAGCTCACAACACTAAAGGTAGAATGAAAAATCTATGTTCTTGAAATTACTTCGAAATAGGCCTAAGTCAGTCATCTCTTAGCAAATTGGGTTGAACGAAACCTCTGTTATAATATAGAATCCACAGAAAAACTTTTGGATTAGAGGTTTTAAAAATAAGTTTAGTGCAAAATAAGTAGTTATAGGACTGAAGGTATTGCCGCTTGATGTGAAACGACTTAGGTTTGCACTTAAGCGACTATTTGATAAATCATTCAACTTTTTCGGTTGACGTGGCGTAATGGTTGGTACTGTGCTAGACTTGTACTCGATACTCGGATCAGTCAAAAATCACAGATCGAAAAATAATATCTACACGGCATCACATCTTAGCTGACAATTGTAAACCGCCAAGAATAAAAATTACCTAAGGAAAGAATAAATTTATACCTTTTTTAACTTTTTTTTTGTTACCAGTAAAACAAGAATGCATGTGATACTTACATATATGTACAGATATACTATGTATGTATACGCAGACGTGAGTCTATAGTTTCCATTTTATTGTCTCTGAATTAAAACACATTAAAAGGGTCATCAACGTTCCCGTTTACAGTTTTTACTTCACTTTTACTAACTAGGTACTGCACGTTAAAATTAATTAAAATTCTAACAGCAATCTATGCCGGTAATGACAACGTCAACGATGATATCTCTGGTGGGGAGGCAATAAGGCAATAATATATTGCAGTCATGTGAGGGAGTATTTCAGTTTCAACATACATTCATATAAAGGGGTTTTCAATAGGAACATAACCATTTTGTAATTAAATATAATACAGAATAATTGAGATATCGGGTTGAAATTTATTCTAGGTGTAGTACACATGCAACATTTAAGCATGGAATTCGATATCGCTCATATGACCACCGTGTGAGCACGTTTGCAGCGATCGATTCTTTGCAGCCAATTTTCCAACACTCACACATATTGGCCGGAACGTTCGGGAATTTCACGTTTGATATTGTTCCTGAGTTCCTCCTTCATAAACCTACGACTTAATGTAGCCCCATAAAAAGAAAGCCAATGGCGTTAAATCGCATGAGCGAAGTGTCAATTCGATCGAACCATTTCTCTAGATTTCACGATTACCGAATTTCTCCTTCAATATGATAGATCAATTGTTTGACCAGCTGTGCTATATGTGGCACCATCTTATTGAAACCCCATAACACTGATGTTAAATCCATTAAATTCTGGCCATAAATAGTCTGCCAACTTGGTATGATAGCTAAATCCATTGACAAAACTAATAAGCTAAAAATAAGCTTCATCGCTGAAGATGGTTTTTCTATGAAATTCAGGAATTTTGTCAAATTTCGGAGAAGTTTCAAATGACACGTTTGCAGCGCTCGATTCTTTGGAGTCAATTTTCCAACACTCAAACTTATTGGCCGGAACGTTTGTGTTTTTGTTGTTGTTAATTTAAGGGCGTTTCCATAGCTTCATCGCTGAAGATGGTTTTTCTATGAAATTCAGGAATTTTGTCAAATTTCGGAGAAGTTTCAAATGATCACGACTTGCCACAATGTGGACTGAGAGATTACCAATTCTTGGAAACGGCGTGGATTCGATAATTTTCAAACGTGTTCGTTCGTGAACTTCACCATGATCAAATTGTTATGTGCGTATTGAGAAATTCTTTCCCTCTCCGTACTTAACTCTGCTTGTTATGATTTGACGCAACTTCAAGTACAATTAACATTCGATTTTAGATTTAAATTTATCACTAGCATATCATGATTTTATTGTAGTTAAGCATGGAGTTCGATATCGCTCATATTACCACCGTGTGAACACGTTTGCAGCGATCGATTCTTTGGAGCCAATTTTCCAACACTCAAACATATTGGCCGGAACGTTTGTGTTTTTTTTTTTTTTTGTTAATTTAAGGGCGTTTTCATTTTTTATTAAATGTGTTTTACAAAATCTCCAAAGCAACGTAACAAATTAAATTATGATAGTTAATTGAAGTTTAAAATAAAACCTTGAAACAACGCCTACAGAAATTAAGTACGTTTACAATTATGAATGAATGAATATTTTACTTGTTATCAGCGCGCCGCGTTATCATTCGCCATGATTTAAATTCAGTTATCAGTTTTCTTTGAGTTTTTCTAATTTACTACTTGGTGTTAAGATTAGTTAAGGATTCATTGCAATTTATATGGTATTTATTTATTCATACATATATTTTTCATATTTTCTCTTATATAAAATATATTTGTAGCGATGTTGATGAATATGGCTTTAAGCGTGCTGAAAATTTCGATTATAAGAACTATGAGAAATTTATGTCTACCTACTTGAAAACGTTAACGAAACGTCGCATGAAATGGGAAGCAATATTGCAACGAAATACTGATCTCACACATATTGATGCCAAATTGAAACGTTACATAAGAAAGGGGATACCAGGTAAATGTAATACATACATACAGCTTAACTAACTATACTGTGTATGAGTCATGAGCTCTTTATTAATTTATCAACTGGTAACTCTGAACTAATCAAATAATTATCAAACATGTCAGTTGTTGATAGTAAATGATCAAATAGTTATTAAGCTTAATCACTCTATTTTCAGGTCCCTTCCGTCCCGATGTCTGGATGAAAATATCCGGTGCATATAGCTTGCAACAGCGTTCACCGAACCTATATCGTACATTATTGAATTCACATTATGAAAAAGATATTAGCGATTCCATATCAATTGATCTACCTCGTACATTTCCCGACAATATCTATTTTGATACGAAGAAAGAAAGGCTTTTTAATATATTAATTGCATATGCACAGCACAATCGTGAGGTGGGCTATTGCCAGGGCTTAAATTATATAGCAGGTAAGCAAGCAGTGAATGGCATTTTTATACACATAAATTTAGTAATTTACTTTTATTTTTGTTTTTTTAGGTCTACTATTGATTGTCACCGATGATGAAGAAAAATCATTTTGGTTATTAAAACATATTGTTGAGAATATTGTGCCCCAATATCATACCAAAAGTATGGCAAATCTACTACGTGACTTGGCTGTCTTTAAAGAAATGGTTATTAGACGGGCGCCGGCCGTAAATAGGCATATAGAAAACTTAGGTATATAGAAACGTAACTTTCAAAATTCTTTTTCTTTGTGAATATGAAACAAAAGCCCAAAATGTATAAACGATTTATTTCTATCATTTTAAAAGGTTTACCATATGCAGTGATAGCAAGCAAATGGTTTATATGCATATTCGCTGAAGTGCTTCCTGTAGAAACAGTACTACGGATATGGGATTGTGTATTTGCTGAAGGTTATAAGGTAAATTGAAAACAATTTGTAAGAGATGTGCTCTTAGTTGAAGTCGCCACATTTCTTTTTCTCTTTATATTATAGAATTTTTTATAGATGCCTATATTCGGGCAGCCTGACTTTTTTTTGTAGGTGACAGATATGAGGGGAATAGGCAAACTTAGCATGTGTTACGTGTATCGCTTCTTACTTTTGATATTCGTACTTTTTATGCAATAATGTTTTAGGTTAAAACAGCAGAGCTTGCCAGATTTCAAGCGTCAAATAATTATGAGTGCTCATAAAAGTGAATGGTGGATTACCCTCGGCAGTCATAGTTTTACGTTTAGTTTTATTTTGTTTTTATTAGTCCCGAAACGAGTTGTAGTCATACATTTGCGACCAATGTATACCTTAAAAGTACTTTTACATCTTCTGCCGATAGCTGTGAAAATGAAGGCAATGTAATTTTAGTTGGACTCAAAGAGTTGACCTTTGCTGAACAATTGCATACCTCAGCAAAACTATTATTTATATCACAGAAAATACGTTCTGTATTCGATTAGATTTGGAGGTGAGCAGGAAGTCCATAGGCTTTCCATAGCAATCAGTCCTTTTGGACCATTGCATAGATAGTGGAAAAGAAAAAGAAAAAAGGTAAGAAAATCTTTTTAACATGAGAGAAAGGAAAGAAGTATTTAAATTTTTAAAATTTTTTTTAGTAACACAAGAATTTAAGTTTAGGAGTAATGGAATGAATGTCATCCTGCAGATGTCCCCACACATGAATAATAATAATATAATGTTTTGTAGTATAGCTTACAAACTGATTATGATACGAAGATCCTTTCTCCTCAATTATTTTCCTGCTAGGCTATTTCACAGAGCATTTCGAAATTTTGAAGGAGTTGAAACTAGGCAATCTTTTTCTTACTTTACTTAGTTTTAATGGCACAACAGCCCATAGAGGCTGAGCTTTTCGCATCCACTCATGTTGTGCGTGTTATATTTGTACATGAATGGAAGTGACCTACAGTCTTTTTCAATAAGCATAAATCTGTAACTCGTTGATTCATTTTAAAGTTGCTGCCAAAATAACGCCAACGTTGGGTTCTCTGCCCATTTTTTACTAGGTACACAAAAATGTCATTAAAATACAATCAATTAAGATTTTCGACATTATTAAGCTTTGCCTTGCAATCTCTATAAAATCTTCGAAAAATAGACGGGCTTTTCTAGAGCCTTTATTGTAGCCTAATGATCACAGCAGACTGCTATCCGTTTTCCTCGGAAACCATTTCCGATTATCTAGCAGACTATATAGATAT
The DNA here is from genome assembly GCA_958295655.1 of Palloptera scutellata. NCBI lineage: Eukaryota > Metazoa > Arthropoda > Insecta > Diptera > Pallopteridae > Palloptera > Palloptera scutellata. Next base: position 90,241,150 of record OY282450.1, read on the forward strand.
ATTTACAGTTGCAAAGATCTCCGTTTAAAATACCATTGCCATTTCTCCTGTAGCGAGAAGTACCCATTCTCATAGTCTAAACACAAGATTATCAACCGGCATCGAATACATGAACAGCTGATGGTAAATCCGATTGTGAGCCGCATCATTTTCATCCTATCAGGCTTCGTTTTCAGATGCTTCAATATGCAATTGAATCAACTACTATATGGTTTTGAAAATAAGATTCTGTGTGGGGTTCCAGGTGATTTTGTCAGTGATGAGCAAAGTGGAATAATCTTAGATCAATTATTGTATACCAACACTGTATTACACATAGTTTTCAAATACCGAACACTTAATATCACGCGAAGGTACTGGTGATTTTGTGCCTGCATTCTCCATGGCAGCAAGCACTACTCGTATTGTAAAAATATGTTTGTTTCGAAAATTATATACTGAAAAAGGTTTTGTTTTTATAAAAACTTATGAAGGCTGCATTAATCAAACTAAATTTAATAATTAAAATTTAATAAAAACTTTTTCTATTTGCAGATTGTATATCGCGCCGCTTTGGCATTATTTCTAACACACAAGACCGATATACTCGAATGCGAGGATATTGCCGCAATGGCGAATTTATTTCGTGATCAAATGATGCAGGATGAAATTGTTACAAACTGTCACAATTTTATGCAAGCAATGTTTAATGTGCGTTTAAAACGTAGCGAATTGGAGAGCTTACGTAAAATTTGTGTTGGACGTAATAATACATAAGTTTAAGGCTAACAAAATTTTTGTTTTCTTAAATGTAATTAAAAAACAATAACTACATATTGATTAATTGAACCATTTAATTGACTTATATGTTGGCAATACACTACATTCTATTTAGGGTAAACATGCTACTTTAGTTAATGAATGTAAAAACTAGCAGGCAAGCAAGCAGCTGTCATTTAGTAGACACTAGAACTATGTACTCAAAGTGTTTAATTGTGGAAACTTTTTTTGGTATAGCAGAAATTTATTGCATATGCATATCATATTAGTTTTCGAAAGTAAATAAGACAGAAACAAAGCAAGGAATGGAAGAAAACTATGAATTACGTAAACAAATAAGGGAAACTTCTGAAATATTTGAAACTATGAATTAGGTAAAAAAAGAAGGAGAAACTTCTCAAATATTTCAAATTATAACTATTTTCATGCTTACGAACAAATGAAACAACCTCCGAATAACTACGCAACAGTAAATACTTAGGTTTTAAACCATTGCATTCTATGTAATATAAAAATACCATACATTTTAAATCAAATTTATATTAGCTACAATAAAATAAAAATTTGGAATATTGCACTAAAATGCTAAAACAAAAATTAAATCAAATTAAAATTAATATTCAAGTATTAATTAAAGCCAAAAAGAATTGAAACTAAACTCATAGCGACATTTTAATGTAATTAGAGATTATGATGCTGTAGTATATTCGAAGTACCATACATAGTGATTTTGATAGACATTTTTGTGTATTTAGTAAAATGCTAATTTTTAAAAGCGCAGTATTTAGACAGTTGGGTATTGAATTGAGCGGACATAGCAACAAACATAAATCTCAAATTTGGGATTAGTTATTTATTTCCTCAACTTAATGAATTAAGTATTGACCGTAAATGAAGTCAGTGCATATCAAAATCAAAATAAAATTGACATTAAATGCCATTTTGAAATCACTTCGATTGGCATTGAATCACTTTTATTTGAAAATTGAATTCTTCAGTGCAAATCCAATTCCAATTCCAATTAGCAGGTATTCGTCCTCTCAATTTGGTTATCCGCTGTACCTAGGTGAAAAGAAGTATGTACTTACTGAAAGGTACCAGAATTGCAAAGTGGTTTTCCATTAACAATTTGTGTTCAATTTTTGTGTAATGTAATTTAGTGTTTTATACATGAAATTGTCAGTTTGAATTTTAAAAAAGTATCCATTTGGAGATGGAATTTCATAAAAAAAAAAACAAAACAAAAAAAAAAAAACATTTCAAGTCTGGTTCCTTCCGCTATTGTAAAATTCATATTCATGAGTACAGAAGCATTAATATTGATGAGCAGCAAAGAAATTCCATTGTCATTATCAAAGACCATTAAATGAATTTTTGTAATTTTTTCAACTATGTACAATTAAATTATAGTTGGAAAAATGTAGTTCACTACCACCTACTCTAATAATTGTAATGCTAATGAAGGCTCCAATTCGTTGGCATTGATCATTTATTGCTATTATTTATTTCTACTCACTTCAATTGAATAACATTAACATATTAATTTACATTACATTTGCATTTACATTTTCTGCGAAATTTAATTAGCAATAATATATTAAATGTCAATTAAATGTAGCTTGCATTAACAATAAATTTGACGACAATGACAATGGGTGTAATCAATTTCTGTGCATGCGATTTTCACAATTTAAATTGGAAATTTGAAAAGTCAAGTTCAATTTATTATGTAAAAAGTATTTTGGTAATACTTTATACTTATTAATTTTTGCTTTTAAGTAAATTCACAAAAATTTAAATGCAATTAGATTTTAAGTTTATTAAATTAGATTATTTATTTATGTTTAATGCATAAGTACACATGTAAAAGAGTAGAATTTGTAAGCCTGTTAAAATGTTGCGCTTATAGTACATTTTGGAATTCAATTTCTGTTCGCTTTTCTGTTTGCAATTGGCAACTGCTTTCAAGAAACGAATAAAAAAAAAAAAAGTTAAGTAATAATGTTTGTTACAAAACAAATTATTATTATTTAATTTAATTGTATAACAATTAAACAAATGTAACATGAAAAATAAATAAAAATGAATAAATAATTCAAATAATTGCGTTTATGTACAAAGTAATTGGAAAATGGGAAGACTGAAGTTTAAAGTTGTCATTAGAGTTAGCATAAATATAATCACAACAAGTTTCCTATGCATTTAAGTGCCACAGTGTGCACCGCACATTGGCTCCGAAGACAATGCCAGCGAAGTCAATAGAGTGCGACGTCCTGGATGCACGCCAAGATTCTCCCAATTGATCCATGATAGACGTGCCGTTAAATCTAATCACAACGAAAAGTGAAATAAATTTATTAGATAGGATAGAAATAAACTTTTGGTACATTACACAAAATTCACAACACGCACCACTTGTATTCCAATTAGCGCGATCCGCTTTAATCTCACCGCGCAAGCACTTCTCCACATATGTCAACGGATCGTAATCGGTCTGCAGGACTTCGCGCAACAAAGAAATGTACGCTATGGCCAAACGGAGCGTATCAATTTTACTAAGACGTTTCTCGTAGGGAAATGTGGGCACATGCACGCGTAACTCATCGAATGCCGAATTTATGCTACTGCAAGTTTTAAAGAATAAAATCTTGTTAATACGGAATTGAATATGTATATGCAAAATGTGAAATAATAGCATATAATTGAGTTGTATATAGGCATATTTAATTGTCAACTTTAATTGTGGCAGTGAAAGTTAAGTGAGATGGAATTAAAATGGACCATTTAGTGTACCCAGTTGGTGCCGACCTCTGGATGCGTTTCCGTTCGCGTACATTCGCCTGCTGCCTTTGTATTTTGTACGATGTGGTTGCATTGTTGTAGTTGTTGGCCGCACTGCTGCTGCTAGCATTGGCACCATTATTGCTGCACATCATTGCAGCAGCTGCGGCGGCCGCTGCAGCATTCCCAGCAGACGAGGAGGACGAGAGTCCTATATTTGTCGATGAATCCAAAAGGCTTTCTAGAACGTAAAAGACAAATATAAAGAAATGGATTTAGATGGAAAAGATTGCTTTTCATTTGTTATTGTATAATACCAGTATGATGCAAATATTGTTGCTGTATTTGCCGTAAATTATTCGAATTCATACGTAAATTTCCACTTCCACCCACTGCAGGATTACCACCGCCACCTCCAGTTGCACCGCCTCCATGATGCTGCCCTGCATACACGCAGGAGGGTAGCGGCAAATCATTGATCATATCATCATCGAAATTGTGAAATGATAGATGGCTGTATTTTTAAAATTTTTGGTTTGAAGAAGACATGAAAGTTGATTATAAAAAAATATGTAGAATCACATAATTTCTAATCTCCTAAATTTTCTAGTTTTATATAAGAAACTATCGTTTATAAATAAAAAATATTAATCAAAACTATCATTTTGGAATTATAGGTCAATTCGCAAGCGTTGTATCCTCTCGATTTCTCTAATTTTTCATACAAATTTTAACTACTTCCCAATCATGATTTGACTATAATAAGATAGCCGTGGTCGATGTACCGTGGCGTAGTTGGTAGTACGTTGACCTGCTACGCTGAGAGTCCGAGGTTCACAACTCGGCTCAGGGAAAATCAAAATATAACTAAAGAAAACAAAAATTTCTACACGTCACCAACTCTTGCCAGGCCATGGCAAACCTACAAGAGTAAAAATTGTCTATGAAAAGCTTTTCACTTCGAAGTTTGGATGCAGCATGGAAGTCTTGGTCCCTTCAATTCATTTACTAATATAACACCCATAACATGGGTGGATGCGAAAACTCGGCCTAGGCCCTCCCTGGGTAGTTGTTGCCATTAAAAGAAGAAGAAGAAGATTGCCGGGTCAGTGTTCTTAAATCTACAACCGTTCTGGATAAGTTAAAGACCTCCAAAAGAATTAATTGTTTCGATGGCGAGTATCTGAATTGATCTTTTAAAAAGCCTGGTCTCTATTTGGAAAAATTTGTAATATGAATTTAAATATTTTCAATGGATGGACCGATTATGCAAAACGCATCAGATAATTTCCACATTTTCCATTCAGATTCGCTTTGCGCGGTAGTTTTTGGTCGGTGAGGCTTCAAATTTTGGAAGAAACTAATTTGAGGACCCTGATCACGAAAGTCATCTTCATTTTGAAAGCGGTTCACAGGGAAAAGTCTCGTCGTTAATAAGTACTTAAAAGCGGCAAAATTTTTGCATTTAATATTTTCTGTAAAATTATTTTAAAAAGAAAATCTGTAATTTCTGGCTTATATAAACTCTGGCTCCCAATCTGATACATTAATAACTTTCAGATTTGATTTTCGCAAACGAAAACTGAGTGGTGCAAATAGATTATGCGAGTTTGTTTTTGGATGCAGAATCACTTAGTTTCTCATTCGCAGAACCATTTAATTTTGAATCACAATAGGGTCCAAGTCCAATTAGCAAGTTTAATTTGGGAGAGCAACTTAAGTTGTTTATATTCAATTTTGGCAAACAAAATGTCGGCGGAATGAAATTTAACCGTCGGTAAGAAAATTTAGTTTATTTTTGAAAACAAAAATTTTATTCTAATCCAAGTTTTTCGAGTTTTGGTATTTATTTTATAAGAATTTCAATCGAAATGTTCAAATGTAGATTCAACTACTCGATGCCTTTTTTGTTGAAATTGTGTTACTAACCTACTCAAAAGGTACACTTAAGTTCGCTTCCGGAACACCGGAACATAGCTTCGAAACTATAAACATGACCATAAAAAATCGAAATAGTTGCCCAGTCTATTTATCCACTCTTTTCCAGCTATAACTAGATCTATCATTACCTCAATCATGAAGCGATGATCCTCCATTCGTAATTCTCCATAAAGGTTTCAGATTAGTATGAACGAAAACTAACAAACCTTTCAAGGGGTCGGGTAAACTTGAACCTTTTTTATAAATACTTAGTTAACATCAATTGCACTGTAATTTTAGGACACCGATTTAAAATCTGATCTTTCCAATGATACATTTTGTTTGGTTAGATAATCGTACTCAAAAGTCCCAAAGACCTAATTAATTTTTTAACAGATTTTTATCAACAAATATGTACAATTATAAGATTTATACAAATACACGTTTATTTAAGAAATATGGTTATACATTTAATCTTCAAAGTAATGGCCATTGCTTGCTACACATTTTTCCCATCTCTCTGACAATTTGTGAATGCCTCGCCAAAAAAAACTGTTCGTTTTTTTGAGTCAAACCAGTCATCGAGACATTTTTTCACATTTTCGTATGAATCGAAGTGCTGCTCAGGAAGCGCGTGCCCCATTGATGAAATTAAGTGGTAGTCAGATGGAGCCAAGTCTGGTGAATAAGTCGCATGGGGGAGGGCTTCCCAGCTGTACGAATCTACCAATTCCCGAGTCTGTTTTGTTCGATGCATGGTGCATTGTCATCAAGAAAAATCACCTTGTGTTGCCTAGCTTGATTTTCTGGACGTTTTTGGCGCAAAGCACGGTTCAAATCGGCCAATTGTTGTTGGTAGCGTTGACCAGTAACTGTTTCACCTGGTTTCAGAATATCAAACCAGATAACACATCGCTGATCCCAGAAAACACAGAGCATTGTCTTCATTCCGAAGCGATTTGGTTTTGCTGTCGATTTGGCCGGTGTACCGCGCTTAACATACTATATGATCGTCTACGTTTGGGATTCTCGAAATAGATCCATTTTTCATCGCCAGTAACAATTCGATGAAGATATGACCTTCTTTTGTACCTGGCAAGCAAGATTTCACAGGTGGTTTTTCGATTTTCTTGCTGTCTTTCAGTCAATTCATGCGGCACCCATCTTCCCACCTTCAAAATCAATCCCATGCCTTTTTAAATGCATTTTTGGCTCCCATTTAATTGTTCTGCAAGTTGTTCTTGCGTTTCACCAACATCCTCATCGAGTAAAGCTTGCAGTGCGGCATCCGGCATCCGGCATCTTCAAACTTTTTCGGTGGCCTTCCACGCTCTTTGTTTCTCACATCAAAATCGCCACTTTTAAACTTATTGAACCACTCGTTGCACTGTGTTTTGCCTAGAGCGTGCTGGCCGTAAGCTTCCACAAGCATTCGATGAGATTCCAAAGCAGATTTCTTCAATTGGAAACAGAAAATCTATGATGTTCGCATATCGTAGCTTGTAGGAACAAAATTCGACATTTTTACGAGCAACGTTGTTGTATGAAACTTGATTATTTATGAACTGAATATTATTGACAGAACTAAATGCGAAGAAATGGCGCCAATGATTTGGTTTGACAGACCGTATAGTTTTACCTAGCGACACAGAGATGGCATTTCCGTTTCATACTTGTACACCTGGTATGTTCTATACTGTTACGCAAGGTGCCCGAGTTCGATACTCAGTTCAATAAAAAATCAATGATAAAAAAGTAGAATTTTTATACAGCACCACCTCTTAGCTGGCAATGGCAAAGCTCAGAGAGAAAACATTGGCTAAGAAAAGCAATTCACTTAGCCGTTAGGATTCGCTATAAAACCGTAGGTCCTGTCTATACGTAGGTCCTGCTGTCTATACGACCGACCATTCATGTTGTGTAAGTTACAATATGAATGGTCGGTCGAGGACCTTAATGGTCGGTTGTGTCATAATAGCAGTAATAAATAAGTATAGTAGTAGTCAATTGAAATACATATAAGCGCTTAAAGTTTCATACTCTGAAAGAACGGAATTCGCGCACCCCATACTGACTTCTACTAGAATCCTCAAATCTTTTATGTTTATTGAATACTTCAAATTTTCACCTTTGCTAAAAGTATCATTTTACGATAAATTCTACGAATATATTTTGGTTATACCAATTTTCTGACAATGTCACAAATACAATTTTATATCCCTGGTGAGTATTAAAAGTTGGGACATCTAAAACATTATTAATCCATTTATCTCGGCCGTCGGTTGCTGGTTCAACTGCGTTGACTTAACTTCGAAATACAAATTTGAACATGATTTTCCTAGGTCAGGCCTTGTGAACAGACTTAACGTACAAAAAAAATTTAATTCTAAACTTTAAAATAATCCCAGACAAACCTTATGGGCGGTGATGATGATGAATCGGGCAATTGATTTCGAGACATTTTCACTTTTGACAAAAATTACACAAAATTGCACAAGTTGATTATTTAATTAATTTTATTTCATAGATTGATTTTTCCTTTGATTCTAATTAGAATATTTCTGCACTGATTTTTCTGCACTGATTTTCTTTCTGTTATTGTAATATCACAATGCTGCCACACACTTCGATTAGATAATTGCAAATAAAATTATCTCAGGGGAATTCAAATGCTTTTATACTCGGCCGATACTGGTCCAGTGATTCAACTGGAATAACGGAACATTGCATATATGAAATTTAAGCACATGAGTGCGAAGAATATTCGTGCTCACTCACCCTTACGTACAATTTCTATTGAGAGTAACTGCGATTTAGCATCCTTTTTTGTTGCTGCTGCTGTTTGGCTTGCCGTTGTTTGTGACAGGGTAGGCGGAGCTTCTTGTGAGCGCTGTGTTTTAAGTACTGGGCGTGTGAAAGTTTGAAGTTAATTTTTTGTTTTTAATACAACATCAGCTAATTCTAGTAGATTATAGATCTCAAAATCTTTTTTTTTTTTTTCCACAACGTTTGTACGCCACGGCGGCGAAAACACTATGTATACGATCGGTTAAGTTGGATACTTTGTTAATCTACATGGAGTTTCACTATTTTCATTATGACCCTGTTATTTTTACGACCCTGTACAAACATTACGTAACATTGGGGCCTCCTCTTTTGGGGTTTTATTAAAATCTCTTCACCAAAAAAAGAAAGAAAGATGATTCGCTTGTAAATTTAACTTTCTACAGTTTTATTATAGAAATCTGAAGATAGATATACGAGTTGCTAGTATATACGCCATCACCTCATAGACAGGCAATGACGAAAAAACCTATAAATACCATATGATAAAAAGCTCATAATTGATAAAAAGCTCTCTGTCACCACGAGCAGGACTAATTGCTTATAAAATGGCAGGCCTGTTTAGCTACTTTCTCTACGAGTACAAATATAAAACAAACACAAATTGAATAAATCCGACAAAAGACAATTACTTGCCTTAACAACTTCAACATTTCTTCTCTAACTTCAATTCTCTTTATTGGAAAAATCTCATATAAGTCATCGGATCAAATCATTGAGTTGCTCTGGAACATATTAACATATTTCATTCTAAGAAAAATTGAAAAAGCGAATGACTCGTAAGTTGGTTTGTCCTTAACATCTCTCATTGAAGAAAACTATTGATTAGGGTGTCACTGTTTTCGGTTCGAACGAAAAATATATGCTTGCAGCATTACTTAGTACACTTCACCTGTTTCTGACAACTTTATGCTTTATAATTTAACACAGCAGGGAAGCAGCCATATTTATTTTCTATTTTTTTTCCAATTTTTCCCCCAACTTCTTTCAGAGTAAAATAAAATCCAAGCAAACTTCCCCTATATGTGTGGAATAAAAAACAATTGGTAAAGTCAATGGGGGGTCACAAAGTCACAAACATTAAATACATAAAAAGGAGGAGCTAGAAATGTGACTGCATTTGATGTTTCGATTGTGAAATGAGAGAAGTGAGTTGTTGTTGTTCTTGAAAATCTGTTGGTAATTTAAGTTGATCATGATGGTTAAAGGTTAATATGTAGTAATAGAAACTTTATTTTGTAATCTTGTTCCATAATACACCTGTTTGAAATTGTTAAATTTCACAAAAAAGTATTCTGAATTTGTGTATTTCTGCTTAAATATGTGTAAGTAAGTATTTTCAACTTTATGGCAGCTATTTAGTATGGGCAACTAACTGTTAGAGGAGATTTCGATAAGTAGAACCCCTACGGCCTTTAAAAGTTTTAGTTGTTGAGGATGTACTGATGCCTGCATTGCATCCAATACCGCCTCACAGTAGGAGGTTGTCTTTGCCTACTCATTGGTGTTATTGGATTTTTGGATTATCAGGCAGACGATTAAACAAATATGATTTAGAGGCGTGTTCTTCAGAACTCAAAGTATATTTCATTGATTAAAGTGGTAAAGTATAAAGTGGTAAGCATTGGTGCTCAAACAGGAAAAGGCTACTAAATTAGCATCTTAATCAATAAAATAAAGCCGAGTTTAATTGTTAGAAAGTGCAATAATTCGTAAAAGTGTGTAGTTACTGAACCGGAAATTTTACTTAAGCAATAACTAGTTGCTTTCAGGTTTTCATAAGCTTTTCTCGGTGAAATCTGTCTGAAATTGGGATAAGGGCATTAAAGCGCGATGTTACATAACCTACTAAAAGATTGAAATACTAAAATTTAGCAGTTGCGAAAACTCACACAAAGTGTGAAGTTGGCGTTGTTATGTAAATGGATCATATCTAACAGAAATTAAGGCATTATATATATATTCAAAAACCAAACCAAATTGGTGCACGAAAATTACTAAACCTATCTTTTTTTTTTATTGATACATTCAACACTAAGGGTGTACCCCTATGAATGCAGAGCATTGTGTTGAATGGAAGGAATATTGATAGGTGGGCGATAGAAGGAGGGAGAATCAGAGACGGAATGCAATCACATAGGACACCGATAAAGGGATAGACAGCCATTGTGGCAAGTGTTATGCCTTTACCACAATGAACTTCAGTTTATCAGTGTCGACTATGACCACATGACGCGCCAAAGATGCGAAAAGCTCGGTCTAGGCCCTCCATGGGCTGTTGTGCCATTAAAAAGTAAAAAGTAAAGTACAACAATAAGCATTTTTAAATTATAATTGAAGTGTAATTGGTTTACAAACTATTACAAAAACATCTATCTGTCAACTGGTTGAAAAGATATGCAAGCCTGGACAACTGACCTGTGGCTAGGACAATACAATATTTGAAGATTTGTGGTGTATTTGTGGTGTTCAGTAAGCCAGTTGGTTTCCTTGCATCTTGGTTTTGGGGATTTTTTTTATAAGTGATAACAACTTTTCTGAGGGGTATTTTCATAAATTTCCAGATCACACTTTTCTGTTTCTTTTTGCCATTTTTGTTTTTGATTCTTTTTTGTTTCGGCCTTTTTTGAAATAAATTTTCTTTCCCGAGGTTGTGAATTGAAAATTTTCTGAGAACTAAAAGGATTGATTTCGTATCATACTTACTTAGTTACCACAGTGCGTTTGCTGGCGCCAGTTTGTAAGGCCAAGGTGCAGTCAGGTTCCTCTACACTTGGTCTTTCCACCAGAGATTAGGAAGTCTCTTTTGCGCGTTTCTCCTCCACCATGGGATTTGATTTTTTTTAGAATTCATTGGGATTATTTTGAATATGGTGGGTTCCAAGCTTGTTCATTCTAGGCCACAAAGAAACCCGCCGCACACATTAGTTAGCTCATTGACGGGTGTCACATCACTATAGAGGTGGTGCTACGAGGAGGCTCTGTGTCGACTTGAGACGGAGAAGCTCAAGGATCGAACATGGAATCACCCGTTTGAGAGTCTATCACGAACTTTACCTAGCGTTTTCCGCCTCCAGGAGTTCGCTCCGGGAGCAATGTTACTACTTCCTATTAATATGTGTTCTACTACTTTTCTACTACTATTTCTGCTACTATGTTTACTACTTTTACTAATATTTTTAAGCTACTATTTTCTACTACTTACTCTCTCCAATACTTTTCTACTAATATTTACTACTACAATTTTTTAATTTAAAGAACCCTTAAAACATGTTCAGCTCATTGATAAAAATTCCCATGAAATGTTATCATGTTACGTATGAAATAAATGCTGTAAGTAGGGTTTTCATTTACTTTAAAGTATTCGCGTTGATATATAATAGATATGTAGTTTAGCGATCAGTGATTCAGTGCATACAGTAATGTTGTCATGCGTAATAATAGACGTTGCAGGCAATTTGGCAAGGTGAACTTTATTTCGGACGAATAAATTGAATTGATGTTATCACTCATCTAGTGTTTTTTTTTTTTTTTTGGTAAGAAAACACTACTTGGTAAATATAAACGATCAGGCAAATCCAAGTAAATTTCACCGAGTGCGCAACTGACTCACTGTAGTTTTTTTCGTACTAATTTCACATCTACTCCATTTCGATTTTAAGGTGTCGGTGTTGGATTATGGAGGATAGCGAAAGAGATACAATTTTATACCCAGTGCACTTCGGAGTCTAAAGGAAAGGTAAAGGAAACTACATACATGGAATATGATAAAAAAAAAGTTGGGTAAATTACTTCCATTAGCATAATGCAAAAGAAGTTTGAAACTTTAATTTAAAAATGAGCACTATTTTAGAGTGGATATCAGGTTATAATAGCCTATTTTGGATGGATTCTAAGGGAAGGTACCAGCATGTATAGAAAATGGAGATCTCGGTTTGGAAGGAGTACTTAAGAAATTTAAACTGGTCTGTTTTAGTAATAATCTGGAAACATGTAGCATTTTACTACTACACAGCAAGGATAAACATTCATATCTTGACAATCATAACATTGAAAATGATTTATAAAATTCGCTATTCGAGTAACTAGAAATGTTTTAAAAATTTTTGCAACAAAAATATATTCCCACCAAAGTTCTCGAAAACTAGACAACATTTAATTGGCATGACAGTAACTTTATTTTCACACTTCATTTAATAAACGGCAGCTTCATTGTTGCGGAAAATTGACACAATCCAATGATATTTTTATGGTCGACCGCAGAATGAATGTTGTGCGACAATAGAAATTCTCACATCACATTTACTATCTGATATTCTATTTGTGAATTCTATAGCTGTCCTGCTTGTTGTTCACATGAGGTGGCGCTGACATGCAAAATCACACCAAGTGACACCAACAATACGCTTACTACCCTTTCCCTGTCAGCCTGACAATTATAGAAATTAAATTATTTTTTATTTGATGTTTTAAAAACAGAAATTAGCCACGTCAATGACTGCGCTTCAACGATAAGAATCACTGGCAAGGATGAAAAAGAGAGCGAGAGAGAGAGGAGAACATTTCATTTCCCCTTTCGCTAGACACTGTAATTGCATTGTACGCTCATTTAAAGACGATCAAAACTATAAAGTCTCACGTGTCTGGCACACGTAACCCGTACTCATGGTGAGCGGAATGCGTGTGTGCGTGTGTGTGTGTGTGTGTGTGTGTGTGGGATGCGGTGCAGTGTAAACAATTACCCGAGGCGAGAAAAACCACCGACGCGACCTTTATTCAAACAATTGAACAATATGTCGCACAAGCACAAAAGCGAACGGAATGGAGAGCGGAAAAACAAACCTTTTCATTACTAGCAATTTGTGATGTACATGAGGCACGCGTGCAGCACATGCGCGGCGCCGACGTTCAACGAATTCTTTGTGATGACAGTAATCACTGGTGATGTAGCGATATCATTCAATGATAAATACTATATATCCTTCGTCGATTCGGCAATGGAAGTGCGTAAGAGAGAGATAGCGCTATGCATGCGTTCGCTCATGTGTAGCGAAGTACCCAAATAGACGGTTCTTAAATCTGACAACCTTAAGTGCAATCTTGTTACAAAGCAATGTAAACACGATTGTTAATTTAACTTTTGTGAATTGTGTAAAAGCAAAAATAATAATATCCTCTCTCCCTCCGCTGAAGTATGGCACTACACTGCAGGCAGTACGTCGTCATCCCTTGTAGTTAAATTGAGGTGGTATTTTTTTCTTCGATAGTTTTTTTTTTGCTCGTGTGTTCACAGGCCACAATTAAATTATCGCATTTCAAACAAGAGGTTTCCGGGGTTTGATGGATGATAATTTGTTTGTTGGTATTTAAAGTTATTGTTGTTATTGTTGTTGTTGCTATTGTTGTTGTTGTTGTTGTTGTTGTTGTTGTCGTTGTTGTTGTTGTTGTTGTTGATGATGTTGTTGTTGTTGTTGTTGTTGTTGTTGTTGTTGTTGTTGTTGTTGTTGTTGTTGTTGTTGTTGTTGTTGTTGTTGTTGTTGCCGGTTGGTTTTGTGTGAGGTGTGTGGGAAAAAATAATACATTTGCATTTGAAGTTGATTTTTGTTGTGGAAGGATTAATTTTATTGTTATTGTGATAATGTTTTAAAGTTTAAATATCTTGATTAGCTTGGTTGATTGCTAAGCTGGCACTATTGCGAGATAGTGAGATTTTAAAATCGCTGCACAATGAATATTAATTGACTGGGATTCACTATTCATTTCTAAGTAAGACCGATATGGAAAAATGCCCCAAAACAATTGTAGTTATTCAATTTAAAAGATTAAGGTAAGAACTAATAGAAAAACTGAACAGAGATTTCTTTTTCGCTACCGATAGCAGTAAATCGGAACAGGCATCAGGAAGCATCTGTTTTGCAACCGTAGAGCTACAAAAACCTACTATTTGTGGGTTCTTTCTTTTTCTTTTAATGGCACAACAGCCCATGGCGGGCCGAGGCTGAACTTTTCGCATCCACTCATGTTGTGCGTGTTATATTTGTACTATGAATGGATTAGCCCACAAATTAGGGTTAGGTTTTAACCTTTATCCAGCAGAAAGTTTACACTGCCGGTTTGCAATACCTTGCACCAACATCGCATGCATTGTTTTTAAATACCTTTTTAACACCTTAGGTCCTTAGGCCTTGTTTACATTTCCCATGATTTTTTTTTAGTTTTTGAGTTTGTTTTTATTTATTTCAATTATCATTGGTTAACCAGTGAGAAGTTCACATACATTGTAAATTGAAGCATCAAAATCAACAACGATTACAACAGCACAAATCTCAAACATAAATAAACAAACAAGCGAATAAACAATTTATAGGATAATATAATATAAACGAAACCGCAACGTAGACCAAAATCAGGACATGGACATGAAACATACGGCATTACGCTTGTGAGGGGAGCGTGAATTAAGTGAAGTGGCTGCGTTGCGCTACAAATTAACCATTCAGCCGTCAGTCGTCAGTCGTCATAAAATGCGTACATAAATACTTAAGTAATCGATAAGTTAATCGATATGTTCCAGATATGCGAGATTCCACAGATACTCGTACTTAAAAAAATTCAACATCCCTTATTTGTACGAATTCAGTTCAGGCGTAAATCAGTTAATTTTTCAGTCACCCTGTGTCGTAATAGCACAATTGAAAGTTTTCGTATTGTGTTTTCCTATTTTCCCCATTCGTATTGTAGCGATGTCACTTTAGCGGACAGACACGTGTGTTCTTTAAATCTTGTATATATTTATTTATGTATTTATTCCTTGAGGGTGAAACGTCGCAAACAGATATCTTCAAATACTTAGTTTATAAAAATACATATGATGCACTCCAAGTTGGGAAGAGTAAGTCCAGTTTATGGGTTTGTAAAGTCTTGGGTGTACCTGCTTTCAGATTTCGCTAAATGGATGCGGAATTCGAAAGCTGGTTACGGTAGTTGGTATAAACTCAAGATCAGTATTAGTGCGTTGTTATGCTCAGATGACTAATGCGTGCGTACGCTAATATGTCAATCATATCACTCGAGTAGTCGTATTTTTTTTATTTTTTTTCTTTTTTCAGAAAGAATACAAAATATACGACCTATAAAACCAGTTTTCCGTACATTTTAAATATGAATACATTCAATTTATGCTCTCGGATTTTATTTTATTTTTTTTTTGTGTTAACAAGAACGACATTTTTGCACATTGTACACAAGGCTTAGTACTAGTATGAATATGCACTTGAAATACGTATTTATAGATTTTTTTTGACAAGAAATTGTTTGCTGTTGGTGATTGCAAGGAGACGATCACGATCACATCACGGGCATGAGTTGTTGTTGCTTCAATATAAAATTAAAAATTGAGAGAGAGAGAGAAGGAGTAAAATTTCACAAACCCGATCACCAAATGAGTTGCATTCGATGACGAATCATGAGATCAAACCAATGATATGTTTTTTAAGAGTTACAGGTAAAACTGTTTGCAAAAAAGAAAAAAGAAAACTGCCTAATTGCAACCCTCATTATTTTTCTACAATTTTGTTTGGCTGTAAAATATCAATAAATTTAATCCACAAAATGTTTATTGCTGAAAACAGTTCGCTGTTCGACCGGACACATTAAATTTTACTCTCGTGCTGGGTGTAGTGGTTACATTGGTGTTCATTACAGAGTTGCTCTTTGTCGAAATTCAGTTTTTTTTGTAATACTATATTGGTCGCAACGGCACCACTAAATGGTATACCAAAAAACTTTAAACGATTTTATTAATATGGAGCGTGAAATTAACAATATAATTGAAAAATTATGAAAATAATATGATTTTTCTTCAATAGTTTTATGAAACTTAATCCATATTAATAAAATCGTTTAAAGTTTTTTTTTCAGCCTTGAGATCAAGCGGAGACTAACTCTTGCCAACAGGTGTTACTACGGGCTCAGTAGGCAATTGAGAAGTAGAGCCCTCTCTCGACCGGCGAAAATAACGCTCTATAAGTACCTCATCCTTCCCGTCTTAATGTATGGCGCAGAGACGTGGACATTGACCATAAATGATAAGATGCTGTTAGGAGCGTTCGAGAGGAAGATACTCCGTAAGATCTACGGTCCAGTATGCGTGGACGACGTGTATCGAATAAGATGGAACGAGTAGCTGTATGTGCTGTACGCCGACACTGACATAGTCAAGCGTATAAAACTCCAGCGGCTTTGCTGGCTGGGTCGTCATGTTGAGCGAATGGAAGAAAGCACTCCGGCTAGAAGGGTGTTTTACTCGAGCCACGATGGAGGAACACGCAGAAGAGGACGTCCTAATCTCGTTTGGAACGACCAAGTGATGGGCCACCTGACTGCTTTTGCCCTTATCAACTGGCGCCAGCGCGCGCATAGCAGAGGCTACTGGCGAAGCTTTGTGGAGGCGGCCAAGACCGATCATCGGTTGTAGTGCGAGCTAAGTAAGTAAGTAAGTAAAGTTTTTTGGTTTACTATTTAGTGTTGCCGTTGCGTAAAGAATTGTATTACAAAAAGAACTGAATTTTGACAAAAAGCAACTCTGTAACAAACACCAATGTAACCACTACACCCAGCACGAGAGTAAACTGTAATGTGTTCGTCGGACAGCGAACACCAGTATGCACCTAACAAATAAAGCAGAAGTTCAATACAAATAAAAAAGTTGAACAAAAGTACTATAAGTTTGTTAAAACGTACTAGTAAACGGTGGTCAAATGATCGTCTTAGGCAGACCATAAATTTGGCAACCTCCCACCGGGATACTTTTGTAATAAAAGATAAGCACATTCTCTCACGCAGCACTTTAAATTTATGAAGCTTCAGCCATTAACATTTTAACAATTTTGTTAATGAGCTTTTGCCGTTGCAATGAGCTTCAGATCTTCTATTCTATTCTCTCATTTATTTTTGAAAATCGGAAATGCAGCACTTTGCTTATAATTTCTACATTTTGTTTGTTGGGTTGTGATAAAGAACGAAAATTATTTATGCACATGAAACAGTCTGTGTGCGCTGCTTGAATAATACTAAACTTTTTCGAGAAACTTTCAATTGAAAGCTTAAATAGCTTTATAAAGCTTTTACATGAAAATTAAAATGGGGCTTATAAAACCATTTCAGGACTAAGTAAGAGGTAACTTCGAAATATATTGTACATAAAAACATTTATATATTTACATAGGTACCTTTATTTATGTATGTATTTGTTAGTATGTATCTGAAATGCATATTTACATTTAAGTATTTCTTTCGCTTCAGCTGTAAGAGTAAATGTTTTCCAGTGAAGAATTCGTTTACACATGTAGAATATCTCAAGCGGCCGGTTTCATTTGCTGTATTGAAAAAATTTCGTGGGTAATTAGTTGACAAATATCGCAAAATAATTCGAATTTATGTATTTGTATAAATACGTATAAAGAAATGAATCTTTCTCACACATGACGGTGTATTAGAAATAACGGAATAAGTTCTCATACGATTAGTTTGCGGGTGATACGTTCTCCCATTGTCAAAGTCACATGAAAGTCACTTTAAGTGTATGCAGTTTTCTACATACTTCAGTTTGATTTGTGCGTAAAATAAAAACCTGTTCCTGCACAACAAAAAAGTCTAGTACTCTAAAAAGGAAAAGGAATAAGATGAATTTTTGTTTATGTCGGTAAAACTTATACTGAAATTATGAGCTTCCTCTCAAGTGTGTATGATATTGTGATAAGGACTAACCGGTGCGTTGAAAACATACTCGTTTGACTTTATTTATGATACGTGCAAAATTTTATATTGTCGATTGAGCCAAGTGAGGAATGAAAAAATGCCTACATATATATCTAAAGTAGTTACACGATAAATAAACCTCTTACAGTATTCCTTCTTACTGTCTTCGTTTCATACACTACATAACTTCTTCAATACAAAAATTTGTTTGGGTTAAGAAAAGAAGAGAAAACTAAAGTTTTGTATACAAAATTAACGTAACTATTCATACTCATATACTTGAAAGTAAAGTTGTAAAGTTTATTTGCAAAAAGCTCCAGAAAAGCATTATTGCTGAAACCAGTTATAGCGACTTATCTATACCCTGCATTCAAATTAATACATATTTGAATATCAAATATTTGGGGTATTCATTTCTTCTTCTTTAAATGGCACCACAGCATACGGAAGGCCTTGATCGGATCGAGATTTTTGCATCCACTCATGTTGTGCGTGTTATATTTTGTACATGAATAGAAGGCACCTTCACTTTTATGCCTAATCCGAATGGCGAAGTGAAAGGCTTTTCTTAGGCAATTCTTACTCTTGGATGTTTACCATTGCCTGCCAAGAGATTGAAATTTTTTAAATTTTTTCTTATATTTAATTTTGAACTGTAGCGCCATTTGAACCCAGGCTCTATCCAGCATGCTATCAAGGCTACTAATCTTCGAAATATCCTTGTTTAAAATAAACCAAATTTTTTACTTTTTGGTACTTTTGATTTTACAAATTTGGTACTTTCGATATTCTTTTTTCTTTCTTTTAATGGCACAACAGCCCATGTAGGGCCTAGGCCGAGCTTTTCGCATCCACTCATGTTGTGCGTGTTATATTTGTACATGAATGGAAGGGACCTACAGTTTAATGCCGAATCCGAAAGGCGAAGTGAAAGCTTTTCATAGCAATTTTTACTCTTGTAGGTTTGCCATTGCCTGCCAAGTGCCAAGAGGTGGTGCCGTGTAGAAAAATTATTTTTTCTACTTTTTTTTTTATTTTGCCTGTGCCGAGATTCGAACCTCGGACACTCTGCGCAGCAGTCCAACGCACTACCACTACGCCACAGCGACCACTTTCGATATTAATCAAGAAAAAGTATGAAATTTTACTAAAATTTCACAATTCTAATTTTTATTTATAATAATAACAACAACAAAAAAATCAGTTGAACTTCAGTTAGACAACGTGCTAAGTTTAACTTTGAGGAACCTGGGAAAATTATATTTCCATGCATATCAGGACTATATACATTAGGGTTGGTCAATTGATTTTGTCAGAAAGCTTATAGCATAAACGAAATCTACGCAGAATTCTAAGAAAATTACCTTAAGAAACTAGGGGTCATAACATTAAAACCTAGCTCCCGCCGAGAGACATAAAGATTCGCATGATAACATGTTGTTTTCCATCAAAACAGTGTTTGAAATACCTCCAACTGAACCGAATAATTTGACCCACCCTAATATACATACGCACTTCAGTTGGCATAGTCACTCTAATTTTAACGACTCTCTTGCGATCTTAACTACTTATATACTTATTATTGTTTTTTTCTATTTCGTTCCGAATACGTCTATTCTACATATACAAGGTGAATCGGCTGCCATTTTGTAACAAAAAAATGTATGGCATTAAGTTGAGAAATTATATCGGCCAAGTGACCACCTCATGAGTTGATGCACATTGGGGCTCGTTTTACGGTACTTTGGCTCCAAATTGATGATTTGGAGGTGTGTACCGCTCCATTGCTTGTCGTCAACTAATTTCCTATCTATCTAAATGGTGAGTTTGTTAAGAGTTTAGTTTTTGAAAATGAAAAAAAAAACACAGAAATTTTACAAAAAGATAAATCAATTCCAGCCATTTACTTTTCAAAGATAATTTCACTTAAATGTTGCCCGCGGCTACGCTTCAAGTGGTCCATTCTGAAGGTCCAATTTTGGCACACTTTTTCACACATTTCGGCCGGAATCTCACAAATGATGCGTTCAATATTGGCTTCCAAAACAGCAATCGTGTTTGGATTGTCCCTATAGTCAAGAGACTTAACATAGCTCTACAAAAAAGAGGTCTAACGGGGTCAAATCACAGGACCTTGGTGGCCAATTGACTACACCAAAACGTGAGATTAACTGCTCACCAAATTCGCCTCTCAATTGATGCATGATTTCGCGTGCAGTGTGGCATGCCGAGTCCAATTCTTGTATTTTCGTCAAAAAAATCTGTTTTCATTGAACGGTACATTTCTCCATTGACCGTAACGTTGCAGCCTTCATCGTCTTTGAAGAAGTACGGCCCAATGATGCCGCCTCCCCATAAAACGCACCAAACAGTGCATTTGTTCGAAAATGGCTCTGGCTGGTCTTCACTCCAAATACGGCAATTCTGCTTATTCACGAATCCAGTGAGCCAAAAATTAACATCGTCGCTGAAGAAAATTTTGCAATAACACACATTTTTCACAGCGCATGAATTTTGATAATAAATTTCAATAATTGCAAACATTGTTCAGGCGTAAGCCTATTCATTATGAAATGGCAAACCAAACTGAGCATAAGTCAAGTGACAGCTGCCGAAAAGACCAGCTCCGAAAAAAGTATTGCCAGATTGAAAACCACACTTCTAGAAAAAACACCATTTACAACATAATCGTCAAAACACAATGAAATATGACGCCATTTGCGAAAATGGCACATCCACATAATGACATTACTCTTGCCCCACCTTTTATTACGCGTTTAATTTTTGTAGTTCTTTTGTACTTTTAGAATCGAGTCGGTATGTCTCTTACTTGTAATGGCGGCACAACAGCCCATGGAGGGCCTAGGCCGAGCTTTTTCGCATAATTTACGCGTACCCGTATTTTCAGAATTTCAATCAATTTATTGTGAGCTAACTATGCTGACAAAATATTTGATGTATAATACAAAGTACGTTCAACTTTTCTGATGACACCCTATATTCGGTGGAAAGAATTTTTAGTATCTACTTGGTTATCATAGTGAATAGTTTTTCCACATGCCATTTCTTCACATATATCTTTCCCACATAAGATTTGCGGATGCAGCTACATTATTCGCATTTACTAGAATACTTTTTCAATAATAAAAAATTCATTAAGTGGCGAATATTTTAATAAAAATTCTATAGCCAACTTCTGTTCCTAAAGCACAACACGTGCTCGTCGAGTGGTAGAGTTGAAGTTTTTTATTTTTGTTCGTTACTTACAAATCTTTGTGGATCAACCTGGTTTTGCTGTAGTTGAACTCTTCCAAAGACCATAGACCAATCGCATTCGGTTTTCCATTCGCATTACAGTTTTCAGCCAAAAAGGTTGTGGTCTTTGGTATTCCATGTTTTAGTACATACTTATGTAGTAAATATGTAGTGCATTTCTAATGTCGTTGTCGTAACTTTGTTGATTTGAGAGGCACAACAAAAATTCCATTGCACAATTGAACTAAATACAATTGCTCTAATTTCGAAAACAAACAAACAAATTGATACGGTATTCATTTCAATTGCAAAATATAGTAAAAAATAAATAAATGGAATAAGTTCTTAAAATTTTCGAAATTGTAAATATTTTTTCTCGACGCTCTACGAGTGTATTTTATTTTTATTTTTTGACCAGACTACAATTAATTGATTTAATATGTTATTTACCCCATGTGCAATGAATATTTTCGACATTCGTAAGCTTAAGCGTCAAATTAACGCGCACTCTCACGCGTGTTTCATCATCTATCAAGTTGAATTGTCGCACTTTCCGGTTGCGATGATGCATTCGCTGCGCGAACAGAAGAAGCAATATTCTAAACAATTGTCAAATTTATTTTATTATTTCAGCTCAGCTTTCGGTTGTGGTCGAAATTAATTCAGTGCTCATATACGAGTACTTTCGCTGTATTCAACATCAAGGTCAAGTTGTAAAAACACAAAATAAACGTGGAACTTACGGAGAATATAAAAACATATAAGCAATAAATTATAAATTATTAAAACTATGGATAACCTTTAATCTCTAGGACCAGGAAGTACTTACATAGGACAAAAAGCATCATGTCTGGAGGTATGTAACTAACATTAAAATAAACATAATTTTTTGTTGTGAATCTGTCAGTCAAAGGAGTTTAAAGGAGTAGATGGAGAGAAATACTCGCGTACCGAGTGGAAAGTGAAAAGTGAATAGCTTTTCATAGGAAAGTTTTACTCTTGTAGGTTTGCCATTGCATGTCAAGAGGTGGTGCCGTGTAGAAAAACTGTTTTTTTTATTTACATTTTGATTTTGCCTGTGCCGAGATTCGAACCCCGGACACTCTGCGTAACAGTCGACCAGTGTTATGTTTTCACAAACTTTATTGTATGGCGACCTGTGGTGACTGTGGAATAATAACTATAGCATAACTAAACTAAAGCGGTCGCTGTGGCGTAGTGGTAATGCATTAGACTGCTACGCAGAGTCTCCGGGGTTCGAATTTCGGTACAAGCAAAACCAAAAAAAAAAAAAAAAAGAAAAAATTATATTTCTACACGGTACCACCTCTTGGCATTTGGCAGGCAATGGCAAACCTACAAGAGCAAAAATTGCTATGAAAAGCTTTTCACTTCGCCGTTCGGATTCGGCATTAAACTGTAGATCCCTTCCATTCATGTACAAATATAACACGCACAACATGAGTGGATGCGAAAAGCTCGGCCTAGGCCCTCCATGGGCTGTTGTGCCATTAAAAGTAAGTAAAAGTAGCATAACTAGAGCATGGATCGGAAAATAAAATAATTTCGAAAGTATTTTGTTTCTTAACTCTTTTTTTACTGGCGTTCCCAAAAATTAATATGTAGTTTTTTAAGTGCTTCTCAAACTTAGAATGCTGTGACGCCAAAAAGTTTAAGTTAATAAAATTTTCTCTCATTCTCCCTCCTTCTTCCTTCCACCTATCAATCTTCCTTCCAATCAACACAATGCTCTGCATTCATCAGGGTACATCCTGTGTGTTGAATGTATCAATAAAAAAAAAATGGTTGTTTTATGTTTCTCACCGAATCGTTTTACCTTTTGATTATCTCTACAGTAGAAGTTAAGAGTTTCCAACTACTTAAGTAATTAACTAAAACAAAAACATTGCCAATGCGAATGACCCACATACTCGTACATATATCGATAAAAGTGAACGACTTTAAATAGAAGCATAAAAGCAGTAACTTATTATATATTAGGATACGGAAGTGTTGCCATATGCACATATTTACTTACATACTTACTTAGCTGGCGCTACAACCGATGATCGGTCTTGGCCGCCTCCACAAAGCTTCGCCAGTCACTTCTGCTACGCGCGCGCTGGCGCCAGTTGATAAGTCCAAGTGCAGTCAGGTTGCCCTGCACCTGATCTTTCCAACGGAGATTAGGACGTCCTCTTCTGCGTGTTCCTCCACCGTGGTTCGAATAAAACACCCTTCTAGCCGGAGCGCTTTCTTCCATTCGCTCAACATGACCCAGCCAGCGAAGCCGCTGGAGTTTTATACGCTTGAATCCTCCAAAATGCACATATTTCATCGAGTTGTAAAAGCCGGAGAATGCATCCCAGTTGACACCGTTGCCATATTCCTTCCCACCATATAAGCCATTTAAATTATTTAAAGAAAAATAATTTTGTACTTCAGTGGGACACCCTAAAGAAATTTACTTCTTCAGAACATTTGCATTTTGGGTTTTCAGGTTCGGTTTAATAAACTTGTAAAATCCAGATTCTATAGCAGACATTACAGGCGTGGTCGAAGGAATTTTTAACGATGTGCTGATTTATGCAAACGATAAGCCTTGAATAGTTCAGTTTGATGATTCTCTCATCCCAGGTGTGCTTCATCTGGATTAACTTCATTTTGATCGTTTGCATTTTCAATGCATGCAACGCCCTCTGCAAAATCAGCATCTTCATCAAAATATTTATTTATTTATTTGCTACATCATTATAATTATAGCCTTACCGTCAATATCATTATAAACAACATTATAATAATCATCATCATTTAAATATTCATATTGTATGATCTAAATAGGTGGAAAATTAGCTACTTGTTGACAAATTTTCAAGTAAATCTTCTCCCCTTCTCGTTCGTTGAGAAGCTGGGAATTTGGCCACATCAATGTCTGACTGGCGCTGTATAATCTGAGTATAATAATCTTTCGGGACTCAATGAGATGAGAGTTGATGCAATTATTGGCTCTAATAAACTCATTTGCCATTCATGATGTGTAAATGGCATTGGTCTTTGCGAGTTGTTTTTCAAAGAATTTCGAATTCTGTTGTGCTTCAAGTTGCTTAGGAAGTCTACACTCTCGCGATCTCTCGGTACTGGTTTTTTTTTTTTTTTTTTTTCACTATAGCAGAATCTGAAGATTATAAATATCTGTATCCTAGGAACTCTTAACTTGGGATGTCGTATAGACTGACAAGTAAATTGAGAAGTTAAAATTTTTGTGTTATGACAGTCTTACAACAAACGAACGATAATATTACTTTCCTACTTGTAATTTCTTTACAGAGATACAATTTTTTTCTCTTTCCTACAGTATGCTTTCCTACAGTATGCTGTAAATATGTAAATGCTTTCAACTTCAGCATTTTCAACGGCCGTATTTCTTTCAATCGATTTCTAGAATCGAGGCCAGTGAACAATACATAAATTTTTTTAGAATTTGAAATATTTCCATCCAAAGCTGATGCTATTGTCCTGCTCTAGTTCATATTTTTGAGATACATATTATGATTACAATGACAGGCGCTTTCAAGCTTTCATGCAACATAAAACTTTCTTAAGACTCATTAAAAAGTTGGTAGGCATTTTTTTGATTCTGTGATGAATACATTTCAAGGGCCGTGATATGCATTTTGTAACTCTCCATGACCCTGATGCTCTTTAATCTGCCAAGAGATAAGAGCATTTTATTTTCATTCATACACAGAAGCAAATCTTTAAATTCATTATGCAAGTTATATTACACTAACTTTGGCACAGCTAGATTAAAGTCATATAAAATTATAACAAGCAGATTATAACAATTAACGCAAACCAAATTATTGTAAACAATAATCGTTAGTTTACCCAAAAATACTGTGAAATCACACTAAGTTCGGATGTCCAACTAATTTTTGGGGAAAAATAAATATGTATGTAAAAGATAGTCTAATGTTTAAATATAAAAATTAAATAGAAAAAGATTAAATTTAAGAAAATTCATAAATTTTGAGATGAAACGTAAAATGTGCTGAGTTTTGTGAAGTGCTCTTGCAGCTGGTGCAGCTGGTATGTGCTGGACTCTAATCAATACAGTGCTGGGTTAATGGACTCAATACACTTTACTCGCAATGGAAACAATAGCAAAATTTGATAGCAATTAAAAAAAAAAAACCTAGCATAATCAACTACAGTCGTTACCCAAACAAATTAACGCATGAAAAACTATAAAAATGTCCGCTTCAAAACCTGTTGAAACCTGTTTGAAAGAGTCCAGTAGAAATTATGTATAAAGAAATGTTTTTAAAACTCGCTATAAACTTCAAATTACTAAATATTTTATTTATAATTTAGATTTTTTTTAAATTTATTTTTGTTTTGAATTTTTCTATATAGAAAATATAAATGATTTAGCCGAAGAAGAAGAAGGACTAATGGAACAAAAGAAAGAACCAGGTTAGTTTATATGTCCGATAATAAAAAATCGATTATTATTATTATTATTATGTATGTTAAAATTATTTCAGAGAAAGCCAAAGAACAACAAAAAGATCCAATAATATCGATATTGGGAAGTGATCTTGGAATATGGCAACTCTATATCTGTTTGTTAATATTTCTATCGAAATTTCCCACCGGTTGGGTTCAATTGTCGATGGTTTTCCTCACAAATAAAATCGACGTGAAAAACTGCTCAACTCCAGAAATCGATGCTTGTTCCGATGAGTGTGAAAAAATTGAATACGACCATAGTGTATTTGAGGAGAATATTCAAACTGAATTTAACTTGGTCTGCGGTCGTGAATATCTGGCAAGTGTGGCTCAATCACTTGTGATGATTGGCATTATGTTTGGTAAT
This sequence comes from Palloptera scutellata, assembly GCA_958295655.1. Taxonomy (NCBI): domain Eukaryota; kingdom Metazoa; phylum Arthropoda; class Insecta; order Diptera; family Pallopteridae; genus Palloptera; species Palloptera scutellata. Next base: position 90,267,347 of record OY282450.1, read on the forward strand.
ATGATATTTGGAGTGCTGGCAGACAAGTAAGTTATTACTTAGCAAGGGAGTACAGTTGTAATCCCCGTTTAATTGAACCACGCTTAATTGCGTTTCCCGTTTAATTGCGTCTTGCACCAGAAATATTACGTCTTTAATATCAAAATATAATTAAATTACTGGATTAGTTGTTTTCCCCGATAAATTGCAGCATAGATTTTACATTTCCATTGATTCAATTAAGCAGGGATCACTGTATGGCACAGATATTGAAATATTGCCTGCTGATTGAAGAACTAATAACAATTGTTAATTTTATTTTATTTTTTTTTTAACAGATATGGTCGTCGCCCAACATTTGTTTTTGCCTGTGTAATGCAATTGATTTCCGGTGTGCTAGTCTCAGCAGCTCCTTGGTTTTGGTTGTTTTGTTTGCTAAGATTTCTAGTTGCATTTGCAACTGGTGGAACGATGTGCACTGGGTATGTTTAAAAAGTCAGTCAGATCTGCGATTCCATCTTGCATACATCAACATTTCTTTTGGGATTTTCGTAGATTTGTTATCATCACCGAAATTGTGGGAAAAGGTAAACGTGAAATGATGTCACTCCTATATCAGATACCATTCAATTTGGGCCATGCAACGCTGCCGCTATTCGCATACTTCTTGCGTCATTGGCGCTGGTATCATTTAAGCTTCTCATCATTCTCGGCAGTATATTTGATCTTTTATTTCACTGTACCAGGTAAAACTGCATGTATTTGTAAACTTTTTCAAGGACACACTTACAGCAGACATTTCGTTTTTCGACAGAGTCACCACGATGGCTTCTGATTACTGGTAATATCGATAAGGCCGAGAAGATACTTGAGAAAGGGGCAAAATGTCAAAAAATGCCAACTGAGAAAATTCGCGCTGAACTCGATGACGCTTACAAAATTATATCAGCAAAGGCCCCACTCAAAAAAGGCACAATGCTCGATCTATTCAAAACTCCGTATTTACGGCTGAAAACAATCGCCATGGCTTGGAATTGGCTAGCCATTTGTCTAGTCTATTACGGAGTGTCGCAGTACATCACCAACTTGAGCGGCAATATATTCCAAAATGTTGCAGTTGGAGCTTGCCTAGGTGTACCCGGCACTATACTTTGTGTACCATTGACGAAATATTGCGGACGGAAATTCACGCTTATCGCCTCGAATGCCACAGCCACTGTACCGCTGTTGCTCATGGCAATCCTTCCAATATTTCTAGATATTACCGGTACAGTGGAAGTGGTTTTGGCTTCGATAGGACTCTTTGGGGCGTCAGTCACTTTTCCGAATGTATACTTGTACAGTGCGGAAATATTTCCAACCGTTGTCCGACCATCGGGTGTTGGATTCTGTTCATTTATCGGACGTTTCGGTTCAATTTGTGCACCGTTTGTATCACAACTATCAAAATACGGACTATGGATATCACCGTTGATTTTTGGTATCATATCTTTAATAGCTACCTTGGTAACATTTCTATTGCCCGAGACTAGAGGCTCTTTACTGCCAGAAACTCTTGAAGATGGTGAGTCTTTTGGAAAGAAGACAAAAGAACAAAAATAATATTAATAAATCATTTGTGAAATTTAGCGAATAAAACGATTGCTAGTTTCTTTTCTACTTCGAATATTTTAAGAAGAAGTAATAAAGTATGCATCCAGTTTCATCAGTTTGTTCATTTTTATCGGGATACATACTTCAAAAAACGCATTAGAGCTATAACATCTACCATAAAGCGAGGTACATAAGTAAGCATATCAAAAATAAATTATTTCTGTAGAGCAGAATCAATTCAATGAAGAGTCGATGTGATCGGCGTCAAGATGTGTTGATAGGCAGTCTTCGAGTAATGTAATACAATGACACCACACATAAAATAAACGTTAACAACCAACATTAAATGCTAAAACAAATTTTCCAAAAAAAAATTTCTAATTTATTTTCTTAAATCTTGTAAAATCATGTAAAACACTATTTAATCTCATTGCAAATGATGGCTTTAATGTTGTTTTGGTATAATATCAGAAAAGAACCGATGCCATTTTCGTCAACGAAATCGTCGTTAGTAACGTGATACTGAGGGCTACTTTCCGCTGAAGCGCTTTGAACCAAGTTGGACCAATTATTTCTGAATGCAGTTTCCAATTTTTTCTGAATGCAGTCTTCGGAGGCAAACAATTTTTTAATTCTCCTTAAACATATTTTTTTGTTTCATTCTAAAATTGGTTTCTGTTTGTACAACTTGTATTCATTACGAACCAAACAAAAAAAAAATGAATGGAAGAAATTAGAGCTTGATTTGAAAATTGACTATATAAAATCAATGTTTAATATTTTATAATTAAATTCTTTTTATAGATACAATTGAATACAATTGACACATGATTTAATTGAATGGTCCCCTCCCTCACATTGTGTCAGGTAAATTCTCCAACAACAAAGTTATTTTTTGGATTTGCCCAAAAGTATGCAACACAATATTATATAGTTTTACATTCCCGCTACAAATTTACTTATATTCATACATAAATAATAACATCGGGTACCCAAAAAATAAAAAAGTCATGTTACTTTGCCCGAGTCATAGAGCATGTGTAGTACATAAGTCTAGTCCGACATTAAAAAACATCAAAATCTCGACATTTTTTCGCAAATCTATTAAGATTTTGCAGATTTGTTGAGCTTCTAGCACTTTGTTTTCTTTAATGGCCCATGGAGGGCCTAGGACAAGCTTTTCCCATTCATTCATTTTGTATGTGTTATATTTGTATTGATTGAATGATTGAAAGGGACATACATTTTACGCGAAATCTGAATGGCGAAGTGATAAGAAATTTTTACTCTAGGAGGTTTGCCATTGTCTTTTTGAGTTTTGGTTACGCCCTGCTCCTTTTTGCCATTTTTTTTTATTGATACATTCAACACTCAGGTTGTATCCCTATGAATGCAGAGGATTGTGTTGAATGGAAGGAAGTGTTGATAGGTGGAAGAAAGGAGGGAGAATCAGAGAGGAAATGCAATCACACAGGCCTACAGTAGGAGTATGGGTGTAACTTCGAAATCTGAAATACGAACCCCTATTTTTTATTTCTGATTCGGGTTTTAAAGCTGAAAATACCTTCTGGAACACTTTCTTCGATTAATGATAGATGGTGTTGAAATCGACAAAATTTCTGGAATGTGAGGGGGGGGGGGAGGGGGAGGTAAGTTGGAATCCCTTAATACGAGCCCCTATTTCTTTATTGCAGATTCGAATTTTACGGCCAAAAAACAAGTATGATTTATATGAAACACTTTTTCGATTCAATGAAATTACAACGGCTGGTTGCTGTGGTGTAGTGGTAGTGCGTTGGACTGCTACGCAGAGTGTCCGGGGTTCGAATCTCGGCACATGCAAAATCAAAAAGTAGAAAAGATAATTTTTCTACCCGGCACCACCTCTCCTGGCATACCTACAAGAGTAAAAATTGCTATGAAAAGCTTTTCACTTCGCCGTTCGGATTCGGCATTAAACTGTAGGTCCCTTCCATTTATGTACAAATATAACACGCACAACATGAGTGGATGTTGTTGAAAAGCTCGGCCTAGGCCCTCCATAGGTTGTTGTGCCATTAAAAGTAAAGTAAAGTAAGAGTGCTTACTATTCGGGAAATTGTATAGTTTCATGTTAGAAAACTCACCCTGCATAACTGTAGCTGTGAAGATCGGTTTATTTTTTGGCTATGAGTGAGGGTTTTGAAGGTGTATTCTAAATTTCTAGTATACTGTTATTTGAAGTTCCACTAGATCTATAACCTGGATGTGAATGGATGTGAAGAAGGCCGAGAACCTGACCTATGAGTGCAGGACTGTTTCTCAAGCACTATAACCTGTAGATACCAGGTCTCATTCGCAGTATTTTTCACTCTAACCGAATGTAATTCGTGCTGAGTAAATATTTAAGTGAAAGTGTCATAGGTTGGAGAGTAAAGTGGTCTTCAAATAATAAAACAAACAGATATGTATAGTTTATTTAGTTACGTATATCATTTTCCTTTAAGTCTACATATGAGCAAAGTTTAAATACTATTTTTTCAACTTTTTTATTAAAGAGTCAATCAAGCGAAATACAACGTTCGGAAATGATTTCAACTTGCATTTGGTGCAATCAGTCGTAAGCACACACACACTTACAAAGAGTAAGTAGGCTGGCTAAAAAGAGAACGACTAATGCAAGAAATACAAATGTGAAAAACGAATTTTCATAAATTAAAAGTTTTCACCTTTAGGTAAGTAAAAAGCAATCGAATATTATGGATATTTAAGTATCGGCTGTGGACTAAACTATTCTGAATTCAAATGTAATCACACAATTTTATCATTATTATCACAGTGCGTTGAGGCTAGTGGCATTTACGTACACATAAAATATGGTAGCTTGCAACTTGAACAACGTTAATGAAATTAAGCTTCGGACTTTTTTATAATTGGCCATGGGTTGCTATGAAAAATTTCAAATTACTCATATTTTTGCCGATTTCCGCACTAGGGCACTTATGATTTTTATAAAAAACATTGAAAATCGTTGTCACCATATATGTAAGTATACACAATGACTCAAAAAAAGTGTGCGAAGGCGTTTGCCACAATGCAAGCAATTTTTGCAAACAATTTCAGAAATGCCTGATTACTTTTTTATAGCCACTTTCAAATGCAAATTACAACATTTAAGGTAGGAAATCACCCTTTTATCGAATTACTTCACAAAAGTCTCTTTCAGGTCTTGTACAAGATGCTATGGCCCTTGTGGAAAACTACAACTGGGCGTCCCAGTACTTTACTACAACAGTCCCTTTTACGCCATTCTCTGGCAACTCGGCATTCAAAATGATTTTCGCGAAATAAGCGAAAGTCAAATGCCAAAGCATTGCCTTTGGTTTGCTCATCAATAAGTTTCGCGATACAATTTGGAACATGTGATATCGTTAAAGTTTACAGAGTTGCATTTAAGAGTGCATGACTTTAGAGAGTTGCTTTGCAATTGCCATGTTTTGCAAACTAAAGCCATCAGTCATAGTTCTAAAAAATGAATACATAGAAAAATTAAAAAAAAAGAATCTCACTATTTGTATTTGTCACAATGAACTTCATATCACGAAAAACTAAATATTTTTTTTAGTTCGCTAAATATAAAGAACATAATTTTTGTGAAAAGAAAAGAAAATCATAAAAATATCTAAGAAAGTGCAATCAAAAATGCATGAAAAATTTAAGTTTCCAAGTACGTTGGACCAGATTAATTACAACGATTTTTCATTCTGTGGTTTTTTGCTAACTTTTCCTTGCCCCAGTGTGCGATGTAATCTAATTTACATACTAAAAAAAAATACTTTGAAGACTACCTTAATAATCAAACAAAATATCTCAATACTTCAGTTGGTATAAAAGCTTTTTTGTGTTTTTTTTTTTTATGGCACAACATCCTATGAAGGACCTAAACCGAGCGAGCTTTTCGCACTCAGTTATGTTTGGCGTGTTATGAAGGGTGTTTTTTTTAAGAAATGTTTTTTTTTCAATCTGGCAATACTTTTTTCCGAGATGGTATTTTTGACAGCTGTCACTTGGTTTATGCTCAGTTTGGTTTGCCATTTCATAATGCATAGACTTACTCCTGAACAACGTTTGCAAATCGCGCAAATTTAATACCAAAATAATGGTTCGGTTCGCGCGACGCATCGCGCGCTGCGTCCAATATTCGGTCGACATAATCGCACAGCAGAGTCGGTAATTCGAGCAACCATGGATCAGTTTCGCACCACGTTTACTCTAGTGGATAATGCGCATCCTCAGAGATGCCGTACAGTGCGCACCGAAGCCGCTATTGCTGGTGTGGAGCAGAGTATCGAAGAAGACCCGAATGAGTCCATCTGCCATCGCGCTCAACAATTGGAGCTGTGCCCATCCACTTTATGGAAGATTTTGCGGAAGGATCTTGGTTTGCGATCTTACAAAATCCAACTCGTGCAAGAATTGAAGCGGAACGACCATCAAGGGCGTCGCACGTTCGGTGAATGGGCACAAAACGAGATGGCCATCGATCCCGATTTTCACAAGAAAATTTTTTTCAGCTATTAAGATCAGTTTTGGTTGAATGGGTACGTTAATAAGCAAAATTGTCGTATTTGGAGCGATCATAATCCTCAAGGGTGGGGTGCTCTATGGGCAGAGGGAATCATTGGTCCATATTTCTTCAAAGATGAAGGCGGTCATAATGTTACAGTCAATGGGGACCGCTATAGAGCCATGATTAACGACTTTTTCGTGCCTGAATTGGAGGATGTTGATGTGGACGACCTTTGATTCCAACAAGACGGCGCTACCTGCCATACAGCCAACGAAACAATCAATTTATTGAAGGAAACTTTTGGTGAACGCATTATCTCGTACCGTGGGCCTGTGGCGTGGCCTCCAAGATCGTGAGATTTAACACCGCTGGACTATTTTTTGTGGGGTTATGTGAAGTCGCTTGCCTATGCAGATAAGCCCGCCTTGAAAGATAATATTCGGCGCGTTATTACTGACATACGGCCTGACAATATCTGCAAAAAATTGGGTCTCTCGGCTGGAGTTTATTCGAACCAGCCGCGGCTGCCACTTGCCCAAAATCGTTTTTAAAACATAATGGCAAATCCTTATCTTAATAATAAAGCTAAATTCTTGGCCATAACATTAAAATATATGCGTTTTATTTCTTCTTGAAAACAACACTTTTAAAAAAATACCCTGTATTTTACACACATAACAGTTATAGTTTTTCTAATTATTAGTTCCCGGTAACCGTTACCAATATCAATTTGCTACGGTTACCGCAACTGTTACCGTTATCGACATCTTTTTGTTTTCAGTGCGTGAAAAAAGACAACAACAACAAAAACTAATTATTTTTTTTTTTCGCTTGTATTGTATTTTATTAAATTTACACATTTTGTTTTACATATGGTATCTGTTGCTTGGCTTTTGCTATTATTCTTTAGTAAGTAAGTAGTAATTGTGTTTTTGTTTTTTTGGTTTTGCAAATAAGTACGATGCCCATATCGAGGAGGAAGCGAGCCGCAGCAGCAACAAACACCGCGAGCACCGTCGCAGCACGGACACTCCTTCTCGTTATCAATACACACACACACACATTGAAATCGTATACATCGCGGCCATTACATAAATTACGGACGCTACATATTTTCATAGTTCAGTCAAATCCACTTCATTGATCTAGGAGCCGTTAATATTCAGTTATATGACGCCGTCGCAGCCATTGTGTTCGTACCTTCAATACATATATTTTTTTGTTTGTAGTGTAGCGTGTAGTGTATTGATATCATTATTTTGGCGATGACCCGACAACGTTGACCACCGACCGCAATATCTGTTTCTAAGGCCGTGAATACATTCAGATTTTCTCAGCGAACACCATGAATTTCTTGTTGCACCGAACACGAAGAGAGAGCTTTTATTCACTCTCACAACGAACACTATATGCTGGGTGAAATGTACACTGAGCACGCCGAGCATTCAGGGTGACACTAAGTTATTCTACAAAAAAGGAACAAAAATATATGTAAAATAGCACGAAAACATGTAAACCTGTACATCAGAATATTTTTAGTGTTTCAAAGTGAATATTAAGTATAAGTATTATTCATAAACTATTGAAGAAGTAAGTATGAAAAGTACTTATACAAAATATTAGCTGTATTCACGATGTGATCCAAATGGTGTTTTGAATTGGGAGCTAAACATTATTATCCTCGTCATGGCACTTGACATCGTTAAAAAGTTTTTCGTACTTTTTAAATTTATCAACGAGTACTGAGAGTTGTCAGTTACCAATCTCACTAAATCCTTTCCTAGTAGTATTAAACATTTTTCTTATTTCAACTTCGGCTGATCTACATTTTAAGCAAGACCAGCGAAGACACTGATACGACTCTTGCCTTCAAGTTGCCACATATTCTCCACTACCTCAATCGCTTTTTTTCTAACCTATTCTGGGTGGCTGCCGGTCCATAAAATTACATTATTTACATAATTTATTGGACATTCAATTATATTATTAGTTTCACTCGCCATATTGATAAAATCGTTGAAAGTTTTTTGGTATACCATTTTAGTGTTGCCGTTGCGCACAATAAAGTATCTGAATTTCGATCAAAATCAACTCTGTAACGAACTCAATGTAACAACCAGACCTAGCACGAGAGAGAAATGTGAAGTGTTCGCCGAACAGCGTACACCAGCATAACCATAGCCTAATATGACAAGCAACAAGAGGCAGAAGAAGAGAGAGAGATTGAAGAGAAGACTGTTTGTTTTTGTGCTGCTGCTGTCGCTCTAATTGTAATCATGTAGCTGACTACTGGGCCACAGTTGTAGACGACGGCAATTCGTGGTCAAGTGGTCGTGTAGCTGCTTTCATCAATGTGTATAGAGAATATAGAGACACACTTAGGCAGGAATGCCTCTTTGTGATACCTCATGGTTTGACCTACAGTATCTAGGGCTTTGGCATACATTTTTTTTTATAAATTCTAATTCTCCTGCTAGCCGGGGTTCAAATCTCGGAACAGGCAAAGTCAATCTTGGCAAGCAATCGCAAACCTATAAAATTGTCTATGAAAAACTTTTCACTTCGCCGTGCCATTCGGATTCGGCATTCCCCTCCATTCATGTACAGAAATATAACACGCACAAAATGAGTGAATGCGAAAAGCTCGACCAATAACCTCCATGTGCTGCTGAGTCATTAAAAGAAAATAAGAAGTTTTCTTTATCACTGCAAAGATATTTTGCATCATTTCATTTCCAGTGTGCTTGGTTATAACTGATCTTACCGTGGAATGGCCAATATGTATGTAGTATGTACTTGTAGTATGTACATATCGTCAAAGCGCTGCCAGAACCAGGAATGAGCATTTTCAACACTTTGATATGTAAGAATTAATATAAAATGGCAAAATCAAAATTGTCCAAAACCACGCACTCGGTCTATGAAGTTTTCTTCTAATAAAAAATGACAAATAATTTTAATGCTTAATTTAAGATCGTTCTTATTTTTGTTTGTTTGTTTGTTTGTTTTGAAAACTAAAATTTTGTAGATTCATGGTTTTGGTAGGAACAGGATAATTTGTTGCTCTTGGTTTGCTCTCCTCCGCATCATCAACAACAGCAACGTTTTTATTGTCGCGGTCGATGTCGTCGTTGTCGGCTTCATCGTCATAGCTATTTATCATGTTGTTGTTGTTGTTGTTTGTGATGTTTGTGATGTTGTTGTTGGCGCTGCTGTCGGTCGACCGGCCGGACAATATCAGCACAACAGCACAATATCAGCATTAGTAGTAGGCATTAAGCTATAGTTGCTCTTGTTGTAGTTGTTGTTGTTGTTGCCGATTGTTTTTGCGTACGCTTGTAATGATAGTTGTTGCTGTTGTTATTGCTTGCTTTATTTGTTGTTGTAGTTGTTGTTGTTGTTGTTGTTGTTGTTGTTGTTTGTGATGTTTGTGATGTTGTTGTTGGCGCTGCTGTCGGTCGACCGGCCGGACAGCAGCAACAGCACAATATCAGCATTAGTAGTAGGCATTAAGCTATAGTTGCTCTTGTTGTAGTTGTTGTTGTTGTTGCCGATTGTTTTTGTGTACGCTTGTAATGATAGTTGTTGCTGTTGTTATTGCTTGCTTTATTTGTTGTTGTAGTTGTTGTTGTTGTTGTTGTTGTTGTTGTTTTTTTTAATATTATTTAGCTTCGGTGTATTGTGTCCAAGCTTAATCGACGTTGACAAAATATCAGTTTCAGTTTTAAATACAACGCCGAGCGTACGTACTCGCAAATCGTAATCAGTGCTGATAAAAAAAACTGAAAGAAACTTTGCAAAAAAAAAAAAAAGAACAAAAAATGAGAGTGATATGTATATAGAGAATTTATTAATAAATTTAAAATAATTGTATGTAAATAAAATTTATTTTCATTGAAAAAATAAAGCAAAAGGCTTGAATCGCGCTCGAATGAAACTCACCGTAATCGCTTGTGAATTAATTCGATACTTTTCGGGTGCGCTTTTCAATTAACAATTGCGCCAACTACACTGTGTGCAACAGTTGGTTGCACGTTGCTAGAATGTGTTGTTCTCAATTTCTTATGAAATTATTTGAAGATATTATAACTTTAAGTTTGCAGTTTAGGAAATATTTGCATATTTTCGTAGCAGTGAAGTGGACGTGTCTTAAGAACTTGTAAAGCGAAAACTTGGCACACCAAAAAGTATTCAACAAATATTTAGTATCTCAAGTGAAGCATCTTTGAAGGATTTCTTTTCTTCTCGTGAGGAACACGGGCATTGCAATTTCAATTCCTTGTACCGGAATAGATTACCGAGGAATTAAAAAATTACTATTATAAATTACCATTCTATGTACCAGGCTGCCTTGGGACGATACCTCAGGCAACAGACAAGCAAAATCATTCATGCCAAGTGTACCAAAGTTAAGAACAAAAATATTGATGTTAAACAGAAAAACTGGCCAGTTAGGAAACATCTTGCTAGCATGAGAATGACTCGAAACGAATTCTGTAGATTTTGTGACAAAGACGAGGAAACAGCAGAGCACATTCTGTGCCACAGTGGCAAGTTTGCAAGGCTTAGATTTCGTTACCTTACTATTGTATACCCGTGCACGATGTACATTTCACCCAGCATATCGTGTGTTCGTTGTGAGTAAATGCCTAAGGTTGATGTGGGCAATATCACTCCCACGGATATCTTAGCATTTTTAAAGGCTACGAAGTGTGTATATATTATGATCAATGGGCCTTTTTAGGCCGCATTGATTTGGTGCCTTGTGGCGAGCCCCTGTTTCAATCTAATCTAACCGTCTAATATACCATTCCTTGTAATGTAATTGGGAAATTAAAAATAACAATTCCAATTACAAACTCTATGGAATTGAAAACGTAATCGATTACCACATTGTTCTAAAGTAATCGATTACAAATTATTATTATTATATTAACAATTCTTTGTAATTTTTAATTAAGCGTTATTTAATTCCTAAAGTAATGATGCCTGCCCAGCTCTGTGCATGTGTAGTATCTTAATCAAATGATTTAGAAATGGTTGCTTCAGAGATTTTGTTGCGAAATGGGCATGGCTATTTCCGCCAAAATTTCTATCAACAAATCTGTGTGTTCGTGTAGTTGAAAGTGCTCTATATTACTTTCTGAAAAACTTTTACTGGATAAGCATATGCCACACATATGCTTAATTACTAACATTACATAAGTAGATAAACGAGGTACGAAAAGTTCAACTTTGGATCTCAGCCAGCTGCTATACCAAAATATTTTCAAAAGTGTTATCAACCAGTAAACTGAGTGTGACGTATTAAGGTAGTACGATTTAATACTGTGTGCCATTTAATTGTAATTTAATCAATTTTCAAATGGCGCTTATAGTCCGATAACCCCAATCGAAATGTTTGCAAGTGTAAGTAGTAATCAACAATAGATAAGAATAGAAGCTTATTAATTAGAAGACTGGCACATTAGTTGCCTGAAGAAACTTTTAAAAATGCAAATCGAAAGAGACTTGTCTAAATAAAAAACTGAAAAGCAATCGAATTTCAGAATGGCCTTAACTAGAGGCCCAAATATCTATGTATAATCTTCTATTGAAAAGAAGGTTAGGCAAATAATCCAAGGATGCGTGCAGAATGATTCACATGTAACATGTATTTTTTAATGCAATGCCAAATACCCGAAAATAGTGCATAGTACGTATTCATCAAAAGCTCCTCCTCACTTCCTGCTCTAGGAACTTGGACTGAAGCGTGTATAGGTTTTTCTCTTTTGGCATGTTTTTATGTGACCACAAATATTTTTAAAAGAACTGTAAATGATTTAAAAAATGTTCTCTGAGCATAGAACTGAAAGCAGGAAACGTTATTTGCTTGTGTACGATTTAAGATTTTTGTGGTGGATTTTTTGTGGTGGAGTATAGTCCATCTTCTATAATTATAAACATGAGAGGAGGAGGAGTGATGGGGAAAGGGTGATGGGGGGCAAGGGAGGGAGGGGAGAAGGTAGGTGGTACCGAAGAAGGTCATATACATAATGACTTTGACCTAGTTCAGGTACTCGTTGAAGATGTCCATCTCGACGGGCGTTTATCTTCATGTACTCAATAACAGCTGGTAAGGGGTAAGGACTGCAGGGTACAGGTTAAGGATTACGGGGTTCTGAGTACTGGGTGCGGTGTACTGGGTATGGGGCTGGGGACATAGTACGGGATACAAGATACGTGGTACGAGATACAAGGTACGTGGTACGTGGTACGAGGTACGCGGTACGGAGTACGGCGTACTGGGTACGGTGTAAGGGATACGGGATACGGGGTTCCGGATGCGTGATACGGAATACGGGGTACTGGGTATGGAGTACTGGGTACGGGGTACGAATAACGGAATACTGGGTACAGGGTACGAGGTAACTGGTGCGGGGTGCGGGGTACGTGGTACTGGATATGGGGTACTGGATACGGCGTTCGGGGTGCGGGGTGTTGGTTACGGGAACCGGGATACTGGGTATACGGTGTTGGGTTTGGGGTTTGGGGTACTGGATATGGGGTACGGTATACAGGGTACAGGATACAGGGTACGAGGTACGTGGTACAGGGTACGAGGTACGCGGTACGGAGTGCGGGGTACGCGTTACGAGGTACGGGGTACTGGGTACGGAGTACGGGGTACGAAGTACGGGGTACTGGGCACGAGGTACTGGGTGCGGGGTACGTGGTACAGAGTACTGGGTTCGGTGTATGTGCTGCGGGTACGAGGTTCGGGTTAAGGGGTACAGGGCACGGGGTACTGGGTATGGGATACGGGGTTTGGAATACGGGGCAAGCAGTAGTAAGTAAGTAGTCGGGATAAGGTGTAGTGGGAGAGAGGTTAGGTGTAGGGGAAGAGGGATAAGGGAAGATGCATGTGTATGAAGAGTGGCGAGAGAGGTGGGAGGTGAGGGATAAGGTTGTCAGTTCCATTTGTAGAGTTATTTTCCATATTTTATTTATAATTTAGAATGTAGCAATTGTGGATGTACTTACTTTACTTACTTTTAATGGCACAACAGCCCATTGAGGGTCTAGGCCGAGCTTTTCGCAATTGTGGATATACTTACACTATATTTTACACGATTACAATAAGTTCCCTTTTTAGGATTGGATATACCTTATTCTATGTTCTTGCGCGTGGCTTTTTTACAAAAGTTAAGAACTTAAGTTTAAGAAATCTGAAAAATTTTAAAGAAATGTTGTAGAATGCTGATTTTCTAATAACTGTTTTATTTATTTTTGTTATTTTATTTATTTTTTCATATCATAAATTGCACCAGCTATTAATTTTACAAAATATGTAGTTGCTTTCAACAAAAATATAGCACGTACACACGATTTTTAATCATAAATCACCTATTATATTTAGTATTAAATTTAGTTTATTTATTTTATTTTACAAATGAAACATACATAATCATAAATTAAAATGTTACAATTTAAAAGGCAATTGCATCTCAGGAAATCTGGAAATCTAGTTTAATAATAAATAATTATTATTTCATTCAACTGTTGTATCAGAGCTTAGTATCTTCTTTCTTCAATCATAAGATTGCAAATTATTTTACAGCTTGCAGTCATGAACACTGATAATATCGCCAAGTAGTTAATCATGCGTGAATAAAACGATCAATTTGGTAAATCTCTTCTTCGTGAAAGAGCTCAATAGCACTGGTAGCTGGAGGTAATCTTCCAGTACATAACCGTACACATTTCTTTTTATTTCACTTTCTTATTATTATGTTTTCTATATATTACAGTCAACATACAGGGTGTAACCTTCACGAAACGAAGGTAGTCGATTATTCGCATCTACTCGAGTTTTCAAAATACCGTTTGCTGAAATTTGATGAAAATAAATTGGATACAAATTCTTTTGTTAATTATACATGCTTGGTGTTCTTACTTGAATAAGCCTCTACACATACACTGAGGCAAGTTTGATTGTCCACGTAGAGTTTGTTTTCCTTAATTTTGATTATTTTTTTCATTAAATTTTTTTTTTGTACCGTAATCCAACAGAATCCTCGATTTAGACTTGAAACAAAAATTCTTCCCTCAAAAATATTGCACATAAGATTAGTTACATTAATTAGAGGGTCCTCAAACAACGCTGCTTAAATCCCCAAGTTGAGATACTCCCAGTTCGTATCAATTGTTGCTAAATCTTTCGATTACTTAAAGCTGTTTGGCCTTCAAATGTGAAATTGGCTTAATCTCTGACTGAAAAAACCAGTGTTGTTGGTAAAGGTAGCCTACATATAAAATTCGTTGATCACAAAAGTTTCTGATTAGGTTTTTGGACCAGTTCTTCTGTTTATGCTTAACCATCAGAATTGTTAGAAATCTCAATTGACTTAAGAATGCTGTTAGTTCCCGCTTGGCGTTTTTAATTTACGACGGATGTGCTCTCTTGTTAAAGTCTAGTTTTAGGACAGTGTCGGGCAAACCAATACATAAACATGCATGCTTGTGTATTGCAAACTATACTTTGTCAATACTACTATTTATCCGAAGTAGTGCCTTTTCAAATAAAACATAACAGAAGGACAAATAATGCGTTAATACTTATTTTCATGAATAATTATTATTATTATTATTATTATTTATGAAAAAGAATTCATGATCCCATTTATCAATCATCAAATATTTTTTTTACCGCTTCTGTTAAAAAAATTGAAATTATATGAATGCCAAAAGTCAACTAACTTAATATGCGTTGATAAAATTGCGCTCAAACTTCTCCCGAATTCCATTGTTCGTCAATAGTTCGTAAGCTACACGAAGAAGTTTATAGTGTACGTGTGACAGCATTGCTTCGGCAGAGAATGTGTGCCTATTCACATGTGAATAGGAAAATCAAAATTTCCCGACACTGTTTTAGAATAATGATGTGTAAAAAGACTTAGTTGATTCTACTAGCTCTACAATGCATGCATGTCCATTATGGATGAAGAAGAACCACCAACAACAGATGACAACAACAGATAATTATATTTTTTTACGGAAAACCAAAACAAACCATTTAACTAAATCAGCGATTGCACAAAAAAAAAAATTTAAAAAGAAATATCTTGTCTTTGTGTGGCCAAAATATTTGTGCATAGTGTATGCAAAGGTGCTACAGCTGTGGGCAATTAATAGATTCATTAGCAAGTGGGATGCCGCTTCAGATTATAATGTTTTGTTTTGATATTGTTATAGTTGTAGTAGTTGTTGTTGTAGTAGTTGTTGTTGTATTTGATGTTTCGTTTTTGTTGTCACTGATGACGACAGCGGCAACGCCTACAATGCCGACGATAATATTAATTGGTGGGCACACCTGTTGTGACGCAGTTACGGGTGCACAATATACCGGTGTTCAATTATTAAATCATTACTAAAAACAATCAATCAAAACAAAACATTCTCGCACATACAAACAATCAAACGAGCAAATAATTAACAATCAAATTGGCATTTTAAGCTAATTATTATTATTAACATGCACACATTGTTATGCATACATACATAGGTAGGTAAACAAAAAAGTAAGTATCCACACACATATATAGTAAGTGCCTCAGGAATGATAGAATCTATGTAGTTTAAAAGCCGAAATATATGATAAAGTGTTGTGAGAAATGTGCGCGTGTATGTTTCATTTTTAATTACTTACTATCAGTTTGTTTGTTTGTTTGTTTGTTTGTTTTTTTTTTGACGCGTTTTTCTAGTTTTACACTTTTGCTATCTATTGAATTGATAGCAACAACAACAACAGCAACAAGAACTAAATCAACAGCAGCAGCAACAACAACAACAGCAACAACAACAACCACAACAGCAACAACCACAGCAGCAACAACCACAACAACAACAACAACAACATATTCCCCAAAGCTTCCTCCATATGAATAAGTGGTGTGTGCAGGTTGATGATGTACTCGTATCAACTGTTTACATAAAAATGTACATTAAAGTAGGCCAAATCGCTACTGCAAATGTACACATACTTATGTACATGCATACTTATATGTGCGTATGTGCGTATGTATGTATTACAACTACTATATCGGTGAGATAGTTTTCAGTTTTGTTCAGCTTTCGTGAGCGCCGTGCGCAGTTTCGGTGGTTTTGTGCGCGAATACGAAATAATCGCGCTGCTGTTGTTCATGGTCAGTTTGTGTAAATTATTGCCAAATGCAAGAGAGAAAAAGCAAATAAAAAGATTTAAAAAAAATAAATAAATCACAAAACTAAAACAACTAAAAACAAACAACAACATAAAAATACGTACATACATATAGTATGTACTATGTATGTATGTAGTAAACGAACAAATAAAATAAATAAAATGTAATGATAACAACAACAGCAACAACAATTCATTCATTTGCATTTGCCTTAATATCAAGTGATATGAAAACAACTAGAAATATTTATGAAAAAAAATAAAGCCAAATAGAAATTGCTCAAATATGCACATAAATATTATTCTAATTATACTCGCATTTAAAGAATTCACGAACAAGCATAAATTAGCAATAAAATGAAATTAATAATTCAATCAAAATGCAAAATTCCTTTTGCAATTCCACCAATGTGCTGTGCTGTGTGAATTCGTAATATTATGTATATTTTCATTCACACATGTAGAACCACCGATACAAATTCAATTCGTTAATATTTTTAATTCTAATTATATAATTATTTGGAAATTTGGCGCCATCGCCACTTGTGGTTCAAAACGATCGATCAAATCGATAATCGCAGAACGATGGCAGAACAACGCAATTTTCTAGTTGGCGATGATGAGAAGACTGAACTTTTACAATTCAATAAAACGTTTCACATACGCAATGCCAATGCCAATGGCAATGGCAATGGCAATGGCAAGCAACAACAACAAAAACAACAACAGCCAATACAAACACAACAACACACAGCGACACCACCACAGCGCCCAATATTAGCTTACGAAAAAAAGCAGCCGCATCAAACTAGCGTGGATAATGTTGATGCTGAAGATGTCCATCAAAAACTGTTGGCTGACGACGACGACGACGACGACAATGCACAACCAATGCCACTCAAGGATTATACAATATGTAAGTTTCTCAAAATCGTAAATAATGAGTTTTATTTTAATTTTTGGCAATAAGCTGCGTTTTATTCGTCACTCGATTCTACATAGTTACCATATGTATAACTAGCAGAGACAACCAAAGCTGCAGAGATAATGCGTATAGCTGTTATGTCTAAGTAGCATGTGGTTTACCATCCTTGGTTTTTATAACAATCGTATGTGTGAATTGTCAATAATGAAATGTGAGGAACTTACTTTACTTTTAATGGCACAACAGCCCATGGAGGGCCTAGGCCGAGCTTTTCGCAGAAAAGCCGGAGAAAAGTTGTATTGTAAGTTGATTGATGGATGATCAAGAGGAGATGTGTACTTAAAGGTCTATTGTACCACCGATAGTAGCTTGTTTGTAAGCCAATCTTGCTGAGGAATCTCAGTAGTAGCAATGGCTTCAGGGCTATAATATCCTCACTTTCTCGGTGGTAGTGTTCCTCCTACGATTGAGTGCCTCGCAGTGTATTAGGATGTGTTTTGGTGTTTCTTTGTTACATTGGCAAAACCTACCAGGTTGATTAATGTCTAAGTTCTTCATGTGCTCTTTTGCGATCGAAATTCGCAATTGATGTCTAAGCCCAGTAGGATGACTAACCTTTTCTCCCCTATATTCTTTCATTAGTGCATTCTTTATGGTGTACGTATGTAAGGGTTCTTGGCCAATGAATGCTGTTAATTAAGAAGTGCTGTGCAAATCGAAGGATGAGTGTTGAGAGTGTTTATAAAAATGAGATTTCTTGAAATTTTTTCTTAGCTATTAAATTCCCAATTAAATTAAAGAATTCAATTCAAACTTTATTAAAAATGCAATGCCTCCACATATTTGCCATAGTAGAAAAATCTGTTTTACCTGTCAATCAATTTAAATTGTTTTTATTTCGTGCCTGAAAACAACAACAATTTCATTAAATTCATAAGCAAAACCAAAACATCAGCCGGATAATATCGCCTTTAATCATGAAGTTGCGAGTTTGGTTAAATAAAAAAGATTTTCAACATCCCATAAAACATGGGTTTACGCCTCTCCTCCACCACGTAAACCCATAAAACATGGGTTTACGTGTGGAGGAGAATATAAAGCCTAAAATTATTAAAAAAAAAAAAAAAAATTATGTGTACCTCAGAAAAACGTTTTATAAAACCAAAAGTTTTTCTATACCTCAGAAAAACGTTTTTTAGGTAACTAATATACGAAAAACTCGGCCTAGGCCCTCCATGGGCTATTGTGACATTAAAGAAAAGATAGAAGGTAATTATTATGCTTGTTTGTTTTCTCGGTGTAGAATTTATTTTCTATAAGTATTTGATTTTCCTATTGTAAAGTTAAACGAGCTATTTTTTTTTCTTTTTAATGGCACAACAGCCCATGGAAGGCATAGGCCGATCTTTTCGCATCCACTCATGTCGTGCGTGTTATATTTGTATATGAATGGAAGGGACCTATTAATTCACTTCAGAATACATAGTCGCAGCTTACATTTTAGATGTTAGACAATTTGTGGCGGACATAAAAAGAGGTAAGGGGGTCTACTTACTAGACACAAAAAAACCTATTTTTCAATAATATCCCTTCCACTACCAAATAATGTGCACATACAAAAAATTATAATCCTAGTTAATAGTTTAATAGAGGCGGCCAAGACCGATCATCGGTTGTAGCGCCAGCTAAGTAAGTAAGTAGTTAATAGTTTATTTAATTATTATTAAACTTTTATGTAAATGGTCGCTCAACTGTTTCCGTTTCCTAGAGGAGCTAATTAGCATGTAGCCAGCTGATTTCTCTGAGCTCAGTAGGCATTTAAACCACGAAACCTGGAGATTGGTGTTGCCGAAGTTGGGATCAGAAAAAGGTCTCGACAGTAAATTTATTCCATTGACTCATTGCAGCTGCTACAGTTTTTGTTGCGGGGAATACCGGTAAAAAATTGTTTACAAGAAATATTTTCTGGTAACCCTCTGTTAATGGATATTTTGGGACCGTCTCTTCTCGTTTGAAAGCCTCAACGAATGTATATTCTTTAATTTATACAATGATCACGTTCGTTTAAAATGTAATAGGTACACAATGTGAGTATTAAAAGTTTCCAAATCCAATAAAATAAATAAAAAACGTTTACAAAACATGTTTATATCTACATTCAAAAATATATGTATATTTTTACAATTATTGTAGTTATAAACTGATAGTTAAAAAAAAAAATATATGCACAAATTCGAATTGGCATAATTCGTGAATTATTTGCATTTGCATAGAAAAACACAACGCTTACATTATACCGCAAAAATTACATTAAACCAAAAAATAAAATAACAAAGTAAGTATTTACACATAAAATTAGCATATTTCGCATTTTAACATCTTTAAATGTAGCTTAAACACAATTTAATTTAAGTAAGAATTTGTGACAGATGCGGTGACAGTTTGTGATGAGATACTCACGCTAACTGTACACAGATATTATATGTGATGGTGACTAAGTAAATTCGTTGGAATAGACGACACTTAGAAAGTGCTACAAAATATAATAAGTACATATGAGTTGTCTTTTTAATAGTTTCGTTATAACAATCAAAAACTGATAAATTTATTTTTCTTTTATTTTAGTTGAGTATTAACTTGCACTATTTTTGTGATCGTCTTTAAATCTGACACATTAGATTCACCAATCACAAAAATAATATTTCCTCTTCGAAAGCATAAGTATGTTCTATCAAAGCCTTATAAATAAACAAAGTCCCTTCCGAAATTTAGCTTAAAACTACAAAACTATGGGCTTAAGGGTTTTTGATGATTGCTCCTCAATTCTGCATTCATTATAAATGATCGACATTAATTGAGCGGGTGGTTTCGTGGTGAAATAATTCCTCTTCTTCTTATTTTTCTTCATGTTTGCGGTGTTATGGTTAACTATGTATTATAAGTTAGAATTGGGATTGGGTTTTTCTTTTCAAATTACTTAAACAATCTGCAGATGATACCACACCACAACAACACAACACCACAACACTACACCACAACACCACAACACAACACCACAACACAACACCACAACACAACACCACAACAGAACACTACAACACCACAACACTACACCACAACACAACACCACAACACAACACCACAACACTACACCACAACACAACACAACACCACAACACAACACCACAACACAACACAACACAACGCAACACAACACAACACAACACAACACAACACAACACAACACAACACAACACAACACAACACAACACAACACAACACAACACAACACAACACAACACATCACATCACAACACAACACAACACAACACAACACAACACAACACAACACAACACAACACAACACAACACAACACCACAACACAACACCAAAACACCACAACACTACACCACAACACCACATTTAACGAGTTTGCAATGATAGCTGGAAAATTTTTGAAAAATGACACTGCTCTGGGCTAAGCCATAATTTTGTCTCGAGATATTCTCAGTGAGATGGGTCATTTTTATGTTCGGATACCGAGAAAGTACATGATACTAGAAGCTAACTCTTACTTCTCAATGAAAATCTTAAGAACATTTTGTACCAAAAACTTTTCAAAATGAGCCAAACAAAAGGTGAAAGAGAGGTGGTAGGATTAGTGTAAAAATAGAATAATTTTAAGATTTTTCAACGGGCAACTCTGCTTTAATACTAAAAGTTGTAGAACTCATCGATTTCAATTGCGTCCTCGGAGCAATGGGCAATTTATATCAAAGAGAAGGAGGAGAAGTGGTCGCTGTGGCGTAGTGGTAGTGCGTAGTGGATTATTATGACGGAGATCATGCCAATGAGTAACTGAAGCCATATGGGCCATCAACATAAAATTTTTTCTCATCGGAGTAAATTATGTTTCGCCACTGTTGAGTTCAATTCAAATGATTCCTTGCCAAATCTGATCTTTCCAATTTGTGGTTATGGTGTAAGTTGCTGTTTTTTTTTTCATTTCACGCTGAGAAATCTTTCTATATCCTTTGCTGAGCACCATAATTTGTCCCAAGTTGACGAAAATGTCTGATCGTGTTCTGATCTACTTAATCGACGTTCAACTTCTCTGCTGGAAAGTCCACCATCTTTCAAATTTTTAATAACATATAAAGGGTGTTTATTTTTAGAGGTGTGGTTTTCAATCTGGCAATACTTTTTTCGGCGCTGGTCTTTTTGACAGCTGTCATTTGATTTAAGGGTTTTTTTTAAGGTTGGACTGCTACGCAGAGTGTCCGGGGTTCGAATCTCGGCACAGGTAAAATCAAAAAGTAGAAAAAATAATTTTTTTACACGGCACCACCTCTTGGCACTTGGCAGGCAATCCCAAACCTACAAGAGTAAAAATTGCTATGAAAAGCTTCACTTCGCCGTTCGGATTGGGCTTTAAACTGTAGGTCCCTTACATTCATGTACAAATATAACACGCACAACATGAGTGGATGCGAAAAGCTCGGCCTAGGCCCTCCATGGGCTGTTGTGCCATTCAAAGTAAAGTAAAGTAAGAAGGAGGAGAAGAGACACAAAGTTCTATTGCCGTGGTTTCAGCCTAACTTTACAGCAACAAGTTATAAGTCGAAAAACGAACCTTTTGCTATTACCTACAACTACAACTGTGTTGTGTTTAGCCATATTGAGCTCACGTGTATCAATATTCATAAATAGCAGGAAATTTATAGGTACTTACACTTTCACGTCATGGTGAGACCACATAAATGTGCGTAATATTTTCATATTGTTTTACACACATTCATTGAGAAACTCAAGATTTTGAGTAAACAATAGGGAAGGGCCAATCATTTCAATTCCATTCACTGAAAGTCTTCTAAGCAATTGTAGGGGTATCGTGCTGTAAGTATTAAGAATTTAATTCAAATTAAAATGAGGCGCACAACAGTACCAACAGTACCGACTCGGTAGATATGCGAAGCGTTGATATAAATAATTTTTGCTTTTGTTTTTACATATTTATGCAATTTTCACTTATTGTGTGTTTCGTTGTAACTAGTACTTGGTTCTAGTTTTCATTTTTTATTTTTATTTTGTGACTGATGCGAAGAATACATACAATTCTAGCTGAATGATGCAATGATTGATCCATTTACGCTTGCCTCCAACTAACTATGTACTTAGTACTACAATTTTCGCGTTTAAACGAGGAGCGGCTAACAAAACACGAGTGTGAGTAGTTACTACGAGGTTCGACTAAAAAATGCTAACCCCATATCAATGCATTTGAATCATAAAATTTGAGCTTATGTTTGTGATGTAGTGAATTCTTGTGAATGTAATGCGACCTATTTTTTATTTTTTATTTTTTTGTTTTGTTTTTTTTTATTGTTGTTCAAATTGAGGAAATACTTGGAAATTAACATTATGGAACCCTTAATATTAATATTTACTAAATAATATGATGGCAATTCGCTTGAATTAATGTGTCGCAGAGCAAAGTAAAAAAAGCGGAGCGCGTACCTACAGTGTCGGACAAGCAAATAAGAACACCTTGCAATATAAAACATCCATTGATTTTTTTTTATCGGACAGCTTATGGCAAACAATTTGTATAGAGAAGAAAATGGTATGGTATATACTTTATAAATTTCTAGGTGGCAACACTACATTTAAATATTTTTTGGCGATTCCCAAACAAAAAAGTTGAAGCGAAGCATTCGAAAGCGGACAATTCAATAAGAACAGCACACGAAAAAATTTATATTTTAAAAAGAAAACTTAAATTTGTTTATAATTTGTACTGGTAAGCATTTAAATGGTAGCATTGAGGGTAATTCAACAAATTAAATGTAAACTATTCCGTAATGTCACAGTAAAATGGGTGGAGCAAAGCACTGTAGCAAGGAGGAGCGTGATTTGGTGAAAAAACTGCGAAATGAGGGACAAAGCATCCGCCAAATAGTCCAAAACTATTAGCAGATCCTCGACATTTGTCTACCAATCTTTATTACCTCAAAAATTTCATTGCAAGAGAGGTAGGCCCCGCAAAACTACAAGTGCAGATGACAATCGCATAACAATTTTAGCAGCACGCGATTCATTTAAAGCAGCTGCCGCAATTAGAGAGGAGACAGGGGTTCAAATTTGTGCTCGATCAGTAAGGAGACGTTTGGTGGGGGAAAAAAATGTATGGGAGAACAGCACGAAAATTACCAATGTTGACAAAAAGACATCGAAAGTGTCCCATGGAGTTCGCTGAAGCACAGGGATGAGTGGGATGGTTCAATTAATGCAAAAAAATGGCCTAACGTATTATGGACAGACGAAAGCAAGGTGAATCTTGTTTGAAGTGATGGCAAAGGTTGAGTTAGACACCCGAAAAATGTAGAATTGAGCCCAAAATATACTAGGATGACGTTTATGCACGGAGTTGGAAGCATCATGCATATGGGGATCTCTTCTCTTGGTATGATGTGGGCTCTCTGTATTGGATAAAAGAATTGATGGACAGATTTCTTTACGTAAACATCCTTCAGGAGGTGATGCTTTCTTATGCTGAATGGGGAAATGCCCCTGAAATAGCAAATGCAACAGGATAACGGCCCAAAGCACACCTCAATCCTTGCGCGAGATTGGTTTTCCCGTTATAACCTGGCCTTCACAATCCCCTGACCTTAATCCAATCGAGAACTTGTTGAATATTGTCAAAGAGAAGATTGGCTGTACCAGAGCTAAAAACAAAGACGAATTGTGGCAAAGCATTCAAAGAGCGTGATATTCCATAGCCCAGGCTACTTGCTCGTCTCTGTTGGAATCAATGCCTAGGAGGTGTAAGGCGGTTTTAATTAATAAAGGCTATTCCACAAAATATTAGCAATTGTGAACAATTTGAATTAATATTTTATAAATTTTTTTTTTTTCAATTGTAGAGTTCTTTTGTTTTTGTCCTTTTGAAATGTGATTTTATGTATAACTTTTAAATTTCTTTTTTTACACTGAATTGATTTTGTTTTTGTTTTAAGAAAAAATTAAACTTATGGAATAAATGAATAAAAGTAAATACCTTTTAAATTTATCATAAGCCTAGAGAAATATTTTTTCAATGTTTTTGGTTTCAGAACAAGGTGTTCTTATTTGATTGTCCGACACTGTATTTACATCATTAATCTTACTAAAAAAAATTTTAAAGAATCATTTTCGAAACAACATGAAGTTCTTAAAGACGCGTGTTATGCTTATACACCGCGAAAAAAATACTGTGATTTCCATAGTTCACCGCTGTTGTTAAAAAGAAGAAATTGTCATATTGAACGCAATTTCCTGGATTGAACAATTTTTTCTTTTACACTGACAGTTTGCAAAACATAGCAACGTTGAAATTATCTGTTTAGCTCATTTTTCGGTTTTTGTTTTTTTTTTTTACCAAAATAATGACTTCAGTAAATTGTAATCAATTAGTATCAAAAACTTTTTGGGTTTGGTAGCGCTGGGAATCAGCGACGTTCTAGTATTAGTGTGGTCTTATACTTTTTGTGGGAACAATATTTACAGGTCGTTTCATTTCAGTCTATGGCGGACTGCAGCGATTCAATAGCGGTAATATGATTTATTAATGCTGAACACAAATCTGTCGCCATACAAAGTGTGTGCCGTGTTTTTGTATTTTTGTATGGGACTAATGACTGAATTATTTTTATTGTAATATACAAATTTGCACATTTCTCTTTACATTTTTATTTTAACAGATTTCACTGTTGATTGTAAAATACCAGAATTTAAATAATTTCTACGGTTTTACGTTGAACACAAATCAACAGAATTATAGTTCACAAAAACAGTATTTTCATTGTTTTAACATTATTCACTGTTCGATTAAAATGAAATGGCCTATTTGTTCATTCAATAGTTTTGACTGTTGAACATCAAACAACCGTATACTGTCTGTTAAATTAACAGTATTTACTTTCGGATTTAAGTTAACAGCAAAATCTATTAGTTTAATGTAAAGGGTGTTTTTTTTTAGAAGTGTGGTTTTCAATCTGGCAATACTTTTTTCGGAGATGGTCTTTTTGACAGCTGTCACTTGATTTATGCTTAGTTTGGTTTGCGATTTCATAATACATAGACTTACGCCTGAGCAATGTTTGCAAATTATTGAAATTTATTATCAAAATTCGTGCTCTGTGAAAAATGTGTGTTATCGCAAAATTGTCATCAGCGCCGATGTTAATTTTTGGCTGAATGGATTTGTGAATAAGCAGAATTGCCGTATTTGGAGTGAAGCCTAGCCAGAGCCATTTCCGAAAAATGCACTGTTTGGTGAGTTTTATGGGGAGGCGGCATCATTGGGCCATACTTCTTCAAAGACGATGAAGGCTGCAACGTTACGGTCAATGGGGAAAGGTACCGTTCGATGAAAACAGACTTTTTTTTGCCGATAATGCAAGAATTGGACTCGGCCGACATGTGGTTCCAACAGGACGGTGCCACATGCCACACTGCACGCGAAATCATGCATCAATTGAGAGGCGAATTTGGTGAGCAGTTAATCGCACGTTTTGGTGTAGACCAGCCAATTGGCTTCTAAGATCGTTTGATTTGACCCCGTTAGACTATTTTTTGTGGAGTTATGTTAAGTCTCTTGTCTATAGGGACAATCCAAACACGATAGTTGCTTTCGAAGCCAACATTGAAAGCGTCATTGGTGAGATTCCGGCTGAAATGTGTGAAAAAGTGTGCCGCGGGCAACATTTAAGTGAAATTATCTTTAAAAAGTAAATGGCAGGAATTGATTTATCGATCCAAATAAAAATTTCATTCACTTTTGTAAAATTTCTGTGTTTTTTTTTCATTTTCAAAAACTAACTTTACTTTACTTTTAATGGCACAACAGCCCATGGAGGGCCTGGGCCGAGCTTTTCGCATCCACTCATGTTGTGCGTTTTATATTTGTACATGAATGGAAGGGACCTACAATTTAAAGCCGAATCTGAATGGCGAAGTGAAAAGCTTTTCATAGGCAATTTTTACTCTTTTAGGCTTGCCATTGCCTGCCAAGTGCCAGGAGGTGGTGCCGTGTAGAAAATTTTTTTTTTTTACTTTTTGATTTTGCCTTTGCCGAGATTCGAACCCCGGACACTCTGCGTAGCAGTCCAACGCACTACCACTACGCCACAGCGACCACTTCAAAAACTAAACTCTTATAAATGTCACCCTTTACTTTTCGCTTCAGTATAACAGTTTTCTTTCGCTCAGTGTATGTGATAATAAGTCACTATTTTAGTTAATTATAAATATAATTTTCACTTTTTATTTACTATTAAAATGACATGGAGCATAACCAATATGATTGTACGTGGCAATAAGTTGGTATTTTTCGTTTTTATTAAATTATAAATATTCGTAATTTTCACACTTGATTGAATATTATTCAAATGAAATGAAGCAAGTGAAAAAAAAAAAAAATTATTAAACTAATTGACAAATGAAAAGTTCTTTGCAAAACTGCCACTACTTTTTCATTCTAGTCTTTGGTCAGATAAGCTCGAAAATCATATTAATCATAAAATCATATTAGTATTTATCTATGCGTTTACTTCATAAATACGAGAACCTTTCTCTACTTGTAACAGTGTCATCTCTATTTACAAATTAAGATATTTGACATATTTATACGATTTCTATTCTTATCTATTGGTTAAGTGAATTCTCGATTATAGGTTTTTTGGAAAAATCTATTTTCTACATAAGATATTTTTCTCATACGGGGTGTGATCCGTTACCGTTATTTTCAAAAATCGTTAGTCACGTATGTTCGATTTTCGCTTTTTTTTCTGTTATGTTGGTACACATGTCTGTTATATATGTTGGCAATACCAATCATTTTGGATTGTTTGTTTGTTTGTTTTTGACAGATAAAAAGGTTAGTCGTGTTTTGGTGTGCTCTTCGATTTTTTACTATTCGAAAAATTGGATCAAAGAAACTGTATTCAGTTTTGTGTAAAAAATGAAATTAAATGCGCAAGGACATTTGAAATGTTGACTGTGGCTTTTGGCGAGTCTACTATGAGCAGAACACAAGTTCAATTGTGGTATAACCGGTTTAAGGAAGCCGGCCGAGAAGATGTCAATGACGATGCTCGTCCTGGTCGCCCGAGCACGTCAACAACCGATGAAAACATTGACGCAGTGAAGAAAATGATTTTGGATAATCGTCGAATCGGCGAATCACTAGCAGAGAGGTTGCTGATGGTGATGCTGATGATATCGTTCGGCTCATGCCAAACAATTTTTACGGATGTTTTAGGCATGAAACGTGCGTCAGCGAAGATTGTTCCAAAACTGCTAAATTTTGAGCAAAAACAACGTCGCTTGTGCGTAAGTTTTTGGCCAAAAACAAAACCGTTATCATGCCTCAGCCACCGTATTCACCGGACTTGGCCCCCGCTGACTTTTGCCTCTTCCCAAAACTGAAGACACCGATGAAAGGAAAGCGTTTTGCTACGATTGAGGAGATAGAAGAAAAATCGAAACAGGAGCTGTTGGCGATACCAAAAAGAAGCGCGTTTCAGAAGTGTTTCGAGGATTGGAAAAAACGCTGGCATAAGTGTATTATATCTGAGGGGGATTACTTTGAAGGGGACAAGATAGTTGTTGATGAATAAATAAATACTTTTTAAAAAATTTCGGTTATTTTTTGATCATACCTCGTATTTTACTTACATCTGGTTAGAACATTTTCCACATTAGTTGGAAAATATGGATTGTAGTAATATTTATTAGCGATTCCATTACATTTAATTTGATAACTTTTACGATCAGATTGGTTGTTTCTAACTCGTGACGTGATCCAATTAGTTACGATACTTTACAAAACAAAAAAACAAAAAAAAACTTAAAAATTCATATCTCGAAAACAAATTTGGTTTTAATCCAATTTTAGAGTTTATTTGGCCAAAGTCTATAAGAAATAAATATTGCAAGAATGTAGCAGCCTAAGTACAAAATCTCTGTAAACTAGTATTACTCAGTAACTTCAATGACTATCAAATGTTTATTTAGTGACATCTGTGATGAAATATTTAAAAGAAACGAGTATGTGTAGACATGCGTAGTAATCACTATCATGTGGGCGTAATAGCGAAATGGTCTGAGTTGATGTTTTAGTCTTTGATCTCATTAGTCAATGAACACAAAATTTTACTGCTTTGTATGGATTGATTTTTAAAGTTTGGTTATTGGCAATGATTCCAACGACGATTTGCCGAGATTAAGTTCTTACAGACGGGGAATAGTATGAAATAAAACGAATAGATACTAAGTATTACCAATTATTTCATCATTTTATAGCTTTAGTTCCCAAGCAAGCCTATAGATAGCCATCACCAAAACGGGTGTAATAATTACAAGAACAATACTCTGGAGGTACAATTTATCATATATCGTGTAGTGAAATCCCCAAACTTTCATAATAATGCTACGGCTACGAGCTGCGATGTAAATTACAGCCGCTGGAATCAATCAAAGTCAAAAGTGTTCAAAATACCGAAAATTTAATTATTAAGTTTGGGAATTTTGTTTAAAAACAAAAACAATTAAATAAAATATTTCCCGTGATACTAACGATAAATAAAACAGTTTCTGACTAGCTAAGAATAGAAACGTTTAATATAAAATGTTAAATCATTTTAAAAAAAAATTTGCTAACAGGCTCAAATTAATAGGCTGACTTCCCGACTTCATAAAGCCACTCTTTTTAAAAGTTTTTGAGAACAGGTCTGTGCTTTTTACACCGATATCTATCAATTCTAATTTTTTAGCTCAATCAAAAATCTTGTAGCTAGAGGGTTAAACGAAATCGAAACTTTGGAGCAAACTTTTAATCTACGAAATTTAATCGAAAATTTTAACTCGGAATAATTTTTTATTTCCTCCAATTATACATTTGTTCTCTATTTTCCCGTAATTAAGATGCGAAAATAGTTTATTTAAGATATGATTAATGCAATGTTGGCTCTGTCTACACTGGCGCAAGCATAAAAGACTGCGAGAGCGACAGAAGAGTAAGGTACAACAGTAAAAAAAGAGAGAAATATTGCGCGCTCCCTCTCATACTATCTTAATTTTCTACCTGTCTCTCTCAAACATACATTCATGCCTGCGCCAG
Organism: Palloptera scutellata; assembly: GCA_958295655.1. NCBI lineage: Eukaryota > Metazoa > Arthropoda > Insecta > Diptera > Pallopteridae > Palloptera > Palloptera scutellata. The sequence goes on from OY282450.1 coordinate 90,296,758, forward strand.
TGTAAATAGTCACATATATGTAATATTCCTATACAATCATTCCAACCCATCCAATTCCAATATGAAGGTTTTTATTTTCTCTGCAGCATACAATTTCAAAGGTAATAACTCACAAAACATTTTGCAATAATAAAATATTGACTGTTTGGGTATGTAGGTGTGTGTGTGTGTATGTGTGTGAGTGTACAATTTAATATATTTCAGCTAAAGCATAATAAATTTTATAGAAATAGAAAATATTGAGGAAAACTTATATCACCAAGCACTCTGCCGCTTGAAAGCCATAAACGTCACAGAATTGCCACAAAACGCATGCAGGCAAGCGTGAAATTATATTTTGAAACTCTTATGGTACAGTGGCTGTATTTCTTTTGAGGCGTACTCGTACTCGTACTCGTACAATTAGCAATGAGTGACAAAATAAAAGCAAGAGCATCGACAATTAGGTGGTATGGTATCGAAAACTTGTAACAAGTATCGAAATTCAAGTAGGCTCCTGTGAGGGTTCTGAGCATTTTGAATTGCATTCTTTGAAGTCTTACTACGTTTGATGGCGACCCCGTTCCCCATAGTTGAATACGTCATACGGTCCAGATAAGTTTAATAAGCAATTTTTTTGTTTACAGTCAGCTTGAAGTTTTTATGTGACAATCAGTGTAGTTTCGATGCTTTTATTTTTAATATGGTCTTCTTTGATTCAAAAAGCTTTTTCCAGGGCAATCTTTTATCAAAGTTCGTAAACTTTTAACATTTAATTAACATGGATTAACAATTTGAATTTTATTATATTCCGAGCAGAATATTGATTAATAAATGAACGTCTCTTCCATTCATGTACAAATATAACACGCACAACATGAGTGGATGCGAAAAGCTCGGCCTTTGGCGCTACATGCGGTCATAGTCGACACTGATAAAACTGAAGTTCATTGTGGTAAAGGCATAACACTTGCCACAATGGCTGCTATGTCTTTATCGGTGTCCTGTGTGATTGCAATCCTTCTCTCATTCTTCCTCCCACCTATCAATCTTCCTTCTATTCAACACAATGCTCTGCATTTATAGGGGTACAGCCTGTGTGTTGAAAATATAAATAAAAAAAATAAAAAGAAAATGTACTTGTTACGTTGAGGCCATTATCGAAACCCTAAAATAACCTTATAAAACGTGGGAATTAAATAATTTCCCTGCACTTCTGTGTTTCCAGAACTAAGTGAATGCCTAGACTTAGTACTTATGTATAAATTTTTGTAATCAAAATTTGTTTTTCCCTCGAAATGTATGACCGAATATGATAGTTACTGTATGTATGTTGAAATGATGTACCTAAGTAAGTATATGATGAAGTGTGACTAGACAAACGTCGAACGAAGAAAGCACCAAATGCAATGGACATGTTACCTTCGTGTATTTACTAACCTATCCAATCTCTTACATACACACATTCTACGGCGGTGACATAATGTTCAAGTGCTACAAGATATACGAATTATGAAGACGATGGTCAAACAAAAAAACCCAAATAAACGTGTTAAATACACCAAAATCGATACTGGACTAAGGCAAAATAAAAAACAATTTCGTACCTAATCCTAATTTTAAAATAAAAATTATTTCTTATATGAAAGCAAATCTTTGGTTGACATTAAGTAGCTACCCTAAGATTTTTCTACTCTCTTTAAATATGGATTATGTATGAATGTTGTTGTTAAGAAAAACTAACTGAGAGATGATATTGAAAGGTAATTTAAAAGCCTTATTTATCAAAAATCTTATTTGGAAAAATCCAAAGATATTCAATATTCCCAAATGGGCACCCCATTTCACCCTTGAAATGTTTGTTTATTACCAGAGTGAACAAATTTAAACACTGATCATCGATTTAAATATTTAATATACAGGATTTGGCTTTGGGCCAAGCTATATCGTTAAAATCAATTAATAAAATGTACAAATAAATTATTTTTATGAAGTGTTTACCCGGAAAATATTTACGCTAGCTACACAGCCAAATGCAAATTTCGAACAGGATATAAAATCAAATAGCAAATAAATATTTTTTTTGAAGCAATTTACTTAAGCGGCATTGCAAAATATTTATTACAGTATTCAGTTTTGAAGTCAGAAAGTGAAGGTAAAATCATCAGCATAGCTAATTACTTAAAGTAGCTACTTAAGCTGCTTAAGTGTTTGCTTTTTAGCAAATACAATTAAGAAGACGCTAATCAAATGATTTTTATAATTAAACAAAGTTTTCATACTTGAGCGTGGACAGACTCAGTTGATTCTTGGTACTTGCGAAAAACAACTCTATTGAAATACTTCGTTGTTAGTTTTTGGATACTTGACCTCATGACGGTGTCTTTTGCGTAATGATTTGATTTTTAAAAATAAATTTTCTCGAGATAGTGTGCAATTTACTTTATTTAGACGGTCATCACCAGGTGTGTGAGATTTCAGAGTGATGAAGAATCCTTTCGTCCCTTCCTTTAAAAACTTGGAGAGGAATCTTTACCTTACTTTTCTTTACAAAAGGAGGAATCCTTCTCTTTCTAGGCCCCATCACCGCCCAATATAATAGCTGGAATCATGGATATGGAACGAAACGAAAAATAAACGTGCTCATTCATTCCAATTGATTTTCACTGATCGTGATGGGAACGATTTTTTTACTCCAATCAAAACAATAGTTTTAATCTGATAAATATTGATCTTACAGAAATTCTTTTTTTACATTTGAAGAAATAAAATTCTGAATAAAAATTGCTTTAAACCAAATATTAATTATCCTTTTTTCATGAGATAATAAGGATAGAATAACACCGAATTTTCTGAAATGGAAGAATGGCAAAATATTGTTATGTTTTGTTTTCCTTTGGCGATGAGAAATTTGTTAATTTTGAAGATTTTCCTAAAGTGATAGGCTACAATTGGAGAAATTTCTAAATTATCATATTTAGGAGTAATCAACTTCCTTACATACATACGAGGGTAGATAAATAAGTACCCGTGTTAAAAATGAAGAGGCAAGTTTTTCACAAATTCTTTTTTTCTATTTTCCAACATAATCTTCTTTTAGTACAATACACGTTTCCCAACGTTTCTGCCATTTCTTTAACCCCTCCAAAAAATACGATTTGTCAAACTCTTCAAAATACGCTTCTGTCTCGACGATAACCTCCTCGTTTGAGCTGAATTTTTTCCCCTCGAGCTACGTTTTCATGTTGGGGAACAGAAAGAAGTCGCAGGGAGCCAAGTCGGGCGAGTACGGTGGGTACGGCAGCAATTCGTAGTTCAATTCATGCAGTTTGGCTGCGACAGTTCCGTATACGCTTGTTGTCCATCGTAAGCAATCGCAGCACCCATCGGGTCGACACCTTTCTCATGCTTAATCTATCATGTAAAATATTAATTACAGCTCCGTACGACATTCCTACGGCCTCTGCTACTTCGCGCACTTTCGTTCGGCGATCAGCGAGAATCATGTCGTGGACCTTTTCAACGATTTCCTCAGTTACCTCGTCTGCCGGGCGGCCTGGGCGCTCCGCATCCAAAACAGATGTATGACCATGTTTAAATTCGTTGAACCAATATCTTACGGTTGTCATAGATTGTGAAGGGTCCCCATAGACAGCAACCAACTTCGCTTTTATTTCTTTGCATGTTTCTCCATCCAAAATATTGTTCTTTTTCCATTTTATCGCGAAACACGAAACACGTGTGATACTAATGGCTGCCAAATAAAAACTAACCTATGAATCAGTTTAGTGTGGTGTCGTGTGACAGATGGCAGTACACGACGGTAATGCCAACTTCCCTCAGAAACGCCACCTGTCTTCACACACGGGTACTTATTGATCGACCTCGTACATATGGGCCTGATCGTTCAACTGCTCCTACATGCCGATTTCTTCTACACGCCTACTTCCTTTAAAAGGTTGATTATAGTTGGTTGCACCTTACAGCTGCTTATCGTTATCATTATCAAGTAGTATTAACAGTCAATGTCATCAAAAATTAACTCTTCCAGCACTCGATATAGCCTCTATGAAACGGAATTGAATGTTAATGTTCATTTACTTAGGTAGAACATGCATTTCAACAAATGAACAGCACGTGCAATTACACACAGTAATTTGAGCAAGTACATGTCATACATTAGCATTCACATATGTGGGATCCCAAAATGACTTGATGCTTTAATGAGCGATCATGATTTTGCCACGCGGCTGTCTCAATACGAGTATTTCACAACCACACAAAAAGACAAACAAAATGCAAATAAAAAAAAAGACAGACAAGCAGGCAAAGAAGAAGCAAATGAACTGACAAGCTATCAAGTTGAAAAAGAAGAAATAACAAATAAAGTACAAAACACAAAACGATGCCATAAAGAATACCCCACCTGGTGTATATCTTAATCGGATAGGGAAAATAATCAGCATATAATAGTATACGGCAAGTATAAACAAAACGTAAGCGCGAACACAACCACCACCGCCACTATTGCCACCGCCACCTGTCACTCGCCAGTTCTTTGCTCGAGTTTTGTAGTATATACGAGAGTATTCACTCATCAACGTCAACGTCATCATAATCATCATCATTTTCGTTATCATCGTTATGATCGTCGTTGTCATTATTACCATGACCATCATCACTGTCGTTGTCATTATACATACTTATTCATCAGCAATTGCATCGTTGCGCTTATTCATTCAAGCAATGAGAAGCAGCGCAGCAATGAGAACAACAACATGTCACCGCAGCAGCTGTCGGCGGCATTTTTTACCTTTTTGTTGTAAATTGATATACCGAATGGTGAATGTGGTGGATTATAATGCGGGTGAATGCATCTGATGCAGCCTCAAGTATGTTGTCGCATACGCAATTTTTTTTTTATTGGTTTTTGCCCCCCCCCCACTATTTACGATAATGTGTGATTTCCCACAGTGAGTTTCTCTCTCTCTTTAGGGTCAATGGTAGGTGGACCTGGGAGAGCGTTTTACCTTTTTACTCATATACTCAACTCAATTACTCAAATATTTTCATACATACCTGCTGCATTCAATTCATTCGCATCTACTCTCTCGTTTACAATAACAACAAGCGGGAGATACCATAATTGCATTAAATGCACACAATGCATCAACGGCACCACTCAATGATATTAAATATGAGAGTGAGTGGCAATGAAATCTATATTATGATATCGTTAAATTTGTCTAGCAGGAGAAAAACAGTGGTGTTGTGGTTTAAATGAAGAATATGGATTACGCGTAAAGCATCGGAAAAAAAATGATTAAAATTAATGGAGAACATTCAAATTTGGGTGTGGTGGGTGATTTTTTGTAATTTCGGTGAACTAAGCTAAGTACAAACTTTTGACGAGGTTCGTATTTCTTGGGGCTTAAACTTCCCCGGTACGAGAAAAGTCATTGATTGATAGTTACAAATCAAATTAAATTATCTGAAATTAAGGAAGCCTGAGAAATCGAGCAAATGCGGATGACATTTCTATAATAATAATAACGGGAAAATGCCTAACAACTTTCAGCACATTCATGAGTGACACTCTCGGGATAAAACGGGTATGTTACTTTTTACAAGAAAGTTCAAGGTCCCCTGCATGGACGCTTCTCGATTTAAATAATATCAGAGTAGTTGTAGATAGTTACCTGCTGTGGGAGCTTAATGTAGAAGAGCGGGTGGAGTAGGCAACTAATAACCTTTACGTATGTAAAAAACATGATTGGCAACACATGTGGAAGACGGTGGAGCATACTCGAAGACCACATGTCGACTCACGACATATCTCATCGTGTTGACACATAAATTTGTGGTCTTCGAGCCGTTTGATGAAAATCAAAATCGAATATGTCTCCGTCTTTGTGCATGCTTAACCATCCTGTTTTTCATTGATGACATACGGCTAAAGTTGACACCTATACAGCTATATGCCATTTAAGTATGGTGGACCATAACTCATGCTTATGGAAAAAGTTCAGCGACTGTGTATCTCGGGAACCATGCGAACAGCTCTAGCTCTTGAAGCAGATCTTGAAGAAAATAAGACAACAAAATACGAAATTACAAATCAATGGGAAATTATTGGTATAGATCCTATGGACGTAGTTCAATCAGTTGGAAAACTTCCATTCAGACAATGTGGTCCCTACCGATGAGATCTAGTAAAAGAATAAAAGCTGTAATGGAACTGGCACGAAAATCTTTCACGGTAGGTGGGAGTCTAAATGACGTCGCTAAACTGGGGGTGAAGTCTCTTCTAAGGTTTCCTAACTGCGCACGCATCTAAAATTATGGGTTCCCTCGATGGGTATCAAATGCACTAAAATCCTATGGATCTACTATCTGGTATTGCTATCCAGCTACTATTACTTAACCTAATCGCTAATTTCTCCCATGTACGTAGGTTATGTTGTAAGCCCGGCGAACATATTTTCATTCAAGTGATTAAATAACACATAACATAACAATTTATTCGAACCACGGCGGAGGAACACGCAGAAGGGGACGTCCTAATCGCCGTTGGAAAGACCAGGTGCAGGGCAACCTGACTGCACTTGGCCTTATCAGCTGGCGCCAGCGCACGCACAGCAGAGGCAACTGGCGAAGCTTTGTAGAGGCGGCCAAGACCGATCATCGGTTGTAGTGCCAGTTAAGTAAGTAAGTGGATTAAATAACACAGGTGGTCATGATATCTGTAAGGTTATCTGAGTATGATGGGTACGAATTTATTAACTTTTATTTGCTAATTATAATATTATTTTTTTATTATTAAGTATCAGCTTTTATTTTATTCATTCATTTAGTAGTAAATAACTCTCTGATTTCGTGTGCTAGGCTATTATCCTTTTTTTATAAGTGCACTCACCTATACATACATGGATCCACAAGGTTATCTTACCTTACTAATTATAAAGGGTGATGCCATGCTGATGGTCAACCCGAAATGAGGTTAAGACAAGAAAAATTTCATTCATTTTCAGCATAACAAACAAGTGATTCAAAGTACGAATTATCAGTTTACGAGTAAATATAATAAGTTAAAAATTTGTACTTGTAGCACAAAACTTGATTGGAATAGAAAGGCTATTTAAATTTCTGATAATGACTGAAAAAAAATGTCTTAGGTGCGTCATATCTTGTAAGGGTTTCAAAATTAGCCTCAACATTTGCCATCGTGTTAACAAGCACAACGAAACCACCTCGCATAATAATTTAAAACTTTTAAGTATAATTTTAATTACTTACATACATTTATAACATTAAATGCACTCGTAGGATGTATATTTTTAGTTTTCGGATATTTTGGAATTGAGCTCAGAGTATTAAAAGAAGAAAAAAGTTCGTGAAATATTTAATAAAATCGAAAACGTTAAAAAGTTTATTGGCAGTTGAACGGCTTTTGTGGCAAACAAGTTTTACACCAAATATGCAAAAATATAACAAAGATTTTAAAAACAAAATTTATCATGCATGCAGGTGCACAAAATAAATTTTTTTTTGTATTAACATATCGTTTGTTAATTTAATGTGAGAGGGTAATAAATAATATTTTTTTCCGATTCGGTATATTTTTTTTTTTTTTGGCGGATTCTGCTGAAATCGGGTACGGACAATTCCAATATGCAAAATTTTATTATTGAAAAAAACTGATAGTTTAGGGCTTTTCTACATTAAGGTAAATATATACTTATAAGTACGTGTATGTTTGTAAGAGTTTGCTTTTGAAATTGAACAGCTAAGTTCGGTGTTTAACAGAGTTGAAAGACCGTAAACATTTACAATTTCCAGTTTGGCTTATATGATATTTTCAAATTTATAGGTAGGTATTGAAAACTGGACCTAACCGAGAAAAATCATTTTTCTTTTTGGAATGAAATCGGAATTTTACGTAAGAAAATGCAATTCTGATTCGTTTAGGAAGAATTTTAGTGTTAATCTCAAGAGCATTTGATCATTAGGTGTAAAAATAAAGACCTAAATGCTTTGAATTATAATTTTTATTTAACATTTTTTCTTAGTTGATAAGAAATAAATCAATCAACGCATTTACTCGTTCTAGTTCTTTAGCAAACTTGCCATTCGTTTGTAGGGAGAAAACTATTCAAATTTCTATATCTATCTGGGATATCTTTATATATGTGTGATTTTGGATTGAAACGACATTTTTATAGATAACATAAATTGGAAAGAAAAAAGTCGAAAGAGTTGTCATACATCCGTGGCATACATCCCTTTATTGCTCCCACTGTGGACAACGCAAAAATTTGTTATTAAACGTTTTCCTAGTAAACCAATAAATTTGTATGAATTACTCTAACCATACTCTTGCAAAAAATCTGTAGTATAATTTTAGGCACTGTATTTGATTGTATTTACAGTTAAAATAAAGTTTTAAAGGCCGTTTTTCATAAATGTTTATTTATGTATAATACTAAAATAAATTCAAACATCTCAAATTTTAACAAGATTCCGACTCTGTCATGTTATATACAAAAATTTATAATTTCTACGCTTTATGCAAAAAAAAAACTCTCCTAAGAAATATAATTATATGTACCTACAAGAGTAAAAATTGCCTATGAAAAGCTTTTCACTTCGCCGTTCGCATTCGGCATCAAACTGTAGGTCTCTTCCATTCATGTACAAATATAACCCGCACAACATGAGTGGATGCGAAAAGCTCGGCCTAGGCCCTCCATAGGCTCTTGTGCCATTAAAAGTAAGTAAAGTAAGTAAGTAAGTACCGCCACTGTACTAGTACAAAACAATATCAATTTCCATGCAACAATCACAAGTTGCCCCCTACACCCTAAACAGCAATAAAAGTCATTAAACAATTTGTAAAATATAGCATTGCTCTCACACAAACACTGTCGCCTCTTTCCACATTAAGAGAATATTAAGAGAATAACAGAAAGAGCGAAAGAAAAAGATGGTAAACATCAAAGAACCGAACCTAGTAACAGCAGAGAAAATTAGCAGTGAAGAGAATCATCATCATTGTCTGGTAAAAGTAGGTACTTACTTACTACATATAAACAATGAAAGAAATGAGAGAAAAGCCGAAAGTTGAGAATACGTAAATATTATGCCGCTAACGTTGAATGTTGACGCAGAGCGCAAAATGGCAACCGCCTGTTGTACCGTCAAAGATAATTATCCTCTATTTTATCTTTGTATCGCATAACAGGCAGTCTTCATTGAATGCGAGTGAGAATGAGTGAGTGAATGACCAAAGAAGATGAAACGAATGCAGCTGCTGCTGGCTTTGAGTGGTAATGAGTGATGGTAAACATGATGCTGGGAAGCAAAAATGTCATTCGAGTTCGTTCGTTAAATCGACAACCGAAATGTGTTGCAGTTTATGTTCGGATGCTGCTGTTACGGCTACTGTTGCTACTGCCTCTGTTGCTGCCAATGCTGATGGCTCTGTTCTTGCTACAATACCTATTTAATTTTGATTTGAGTTAAAAGGCTCATCGCGTTGATATATTTACAGCGGCATCATCATCATCATCATCATTATCACCAACATCGTCGACGCTGCCGCCGTTGCCATCATCAGTAGCGTAGACGTAGGCACTCTCCCTCCGAGGCATCGACGACGCAACGCATAAAAGTATTTTGCAATTTATCCGAACGTTCAGTTACTCTCGGGATTTTGGCGTGTGAATAACGCATGAAATTGAAAGATTTTAAGAAAATCAGAACAACTCTTAGAAAATAAATTACTAAAAAATTAACAAATAAATAATAATTATTATATAGTATAATAGAAACAAGATTGCAATAAAAATATTATAGCCGAATTCTGAATAAAAAACGCAAAGAGATTGACGAGTGTGAAAACAAAATCGAATTGTTGCTATTTCGTTTGGTTGTTCTTTTTAATTTGTCGGTAAGGAATAAAACAAATCGAGTCGCAATTTTCATAATTTCTTTTTATTGTTGTTGTTGTTTTCATTATTGTCATTAAGTCAGACAAGCATATTTTCAGCTTTTTAGTTTAGTTGTTTCAGTTGAAAGAAAAAAATACCACAAAAATCACAAAAATCTGAAAGGCGCGAAACAAGACCAGCATAAACAGCAACATTAGCAGCAGCCAGCGACAACAATTCAAACGTTTGCACCCCCGCATTTTATTTATTTCTTTTGTTTGTTTGTCTTCTTTCTTTTTTTTCTTTTGGTTTACGATAAATTGCCACACAGCATCTGAAAGATACATTTATAAATTCTATGCTGTCGTTTTTCTCATTCTTCTAGCTGTCTCTTATTTTTTTCTTGTATTTTGGCATACAAAATAATTTCACACGTTTTTTCTTTTCACATTTTTTTCTTTTACTGTTTTTTATTTGTTTTTCATTCGGCAAGTAGTTTAGGTCGCATTTGCTTCATATGTACATAAATAAGTATTTTCTTTTGTGTTTTTCTGCTTTTTTTTTGAATCACTCACCAAATATCCTTTACATTTATTAGTTAAGTTAAGATTTCCATAAATGATCATATGATCAAATACGATATGAGTATCGCACAAGTGGTTGATTGTTTTCAAGGTGATAATTGCAGAAAACCCTTATCCCATGTTCCCTGTTCATAATAATATATATAACATTTCAGCAAAATGTTTGGTGCCAACGGAGCGTATGAGTAACATTTATGTATCGTATATGCAATGTATTAAATAGTTAGGTCTTAAGTCGGTCTGACAACAGTAACAGCAGCATAGCATTCGAATATAAACTGCAACCCGATTGTTGATTTCAAAAATTTTTGCTTCCACATGTGCGATGCTCAATAATTAAGGCGCCACAAATACAATATATAAACCATTTCCTTATTTATTTAATATTTCATCAAACAGTGTATAAATTCTTCTTCAATTCAATTCATATTTAACAAATAATAGGTAAATATAAAGATTTGCTTTATTTTTCTGTTTGTTTTTTATATTAAATATTGTCTTGATAATAACTTAATTTTATCATCTCGATATCACAGCTCTTGATTGTATAAAAAAATAACATAAAAATTACTTATCACGTTTGGGTCTGACTTAATTTCATTTCTATTATACCATAAGTATATGCGACACTTGAAATGGTCTTATAAGTATTTTAACATGTCGTATGAGTAACATTGATATCACTTTCATTTCAATGATACAATAAATTACAATAAATTAGGGTAATAAAGAATTTACACAATTTTTCTCGATTTAATTTGGCTAATAATATCAAATAATCACAACCAGCCTTTCTAGCCTTTAACTAACTGTAAGACTGCAATAATTAAATTCTTAAGCATATTCATACTTATATCAAGAAACTGTGAGCAGATTCCGGTACAGTTAGAATGGGAGCTGATAACTAAACTGTTGTGAAAATGATGTTGATGACGACCGAACAGTATCATTGTGATGTTGTAACACTTTCAACTACATTTAAAGTTTTCAAATTCAAATTCACCCCAATCTCCTTAACATCCTGATAATTAAAAAAGTCAACTCATTTTCAGGTGTAGTAAATATAAAAGTATGCCTTCAGCTTTCCTGTTCTATCCTAATGATGAAAATGTTAGAAGATCATATTCGATCATAATGATATGAAAGGTTCTTATTAAACATGTTCTTTAATTCATAAGGATTTTTGGTGGTTTCCTTTTGATAGTCATTTACATAGAAATTCTTAACAAAATTTTGATGCTAAAATCAAGGTACGCTGCAGTTCAACATTTCATTCAACAACTCATTTTCAGGTGTAGTAAATATAAAAGTATGCCTTCAGCTTTCCTGTTCTATCCTAATGATGAAAATTTGAGAAGATCATATTCGATCATAATGATATGAAAGGTTCTTATTAAAAATGTTCTTTAATTCATAAGGATTTTTGGTGGTTTCCTTTTGATAGTCATTTACATAGAAATTCTTAACAAAATTTTGATGCTAGAATCAAGGTACGCTACAGTGCAACATTTTTTATACCAAACTAGTTTCGCGGACATTAAATATTAATAAAGTGTTGACACAAAATACTTACATACACGAAAAGAAACATAAAAAGTTAAGTAAATAAAAAGTTAAAAATTAGCATAAATAATTGGATAATTTTTCTACTCATTGTGAAGCGATGAGTGAAGCTACTCATTGTGAAGTCTGACTAGTTTTTTTAATGTCTTTTCTAATAAAAAAAAGATCAAGTAGTTTCCGTAAAAGACAATACAATTTGAATTGATATTTGATAGTTTCCGTTGAATATTCAAATATCCGATTATGTTATCCGAGTCAGAATAATCCTCTATCGAGACTGATACTTTACATATAAAATATGTAGGCGCATAAAGTGGCTGCCAACTGCTTTCAAATGCAAAACTTGGTTATTCTTTGGCAAAAGTGTTCATTATACCCTATACATTTTAACTAAATATTGTCTAAAATATGAACTGCCCAAACATTTTTAATTTTATTACCAAATTCATAATTTTGATAAATAAAAGTTTTTGTAGGCATGTTAACCTAATTTCGAAAGTTAAGTGCTTTTTTTTTGGTGATATTTCCTAGAATTCTATCATATAAAACATTAACATTTTCTTGCGGAGTTAATCAATTAATTAGCAATAGATAAATATGAAATATCTTGACGGAGAATGTCTAACGATTAAATGAATTACTCGCACATTAAACTTGTTTTGATTTCAATTTCCAGTAGTAGTTAGATTTAGTTTAAATCTCTCATACATTTTCAACATACAATTATACTTCGTAAGTTTGATAAGTATATTATTAAAGATCTATAAATACTTTGATGGCGGCCTTGAAATGAAAAACATCCATGCACTCATTTAATATCATAATAGAATTTAATTGCATTTGAGTGCATGTTGATTAATGGAAACGAGTTCTTTATGGAATATGTATGCACTTTCACTAAATAGATTATATGTAGGTAAAATGACTTTCTCTTGGACAACATGTCGTATACGTAAATTGTATATTACAAGTGTAAATGTATGTGTTGAGCGAATAAAGTGTATTCAACACAATTAAATAACTACATTTCATGACAAATCATACAGAGAATTGAGAATTGTTTATCAAATCTGAAGTTTCTCGTGAAAAGTAAAACGAAGTTTGTAAACTTTCTCTGGAAATCAAATCGGAAGACTCGGATGATATATGTAAAATACATATGTGTACCTGAATCTTTTAAGCATTACACTATTTTTTAATTATTGATGGCAGAGGTCTGTGGTACGATGTTAAGATAGTCTATTTAAACGACTTAAGATTCTTCCGCAATTCTAACTATTTTTACGAGTATGTTACTCAGGAGTACACATGTTTTACTAATACATACCTTCTGTCAAAAATGTCCACTTAAAGGGATTTTATTTAGTATTGTTGTCGATAAGTTGCACCACTATCCTCTATCCTGATGAGAAGTTTCAGCGCCATCGGTCAATTTAGTTTGTTTACAGTACTCGATTGTGTCAGTTCATCTCAAGTGTATTTTACGATTTTTACAATGAAGTTTGTTGAAAGAAAACTCTTGGATTTTGCACCACGATAACGCACCATCTCACAAGGCTATTATTGTGAATGAAAATCTGGTCAAAAACTCAACAAACATCATTGAACAACTACCGTATTCACCTGATATGGCCCGAAAACAGTCTTTTTTCTTTTTCCAAAAATTAAATTACCACTTCGAGACAGTTGATAGACTTATTTCGTTTCGGGAAAATGCGTTTCAAAAATGGACTATTAGTGATTGGACTATTCGTTGGTATAAGTATATAAGTGTACCTTGTATCCATTTTCGGTTTGAAGTATGGTTTTCGTTCCATCGTTATCCTGGGAATTGCCGGGACAGCTGCGTTAACTTCTATCACCATTGATAAAGCTGTCCTTTCGTTATAACATCCGTAATTGTTCACAATTTCGTCGCCTATCTTTTGTTGAACTTGAATCAATATTTCCATGTTTCTTGATAACTTTTTAGTAATCCTTCACAATCTTTAAAATGTTGTTTTTAAGTAGTATTTATATTTTAACTGATCTTTGAAAAGTTCACTAACGTAAAGCTTCCTGCTTGGGAAGTGTTACCTTAACTTGGCTTTTGATTTATAATTCCGCTTCCTAGGCCATGGTTATGTTGGCGTTCACTGTTTCTCTAGTGCTCGGTCTGGTGGTTACATTGTGATACTTTTGATCGTGTTTTAATACTTATTTGTGCGCAATGGCAACACTACAAAATGGTTTACAAAACAAACTTTAAGCAAATTGATTAAGATGGAGATTGAAGTTAATGAACAGTTAATAATGATAAAAGATCATTTGTAACGCTTGAATGAATACTGCTGACATGGTTTATAAATACTTTTCATAGTTTTATAAAGAAAATAATATCCACTTGTTAACCATTGAAAATTCGCAGCCTTTTGTGAAAATGTAGACAATTGGTTTGCATGTTTTCGTACTATTTTCATTGCCAGCCTAAATACTTGTGAGAGTGAGTAAAAGCTCTCTCTTCGTGTTCGACACAACAACAATTTCATGGTGTTCGCCGAGCAAAATCTGAACTTAACCACGACGGCTTTATAGGAAGTTAGAGTTTCCTAATTGTGCCTCTTCAAGTATGCACTACGGGAACTACAAAGTATTTTTGAATATTTAAAATGTTTCAAATATAACGAAATAAAAAATTATATCAAATACAGAATAATAATTTTTGTTAAGCATCGATCGGGCCATTTTATTTTAGTTAAAATTTGCAAAAGGAAGCAAAGGAAAAAAGGTAGCAATCACTTAAAAGTGCATTTTCATTTAAATAAAAGGGAGGAAAGTAATAACATAAAAAGCAATCTCAATCACAAATGAAACAGCAACCAAAACTACAAAAAGAAGTAAATAAATATAACAAATACAAATTTACATAAAAATAAACGACAGCGAAAAAGAAGGAATAATAAATATACTTCGAATAAGTTATAAGCAGGATTTCCGCCTCTCAGTGGCTGTGTGTGTGTGTGTGTGTGTGTGTGTGTGTATGTGTGTGTGAGTGACTGGGTGTGTTTTATGATTCGGAAAAGCAAAAGTTTTCATTTCAAATTTTGAAATTGATCAAACGGCACAGCAATAATCTTATGAACAATAGCAACAACACCAACCACTCAAAAACAACAACGACAACAACAACAACCACCACAACAATAAAAACAAAACAAAGCCAATAAGTGAATACGAGAAACGCAACTAAAACAACAACAAAAGAAAAGCACAAACATTTACGAGGAAGAAAAAAAAAGTTGTCGGCAACCATTGAAATATTGCATACTTTATATGTACTCGTTTATGCAAATCTGAGCATCATCAATAGGAGCAAACAAACAACAACAACCACAACGACAACAACCATCACAGCAATAATATCTTCGGTATTATCGTTATCATCATTAATAAAACCAAATACAGCAACGACAACAACAATAAGAACAACAGCAACAACACTACAAAGGAAAACACCAGCATCCTCTCACAGTTAGATTGGATTCAATGTGTTTCTGTGTATGTGTGAGTGTGTGTTTGCTTTAGTGGCACCACATAGTCTCATAACCAGGAACTCGAACAAATTGCTCTTTCCCAACCGCAAACAAACACAACCCAGCACCACTGGCACACCCTCGCTTTCATCGCTCCAAAATTTTTATTTCAATAAGACGTGAATCAAGCAAGCAACTTGTTTTCCCATAAGGTAAGCTCATTAAAGCATACAAAATAGCAATGGCAACATTAAAAAAAAAACAGAAACACACACACACGCACACGCAAAAACACAAGCAGTAAAATGAAACAACAAAAGCGGCAACATGTTGCCTGGTGTCTATGTACATGTCTGTTCTAGCCTGCCTACCTACCTGCCTGCCTCACTCCGAGCGTGTGGGTTCGTTTGCTTTTTGCCGCTTCTCTGATTATGCTTCCTTCCGTTTCCTTATAGCACATACGCGCATGTAGTGCGTGTGTGCGGTAGTATGAGCGTTTGCCTTGGCAGGATGTCGTGCCTTATGCTCATATTTATTTACTTTCTCTTATTGTACAAAATAGAAAGGATAAAAAACTGTAATATTTGTGATTTGTCCAACTTACATATATTATTTGATTGTAGTGTTTGATTGTAGTCAATCTTGGTTGCTCCATCTTCTACTTCTTCTTCTTCGTGGGCTTTCCTTTCGACTCAGTCGATTTCGGTGAATATGAGAATATATTTGTTTCGCCTGTTTTTCCTCTTATTTTTATTGAGCTTAATGTTAATGTAAGATTTATTGAAATTGTTTTATTGTTCAATTGGCAAGATTGAAATTAAAGACTTTAAGGCGGCTGACTATTGTCAAATCGTAGTAAATCGAAGGTAGACAATTGGACGCTTAGTTTTTGTTTATTTACATAATTATATCAATTTCAAAAATTGGAATATATGTATGAACAAAAATTATATACAAAAAGCAAAAATGAATGAACTTGAACATTCGTTTCCTCGAAATGAAACGAAGCTATAGAAGTCGTAAGCCCCCGGGCCACCATTACCAGTTTAATCTTTTACTTATCGATATACTCGTAAATTGATAACTCGTACATGATTTGTTATCGTCATCTTTGCAAAGACTCAACATTTTATGAACTGCCAATTGAGAAGGTAAAAATCAGCGCTTGAGACAATAAGAGTAATGAGATATTAAAATTAGATTTGAAGATGAACAGAACCTTCCATAGCACCTAATCAGTTTCGGACCATTGTACTTTTTTTGGGCCATTCTACATTGGTCATAGCACATAATCAGTTCCGGACCATTGTACTTTTCTTGGACCATTCTACATTGCTCGGATTGAAGAAAATAAGAAGAGAAAATAAATAGGAAAGAGAGAGAACAGTTTTACACCCTACGAAATTTCTTGGTCTCTTTAAAAAGCCTAAGAAGTTTAGGTAGAGTAAGCATAACTCGTCTCTAAGGCATCGCTACCCAGCAGGCATTTCCTTCCTCTCGGAAAGGTTGAACAAAAATTAGGAAAGTGCTCTCTCTCTCTGTATTGCCCCTTTTCTTCTCAAGACAGGATACACATGCCGGATCATGCTGGTCATATGTTGGCAACATAAATGCCCACTTTCACAAAGTATTTCCCTGTTACGCAGGAATTGGCACTAGGCCATTTTTCTAAATGAGAGTAACTCATTGATTCGTCGATCCATTGCATAGTTTCTGCCAAACTGTCGGTGATGATTGGTTCTGCGCCCACTGGATTTGCCGCAGAGACGCGGTTGTTCAATTCATCAGCCATTCGTACAAAAGCGACTATAATTTTGGAAAAATTAGAGACGTTTTATAGGACATTTAGTGCAGCCTGACTGTCACCGCAGACCCTTCTTCATTTTCCTCGCCAACCGTTTGCGATTATCCAGCCAACTACTTTCCAAATAACAAAGATCTTTGTTTTGAAAACCGTTGTCATTTCTCCTGTAGCGAAAAAGTACATGTTCTTGTCAGCGAAGTACGTACCAGAATCGCTTCCAATTATAATATGGAGCCGTCTGTATAAAATATATGTTTAAAACTCATGAGGGTGTCCTATAACGATGCGTGCTGCTCATTGACTTCCACATCAAATTCACTTCTGGACTTGCAAAAACTCCTGGCATAGCAAAGCCTTGTAGCCTATCTCAAAACCGATTATAGATTATCTAACAATATAAGATTTCGGAAAAAAAACTTCAACTTATGTTTTCCAACTATACCGGAATGGGAAGCACAATGAGATGGGATGACACTTTGACTTGAAAATCTACACTTAATTACAGTTAGAACGATCAAAGGTTTTGGACAAGACAAATAGGGAAAATAATATTGAAATCTAATTCATGTTAACGCTTAAGCGATTTTCTTTCATTTATCTTGTGGAAATTGTGTTAGCACAGAAACCAATACCAAAATTTGTTTGCTAGGGACGAAGAAGGCGCTTCGAGTTCAGATAAGAACCAATTTATTTGTTAATAATTTGCTCAACATATTGTCAAATTGCTGAGATCCCATCCCAGTTTTTAGGAGTACGCTCTATTTGATCCGATTCTGGTCCAATGTAGATCAATAAAGCAAAGCTCTATTAAAGCTGGGTCCATACATTTTATAGTGAAATAATGGTGCAGAACATAGAAGGTTGCTTCAGTCCGAAAAAGAATCTGAATTAAAGCATTTTAAACTAAGTTTAGCTGGAAAAGAAATTTTGCAAGAATATTTCATTTCATTTATTTATGTCATTAAATTTTAAGAGAATGTAAAAAAAATATTTATTTATTTATGAACACAGAATTGATGGCAATTTTATGTGCAACGAGAGATAAATTGCGCTTGTGAACATAAACAATAAATGTTAACATAAAATGATATATGTATGATATTGATGATATACTACTGAGGGCAAAAAGTAGTAAGACTTTGTTCATAATTTAAAATTTTTTTTATTCATTCTTCCAAATCTATTTCGTCCCCTTCAAAGTAATCCTTCCCGGCTCCCGGCCCCAATACACTTGTGCCAACGTTTTTTCCAATTCTCGAAACAGTTGTTAAAGTCAATTTCCGGAATAGCCTTCAATGCGCTTAGCGATTCATGTTTAATGTCTTCAATTGACTCAAAACGGTAACGGTGTCCACGAAGCGGTTTTTTGAGTTTAGAAAATAGCCAAAAGTCACACGGCACACGGTGCTAAGTCGGGCGAATAGGGTGGTTGCGGAACGATATCAGTCGAATTTTTGGCAAAATGGTCTCGTAAAACCAATGCAGTGATTTTGGAACCAATCGTGCATTCACTCTTCTTAGGCCCAAATGATGTTTTAAAATGGTTTTCACTGATCCTTCCGATATTCCAACGATGCCAGTAAGGTCTCTGACTGTTAATCGTCGATTCTTGAGCACCAATTCCTTGATTTTATTGACGTGTTGATCATCAATTGATGTTGATGGCCGTCCTGGACGTGGTTCGTCGTCAACGCGTTCTGGACCATCTTTGAACAATTTGTACCAATCAAAAACACTTGCTCGCGACATACAATTATCACCGAAGGCCTTTTGCAACATTCTGAACGTTTCGGAAATTTCGGAACCAGAAATTTGATTCCGCACACAAAATTTAATGGAACTTCTTTGTTGAATAATTTCACTCATTGTGAAAATCGCCGAATGCACTTTTTGTACTTCAGAAAGACAAGCGTATACTAAACACTAATGATTATTTTGATGTGACATGTGGCACAGATGTCACCGACAGTCATACCAACCTTAAAAAAATAATATTTTGATGAATGGGTTTCGGCGCGAAATTTAAATTAAAAAGTCTTACTACTTTTTGCCCACAGTAGTATTTCTTTATTCACTCAAAGAATTTGAGATATGCTCGTCACGATTTGATTTTTTGTTTACCATAATGATTGAATTTCATTTAAAAATTATATTAAATAAAATAAATACGTAATAAATACGATGACGAGAGTTGATTCAAGCAAACAAGGACTTCCAAGGACACAAGATCCTCAAGTTTTTTCATAACTCCTAAGTACTTTCAGGCTTTTGTAATGCTCAGAAACTGATAACAAAAGATTATTCTTTTTGAAAATCATCGATTGATTCTATTTTTGCTTACTTACTAATCGCAAGCAGCATATCTGAACGTTTGTGAACTTTGAACTGAACTACCTAACATGAATAAAATATTTTGTATATATTTTGTTTTGAAAATGAAAACCCCCGCACTTATTAGCAGTGGATATCACGAAGAAGTCTTATTCAAAGATGAACCATGAGCGCATGAACCATTTCCATTGAAGACTAAAGCCTGTACTAATTTCCTTCCATGTTACCATAATTTTTGTATTTCTTATTTTTTGTGTAAACTTTATAGCTAATAACACAAACTCTGATAAAAAAGGCTCATAAACTAAATATTTGAAGTTTATGCTTGAGAAGTTTCGCAACAGAACCAACGAATATCTTATATTCAAGTTAACAATTTTCATTATACTCGTATTCTTTTGCTTGCGCTTCACTTTTATTAGCATAAAAAATGAAAATAAAAACATATTATGAGAAAATTGAGAATAAAGAAAATCTTGAATAGATGGATGATGATTATGGGGATGATGATGTATCTATGGGTGTTTGTTGTGGCTTGGCAATATCGCATGAACTAAACGCGTTGCCAGCATACTTCATCATGAATTTTCGAAAAACTTGCCTCATTTATATGCAAATTGTTTTATTTTGTTTAGTTTTGTTGGTTGCTTTTTTCATATTTTCATTTTCATTTTCATAACTGCTGAGAAGCAACAGTAGCTGCAGCTGCTGTTGGTATAATCTTGGACACCTGCATTCACATCATCTGTGCAGCAGCGCAACAGGAACAGCAGCAGCAGCACCTGCGCCACAGTTCTCACAATTGTTCTCGTAAGACCTAAAGTCTTGTCAGATATTTCGCTGTCTGCTTGTCTTCGAACAAAATTAAAATTGCAAAAATATTCTAAACAACTTTTACGATTTTTTGTCTATTTCATGTTTGCGATTTTGAACGCTACCTTCCTCCTGCCACTAAGCGAACCAGCCAACCAAAGTATCGGCATAGCTTTTTGAATGAAGAATATTTAATATTTTTATTTTTATATATGTATGTACATTTGAATTATTACTTATATTTTTTTCTCTTTTATTGTATTGTTAACACAAAAAATGTAGGTCACATCATCTCTTCTCTTGCAACAATAATTGCTGCTGTTGCTGTTGCTGTTGCTGCCGTTTTTGTCTGTTTTGTAACAATGATTTTGCAAATCTTTTTTTTCTCTCATCTCGAACAGTTTCATCACTTCACTCTCCTTAATGGAAGTTGTTCTCGTACTTGTGACTTCTTGTTTGTCCGTCGGTCTCTGCTGTATGAAGTATAGCCCCTATGCCGTTGGTGCTGTGTGGCACCAAACTCTTCTAGGAATTCATGTGAATTCTTGATAACAGGAAAGAAAAAAAAGCTATTGTAAATTCCTTTCATTTTCCATTTGCTTGTTTTCTTTTATTCTACTTGTTTCTCCAGTGTTAATAAAATTGTAATATCCTCGTAATCCTGCATACATACATATGAATTTACATAAAAACATACATCATTTATATGTATGTATGTTTGTATGTGAATCTGTGTTTATTCCCTGTAGCGCAAAATTGATTTAGTCTCATAAATTACCTAGACAAAAATGAGCTAGTTAAGATACTAGCTCAAAACTAATGCAGGATGAGTCAATCTGAAGACTGCTGAGGATTTTCTGTTTGTACAGGGTTTTTCTATAGGGACATAATAATTTTGTATTTAAATAATAAAAAAAAAAACCTAGAATTGAGATCGGGCTGAAAGATATTCCAAGTGTAGTATCGATGTCGCTCTTTGGAGACAATTTTCCACAACTCTTCCACATTGGCAATTTCACGGTCGATATTGTTCTTGAGCTCCTCTAACGTCGGTGTCTTGTTGGCATAAACCAACGACTTAACGTAGCCCTATAAAAAGAAATCGAAAGGCGTTAAATTGTAAGAGCGAGTTGGCCTTTGGACCATACCATTTCTCGAGCTTACACGATTACCGAACTTCCCCTTCAATAGATCAACTGTTTGATCAGATGTGTGGCATGTAGAACCATCTTATTGAAACCACATATCACTGATGTCAAGTGCATCCAATTCTGGCCAAAAATAGTCTTCCAACATGGCTACGATAGCGAACTCCTTACTTTACTTTTAATGGCACAACAGCCCATGGATGGCCTAGGCCAAGCTTTTCGCATCCACTCATGTTGTGCGTGTTATATGTGTACATGAATGGAAGGGACCTACAGTTTAATGCCGACTCCGAACGGCTAAGTGAAAAGCTTTTCATAGACATTTTTACTCTTGTAGGTTTGCCATTGCCTTCCAAAAGCCAAGAGGTGGTGCCGTGTAGAAAAATTATTTTTTAAAATTATTGATTTTGCCTGTGCCGAGATTCGAACCCCGGACACTCTGCGTAGCAGTCCAATGCACTACCACTACACCACAGCGACCACATTGACCGTAATATGACCACAACACCCGGTCACTTTTTGCGGATGAAATGGAAACTCTTGAAACACATGCGATTTTGTCGCTGTCCAATATCGCAAAAAAAAAGCTCCATTGCTGAAGATGATTTTTCGATGAAATTCAGGATTTTCTTCCAACTTTTGCAGAACCCAATCGGAGTAGTTTCATATGATCACGATTCGCCTAAATGTGGACTGAGACATTCCTAATTCCTGTTAACGGCGTGGAATAGACTGATTTAGCTCATTTTGAATTGAAGCACTTACGTCTGCGATATTTTCGGTATCTCGGTCGGTGCGTTGTCTCACTGGCGCAGGAACTGGTACAGGAACTGGCACATTCAGTTGCTTATAAGTATTTATCATAAATTCTGAAAATATTACATTTTTGTTTGTACCGACACTAAATAAATATAGTTCGCAACTAGATAATTTTAAACTAGTTTAAGACTATATGTCAAAATATACTAGTTCAATAGCTAGCTCAAAATTTATCGAAGATAGGACAATTGTCTTTTGGCAAGCTATTAGCATGGAAGAAAACAGCTTGTTGTTTAAATCAGATCGAAGAATGAACTAGTTGCAGATATTTTGTGGCTAGCTAATTAACTAACTTTTGAGCTAGTTTGTTGTACTGCCGGGTTTATGTATTTACACATGTTCATTGTGTGTATGAGTCTCTGTTGCACATGTGGTTGTGTAAATTGTTGATAAAGATAAATATCATTTTTGTCGTTGTATTTAATAGTTCAATTTCGATACAGGCAAAATATTTTGGTTTATTTTATTTTGCTTGTAATTTCTTTTCAAAATATTGAAATTAACTTTTATAAATTCTTAGAATAATCTTATTTATGGATTTGTTTACTTTTTGTGTGTTCGAGTACATATCACGAGAAGCTTTTTGATTGAAAAGATTTAAGTTGAAAGTCTTAATAATGCGTTTTCTTAAGGTAAACATTTTGTTAGAATTTTTAATATCACAACTTGCTATAAATATTTTCTACGAAAGATTCACACCTTGTAAACATTTGCAATTATATAAAGTGAATGTGAAATAAATAAATTCATTTATCACACATTACAAATACAGAGTGAAGTTTTTCCTATTCCTATTCCTATAAGGGGGGAAACCCCATTGCATTCAACAATAAAAATAATATTAATTTTAGATAAACAAATTTATACTCAGAATTTATTTTTTTTTTTTTTTTGTGTTGCCAATAAATAAAAGTTTTTTCAATTCTCGGTAAAGTCAGTGTGAAAACTAATTGATGAAAATTGATTGAGAGAAACATCAGTGATTGCTGATTAATTTTCTGCTGAAAGCCACTGATCAAAATTCAACCCAGTCAGCTCCTATCTCATTTACAAAAATTATTTATTTATGTATTAAGGAGAGTGTGTGCCTACAAAAATTACCTAAGCCTATGAGTTTTCAGGTGATTGATAACAAGGAGTGATCACCTATGTAATTTTGTGTCCAAAAAAGGAATTTAGTAGCACTATTTTTGAATAAAAAACATCTTTTCATCTTGTGAATAGTTTTCAGTTTGAACCAAATGAGCTCATATATCAGAGACAACGACATACGGAAACATTGTTTTAGCCCTTCTTTTGGAAAATTTTATATTTTCTTAGACCCACAATCACTTCTCCCCATCTTCATCAATTGTTAAAGAGTACATGCGAAACATTGGCATCTTGAACGTTGCACTCTTCAAATACTAGACAGCAAAAGATAAACACCAACAGGTGTAGGCAGTTGAGAAGCAGAGCCCTCTGTCGACCGACGAAAATAACGCAATATAAGTCCCTCATCCTGCCCGTCCTAATATATGGCGCCGAGATGTGGATATTGACCATCAATGATGAGATGCTGTTAGGAGCGTTCGAGAGGAAGATACTCCGTAAGATCTACGGTCCAATATGCGTGGACGACGTGTATCGAATAAGATGGAACGATTAGCTGTATGAGCTGTACTCCGACACTGACATAGTCAAGCGTATAAAAATACAGCGGCTTCGCTGCTTGGGTCATGTTGAGTGAATGGAAGAAAGCGCTCCGGCTACAAGGGTGTTTTACTCGAGCCACGGTGGAGAAACACGCAGAAGCGAACATCCTAATCTCCGTTGGAAAGACCAGGTACAGGGCAACCTGACTGCACTTGTCCTTATCAACTGGCGCCAGCGCACTCATAGCAAAGGAAAGTATTTGCCAACGGTGGAATCAGCTATAAAATAAGAGAATGAGGGTGATATGACCAAAAACAGGTATAAACTGATGTGGTTATGGACCAGATTGGAGATCACAGTAGAGGAACGAACAGTTAAATAACGAATAGATTTATTCTCAAAAGATGAATATGAAGATCTGCGGTTTGGCGTAGAGGAATTGAAAAATAAAATAGAAAAAACTTGTGTGTACTCCAAAAGCTACTTAAAGAACTCCAAGTGTACAAAGTGTTCGCGAACTTCATCATGAGATGATTGATAAAGGAAAATGCACACAGCACAAATGATCGCTCTAGTAGAAATGAGAACAGATCGATTAAAAAAGTACTTCTCAAGGTGGAATCAGCCACAAAAGAGGGTAACATGGATGATACAATTGAAAGCAGAGATAAACTGATTTGGCTGTGAACAAGCTAAGAGGCCATAGTAGAAGATTTGGCAGTTGTAGAACGAATAGATTTCTCTCTAACTGACGATTAAGAAGATCTGGGGTTTTGTTGTGGAAAAACTGAAAATATTCAATGGCATTACAAAATCAGGAGATGTTTTTGATGAATCGTCAAAAACTACAAATAAGTTGAGCCTGGTATAATGAATGGTATATTTCAATGGTATAGTTATTGTGGAGTAAAGTTTCAACCTGATATCTACAATATCACAGCAAAAATGTATGCATGGAATGATTCGGTAATTATACTAGCATGGATAAACAATAGAACGCACAACAATAAATTCGTTCGAAGTTCGAGTTGAAGATACTGTTCAAATATATGTAGACAAAATGAATACATCATCGGCTAGTTATGTGATAATGTGTTGATTATATTACCTATAAGTGAACCAAGCATATCATACAAGTAATGTGATAGTAAATACGCTTGCGACTGTTTACTTAGGATAAAGTCTATATATATTTGAACGTGATAAGGGAAGTACCCAATATTTGTTGTGCAAAGGGTGTAAATCCGTTCCATGTACCCGTTATGTCTTTATTATGATCCGTTCCATGTATTAGGTATGTTTAAGAATTATATAAGTATAATTAAAGGCTTCGGACAACCAAAGATTAGTGTTCCTTAATTATCAGTTGCAACAGATAAAATCAAAGTAATACCTAAAACGGAGTGTCGGTATGATTAATCAGGTGAGGAGTTGTTGCTTGCATTGTGGGGCTTATCATCCAGCTACATAAAAAAACCAGCTACATGAAAAGCCAGTGTACCTAGCAGTAGAAGAATCAGAAGGCATAAAATTTCATTTGACACCCCCGGCAAATCCTCACTTCTGAGGAATTTGGAAGAGCAAAGGAGTTAAGAACGCTATTAACTCAAATTGAAGTGGTTTTAATAACCCATCCATTATAGATATGTCTTAGCAGACGGAATGGAAAACAATGAGTTACTTACTTGATGCCAGTAACTATGATTTATTGATTGACCGATCATTGGTGCTGGGAGCAAACGAACCAAGGGTTGATTGGTGCTCTTAATTAGTTAATCTATTGAGCTAATAGATTACTGAGGAGGTCATAAAACTATTAAAAAAATTAACATAATTAAAATTTGAATTGATTACAATTCACTTGTAAAAGAAGAACACCGGCAAAGTTCGTTTTCATCACTTGTACTCGTAGGTGCACTTTTCAGATGCTAATCTCAATTAATAGAAGAACAAAATTCAAAAAGTGAAAATCAGTGTATTTTTATAAATTCCCTAATAAGCAATTACACTGTGCAGTAGCAAAATCGTATCTGAGTTGTAGCACAGTTTTTCTCGAGTATTTTTGGCCGCTATTCATGAATCAAATTGAAGATGTTTTCGGATCACCGCAAGTTTCGTAGGTAAATCGTAAATCTTCGTTTTTTGAAAATTTCATAGGGTTGATGGACGAACGAGTAATGCAATTTTAGAAGTTTTGAATGAAAAAATTGTTTTTCATAAAGTTTAAATTTTTTAAAAATTAAGGTAGGAATAGTAGTAAAGTTTGATTTAATATACATATGTAAATAATAATAATAATTATGCAATTGTAGTATACTTAGTTTTAGTTAAAAAAAATAAAAGATAATTGAACCACCATAAGAATTTTATGCTTATCAAAAAATCTAAATTTTATGAAAACATTTTTTCATCCAAAACTACTTAAAATGCTTAATTTGTACAGAAAAAACAATGTTCATCCATGGTCCCCTTACCTTATCAAATTTTCAAAAAAAAACCAAGATATAATAAACCTGAAGTGACCCGAAAGAAATATTTACAGATTCATGATCAGCGACCAAATATACTACGAGTACTCCCGAAAAAGCGGGCCACATCTCAGATACCGTTTTAAAGTCCCTTGTTGTTGTGCAGTGTTATATATCTATTTGGTATTTAGCAATAAAATATTTGCATGTGCCTTTTAACTTTTTCTGACAAATCATTTGCCATTTTACTTTGATGTTAATGAAAAACATTTAATCAATTGATATGTATGTATGTATAGGGTGCGCCATATTTGATGTCGGTATGTGAATGAATTGAATAACTTAAAAATAAACAACCGATTTGCATATATGAGGTATTTTTATTTTAATTTGGTCCTTTACAATTTATTTGGACTAGTTTTTGCATACAATATCAATCAAGTGGCCGCCGTTATTAACTAAAGCAAAATGTGCCAATTTTGCTGCGTTTTCCATCACTTTTTCTCGGGTGGCATAGCGATGATTTCGGCGCGAATATTCGCCTTGAGCTCACTTACACTTTGCTTTTCAAATAACCCCACAAAAAGAAGGTCATAGGAGTCAAATCTGGAAATCTGGGAATTACAGGGAATCTGGGAAATTACAGGGAATTTTCGTTGCAGAAACTGCATTGTGGCATGCCAAACGGCGCCAAAGAGTGTGAAATGGGCCTTGTCGGTCATCAAAAATCCTTCCAAAAATCATGTTCAATGTTAACTATTGGCGAGTGACTGTTTGGCAGTATTCCAAGAGACGTGGACGGTCTGTCGGCAATATTCTTTGAGTCAATTCCATTTTATACGAAAGGAAATGTAGACTGACTCCAAAATGTTGAGCGCGCTGACGATGTTGGTTGTCGTTAAAACCGGTAACCATACAGACCTTTTTCACCCTTTGCCCTTTGTGGGCAGATATAATGAGCCAACATCCACCGATATCGATTTCCATCGACGGCTTCGCTTTTTTCTGAAGACAAATGGCCTAATAATGGTTTTGGCGTAAACGCCGGCCCAAGCAGTCACTTTTTGGTCATGCCATGGTGTTTCATGGATCTCTTGTGGATTCACCGTGCCCTAAATGTGGCAATGTTGCTTATTAACGGCGCCAAAGAGTGTGAAATGGGCCTTGTCGGTCATCAAAAATTCCTTCCAAAAATCATGTTCAGTGTTAACTATTCGAGCGACTGTTTGGCAGTATTCCAAGAGACGTGGACGGTCTGTCGGCAATATTCTTTGAGTCAATTCCATTTTATACGAAAAGAAATGTCAACTGACGCCAAAATGTTGAGCGCGCTGACGATGTTGGTTGTCGTCATGTGGGTGTCGTCATGTGGGTGTCGTCATGTGTCGTCTCGGCAACACTGTCTCTTACCGTTGCAATCAGTTCATTTGGAACATCTTAGGCGTTGATGAACGGCGTCCCTATTAAGGTGCATTGTTTCGGTATGAAGTGATTCATGGTTAAAATTGTACGGAATTGACGTTTCAAAAACATGTTTACTCAAATCAATCGGTTGATAAATGTTAAAACCATTCAATGTTTTCATATCCATATAAAATATGGTTCACCCTGTATGCATGTGAATAATAATAATTATACCCTAATAGTTTTATTGAGTTTTTGTTTATTCGCTCATGAGTGTACAATATTTATTTGTGTTTGAACATATTTGTGTAAGCAAGCATTAGAAAATCCATCCACCCTCTCTCACTCAGCCGCGAAACAGTTCATGCTTCAACTGCTCAAATTGAAACTATTTAATTGGAAATTAAGGAAATTTCAATTTAAAATATTAAAAATACATTTTTATAGTTATTTATTATTTCGAAGTAATTAAAAATGTTGTAAATCTCAAGAAGGAAAATACAACTAAATTTCATTGGAATGTAGATTGTCAATCCAAACAAAAAATTATACTAATTTGGCAATCATTCAAATGGCTAAATTCAATATTTGGAACAATTATTTATGCAGTGCAAAAATCCATGTGGCTAATGAAACAGAAAGGAAGACCATCGGCTAGGAAGCATGTGGTGTGGGAATGGTAATACTTTTAAGATGAGTTATGATTTGAATTCAATTAAATTCATTACATTTAGTGAAATCTACAACTCAAGATTAAAATACACTTGAAAATCACAATGAAATCTCGCGCGAATTTTATTTCAAATACAAACAAACATAAAAATACACTCACATGTGCTTTAACTCTCACATGCCTAAACAAATTCGTAATATCAGGTAAATATATACATACATACATATATATGTATGTACTTAGTCAACTAGAAGAAGGCGTGAACGTAAAATATGTAGAATTTTGAACGGTCAATAGCCTCAAATTGCCGCATACTACTGTGGGCAAAAGTTAGTAAGACTTTGTTCATAATTTCAAATTTTTTTTATTCATTCTTCCAAATCTATTTCGTCCCCTTCAAAGTAATCCCCCCCGGCCCCCGGCCCCAATACACTTGTGCCAACGTTTTTTCCAATTCTCGAAACAGTTGTTAAAGTCAATTTCCGGAATAGCCTTCAATGCGCTTAGCGATTCATGTTTAATGTCTTCAATTGACTCAAAACGGTGTCCACGAAGCGGTTTTTTGAGTTTAGAAAATAGCCAAAAGTCACACGGCACACGGTGCTAAGTCAGGCGAATAGGGTGGTTGCGGAACGATACCAGTCGAATTTTTGGCTGATGAAAATGGTCTCGTAAAACCAATGCAGTGATTTTGGAACCAATCGTGCATTCACTCTTCTTAGGCCCAAATGATGTTTTAAAATGGTTTTCAGTAATCCTTCCGATATTCCAACGATGCCAGTAAGGTCTCTGACTGTTAATCGTCGATTCTCGAGCACCAATTCCTTTATTTTATTGACGTGTTGATAATCAGTTGATGTTGATGGCCGTCCTGGACGTGGTTCGTCGTCAACGCGTTCTCGACCATCTTTGAACAATTTGTACCAATCAAAAACACTTGCTCGCGACATACAATTATCACCGAAGGCCTTTTGCAACATTCTGAACGTTTCGGCACCAGAAATTTTATTCCGCACACAAAATTGAATGGAACTTCTTTGTTGAATAATTTCACTCATTGTGAAAATCGCCGAATGCACTTTTTGTACTTCAGAAAGACAAGCGTATACTAAACACTAATGATTATTTTGATGTGACATTTGGCACAGATGTCACCGACAGTCATACCAACCTTAAAAAAATAAATTTTTGATGAATGGGTTTCCGCCGCGAAATTTAAATTAAAAAGTCTTACTACTTTTTGCCCACAGTAGTACTCTTTACTAGTTAACTATTAGATGAAACTGCAGCAATAAACCAACAACAAATAAAATATTACGCTTTTGTGAATGAATGAAATTGCAACGGATGCCAACCAAGAACAACCAGAAGTCATAAAAAAAAAAACACTTAAAACATGATTAAAATCACTATTAGCGAGGAAATAACAAAAATCTTCAGATTCTTGTGAAAAGTACAATCACAATCACAAGAAAAAAAAAAGAAAAAAAATTTACAAAAATAACAAAACGTAAAAACAGAACACAATATTTATTTATATTCGTATTTATATATTTCGTATTAATTCAAAACACTTACATACGATGACAAGTGGCAGGCAGCAGCAACAAAAACATGAAAAACTGTTCTAGCGCCATACGCAAAAGAACAAAAGAATGTATAGAATGTTTGACGACTGACTGTGTGTGTTGGTATGTATATATATATATATATATGTGTGTGTGTGTGTGTGTGTGTGTGTATGTGTGTGTGTGTGTGTGTGTGTGTGTGTGTGTGTCTATATGTGTGTGTTATGAGCAATCGTTATGAAAGTGGCAACGCAATACATTCCATTATAGACATGCTGGCACAGTGACAGCAGCAACAACCACAATGACAGCAACAAAAATGAAAACGGAAGTAAGCAACACTATACACCAACAGCAATAACAGCAGCGACAAACAGTCAGCGATACTCACATTTCACACTTGTAGATTGTTTTGTCTTTCTTGTTTTACATTTTATAGCATACAATTAAATACACAAAATATAATGTAATAAATAGAAAATACATGCACTAATACATAATCTTTACACTATGCAACAAAGTATGCGATAATTTAAGCTTTTAAAACTTCTAAGACATTTTAAATATATTTAAACCGCTTTTGCGTTGTTTTGAAGGGTTTTAAAGTTGGAAGAAAACCAACCACCAGACCACGTATTATCAACATGTGAACATCTCTTTTCAGAATTAGAATTTACATATTGTCTGAAATTTTACTAAGTGTATATGGAACATAATTTTATAAATAAATACAGTACTCAGACTGTATTGCCATTCTTTAAACCAAGTGACTCTAATTAACTTTAAATGACGACACATTCCAGAGACTCCAAATTTGTCATACATATGTCTGACTTTATTTCAGATCAAGTGATTCAATGTGACTTTCAATGACTTCAAAGCAGCTATGAATTTAAAGTCATAAAATTTGCATTACAATCAATTCAAAAAAAGGGAATTCTATTCACTCTACTAAGTAATTGCAAGAAAAATGTAGAGTAAAAAAAAAGCAAAAATTATTTTTCATTTACGACTTATTCCCTCTCTTGATTGCGTTCCTTATGTAAAACCTCTGACACTTTTCAAAAATTTCTGTAGAAACAAAAATCATTTTGAAGCCTTAATGTTCTCAGTAGATATTGTTTTCAAAAGTTGTAATTTAAAGTAAATGGTAAAATTATTATTTTGGTATAGGGTCTTTAGCAGAGATGCAGGTGGGTATGCTTAATCTTTAGCCATCACAAAATCGATTTGAACAATTTGATGTTAGGGCCTTAGCAAATTAAGGCACATGCTCCGTTTCTATTATTTCTATGATTGATTCTAACTAAATCTTTGCTTACCTACTGTTCGTGTCAATTGAACATCAAAAGCAATAAAACATAACACAAGCTCATTTCATGTATTAGATCGATTTTGATCTTTAACTTTCATTGATAAATGTCATGTTGCTTGATGTTGGTAAATATGCCAATACAATCTGAGTATGTTTGTGTAATATTTCTGTGCTAATTTTTACACTTTGATCATCACCACGATTATTGTCACCGTAACACAAATGGCGATCATAATCACTGTTGTGTGTGCTAGAAGTAATCCGTTTATGCCCATTTAAATAAATACATGCAAACAAATGAAACAAAAGCACTCAAGTGCGAATGCACTTTTATTGCAATTGTTGTTGTTATTAGCATTGTTATTAGGCAAAGGCATTGTACATATGCTGGAAATTAGGTTATTATCTTCATACTCACTCGTACTATACATACATACACAAATGCATGTATTTAAGTATGTATGTATGTCTGTGCATATATGTATTTTCCATTCAAGTATTTTATTGTGATTATTATTGTCATTAACAATGCACGTAACATTAGCAGCTGTCAACAGTTGTCACTTCTAGTGCATTTTGACAAGTTAATTTGCCTGCGAAATGAACAAATAATGAATAATCGTGATGAAAATGTTTTAATTATATTTTTGTTAGAGTTGTTTTAGTTTCCACTTTTGTTTCCACTCACACACACACATGTATATAAAATATATATTTATACAAACACAATAATTTAGGGTAAAAAGTGAAATTAATTTTCTGTTCATACTACTATTTAATACATTATAGAAATTAATGTATTTAACAAAATTTATTACAGTGATGTATCACAGCAATGAAAAAATTAATACACGGTAATAAAAATTTTAGTATTTATATTTGACATATACATACATACATAAATGTATGAAGTATAAAAATGAATTAAACAAATTAAATTAATTCCGAACATTAAATAACCTTCATAGGACCCCCCCTCCCCCCCTTTCATTAAAAATATGTACATTCGTACATATGAGCATATCTCTCATTGAGTGCAAGACCATCATAACTCGAAACAAACAAAAATTCGGGTTAAATATATAGAAATAACTGTGCATTATCGTAGTCGCTATGGCATAGTTGGTAATGCGTTGGGTGTCTGGAGTTCAAATCTCTGTACAAGTAAAATCAGAACGTAGAAAAAACTTCAATTGCCTGCTTATGAACAGCTTTTCACTTCGCCATTCGGACTCGGTATCAAATTGTAGGTCCGTTCCATTCTTGTACAAGTAAAACACGCACAATATGAGTGGATGCGCAAAGCTCAGCCTAGGCCCTCCATGGGCTGTTGTGCCATTAAACGACATTATTTTGTGTAAAAAAATCATAACTCTATCTTATGAACTCTTTACGTGAAAAGAGTATTTGTTATTATTAATTGTATGAAATGATCGGCAAATTGAAAAGTTTAAATGCATTTTTCTCGAAATTTATGTTCTTTGAGTTATGACAGTTTGGCAGCAAACGAGCGATATGAGTGTATCATTTTATTGAACTGAATTCTTTTGTCTTAATTGACAAAAAAAACTTTCCAAATTCAAAGCTAACTTTGGAATAATGAGACCTGGGATTAAGTGATTTAGAAAGGGTGATATCAGTCATTCAGGAATATATTTGTAATTTCTGATTGGTAATTTGGTGTTAGATTTGGCACAAGTAGAAATTGTGTAGAAATTGCTTCCCAAATTGTTAAAAATAGTGGAAATTATTTTAAAATTACACCAAGGTGCGATTTTTGAGTTTAAAAATTAAGTACTCTTCGAATTCTTTTTATATTGTTTACTTTTATTTCTTTGATTATTTTTATATAATGCATTTTCAGATGATAGCCGTGAAATGCATAATTTTTAATTTTTTATTGCGTGTATAACTTGAAAATGAGGAATACAAAAGTGATGGCGTAACTTGTACTAAATGTGATTTGTCCAAACAGGAAGGCAGCAGAATTCCTTCTTAAATTAGGAAGGAAGGACCTGCGCCGGTTGGTGGGACTCATCACAGGACATAATCCACGGGGCCAACATATGACCACCATCGGCATCACCGAGGACCCGACCTGCACATCTTGTCTGGAGGAGAACATTTTCACACACAGAGCATTTTCTCTGCACATGTCCCGCCTTTGCCAGAACGAGATGGCGCATTTTGGGTTTCGATGTCACAGAAATGGACAAAGTTCACTCCTTCCCCTTCCGTGATCTTCTGAGAAATTTGTGAGAGAATCCGGAAAATTTGCGGAAGAGAACGTAGTCCCTCTATAACCCCTTTTTTCGACTTTTTCCCTCGTTTTCTCTAACCCCTTACTTGCTGTCACCCCTTCTTCTTTTCCTAGGCCTTAAGTACAATGGGCTACATAGCCTGAGTGCTTGAGGAACTGTCCTGCACTCGTAGGTCCCATCCTGTACTAAATCACATATGCTAATACTGTAAATCCTTTCATATTTTAGCTACGTCATGAGACTTTTGTTTTGATTATGTATCAATTTTCCAAAGTGTAAACAACATTCCCTTTTAGTGCTACAAATATGTCAGCATACGTACTAAATATACTGCATTGGATTCCATGAAGAAAATACCGAATTAGTCACAGCACTAATTTTTTTAAATATATATTAAACCATGTTTTTTTAAGTATATTTTTCCGTCGATAATTTTTGGAATCGCAAATTTTCCACAAATAATCCGCTCTCGACTAGTTCTTGTGAGTTTTAGTTGCTGAATGATGATGGGTACTGTTCCGTTGTCAGTTTTATGGCAGATGTTGCGGTTGTAATTCCCTAGCTGCATATGTTGTTTAAACTTCTTTCGGCGACATTTTGTCGCTGAGTCATATTGACGCTCTATGTTCAAATTTAATATGTTTTCCTCTTATCTTTTCATATTTATTGTATCATGTTTTACTTTTCTATTTTTATGCTTCAACTGCATTTGGAAATGAAAGGTTTTGTGAAATGCATTTTCATAATTTGAATCAATAAAGTTATTTACTTTTTTTTTTTTATACTGAGCTAAGGAAAAAGTGTTTTTTAGGTTATTTTGAAAATAAGGATTTAGATAATTACTCAACAGAACAAACGTTTTTCCACTTTGGAATATACATATTTGAACACTCCTGCGGCAAAGTGGTTTCGAAATTCATGTTGGATGACTTTATGGCATAACCGAAATATGTGGTTAAAGTTTCTCACATTCAATTTGACCAACCACGTACACGTGAATGTGTAACTATGATACTCTATTTTTGAGTGTGTGTGTGTGTGTGCGAGTATCTGTACGCACACGGCGACGTTGCCGTCGTCATTATTGCCATCATCAGCATGGAAACGAGCATTCATGGCCATGTGGCGCGGTCGCCATTACTGAAGGTCGCATTTCAATGTTACAAATTACATTCACGGCGGCAGCAGCAAATGAAAACCAAAAAAAAAAAAGATTTTTTAAAATAGGCGAAAACAAGTGAAGATAAGTTTGTTCAGCATATGGGATGGAAGGAGTAGGGTGCGGGAGGTAGGGTTTAGTGGAAGTTGATCAAATGCAACAACTATAACCTACACATACACACACACATACAAACACACCTATACAACTATATGAAGAACAAATGCACAAACTGTGCACATATGTCACCGTGAAATTACCACATGCAACAATGTAAGCATGCCAGCTTTATGCAAACACACGCTTCCATTTTTCAGCATTTTTCATTGTTTTCATTTGCAATCTCATCGACTTTTAATTTGCACAGCAGAAAAATACATGGAAAATATGTATGTGTTTAAAAAAAAAACACTACAGAAAAGAAACAAAAATCCAAACTCACTGAATTACTGCTGAACTACTGAAACTGATCTACATATGTACATACGTAATACATATATACTTACTATAAATTTATGCTTCAATAAAAAATGCCAAAAATAATTAGCTTCGTTATGTTGTAAAATGGAACCAAGCATACAACAACAAAAAGTAAATAAATTGACAGTAATTGCGTATGGTGGCGCATGTTGCATGTAATTTCATATCACGAAGTCACTACATCATGTATTTACATTATTATGCGCTGAAAAAGAGGAAAGTTAAGGTATTGATATAAAAATGCGAAAATGTATTCCATTAAACTGGCAAGGAAAACGAATGCGTGATGTAAAATAGGTTTACAAATTAATTTTAAGAGTCCAATCTCCATGAAGTTTCAATGCTAACTATCAAATTTAATTCCAATTAAAGTACACCTTAGCTTACTAAAAACCAGATCAGCTTTTGACAAAGCAGTACAAGTATAAGTAAAATACTATATATTGTATGTATATCTTAAATTAATAGAAAGATTTCAACTTCATACATAAATGCTATCACTAACATATTTTGATTAAATCATTTGGTGACCATCACTAACATATTGTATTAGTGATGACACAGCTAAATGCAATGTCGTGATTGCTGACGACACCAAATATGTAAGCGTTGGAAAATGGTTTTACTACATTTTAAAATAAATGTTTAGCTCTACTCTGAACATTCTCTCCCCGTTGGAAGGTTCACGCTTTCAACAGCAACATTTTCGGTGAGTAGGATGCATAACTTAGGGCAATGTTATGCAGACAGTCAAATTATCGTCGGTCATGTCACTTTTTACGCTCTCTTTTTGTTTTTTCAACTATGTGTCCAAAGTACGTTATGCAGACGGTCATTTGATTGGCGGTCACTAGTACGATTTTGCATACTTTTAGCATTTTTTAACTACTTTTTATTTGCACTTCGTAGTTATTAATATAGTAATACATATATAAACTATATAAAGGCTCTACTCTCTACTAAATATATTTGCATAAATTGTTTTTATTTCGCGAAAAACCAAGCACATGTAAATGTAAGCAGTTTTATTTGTTTTCTTGCATACATTTTCACCAAAAGTGTACTATTTTGCTGCTAATTACAATAATTCACAATGTAACCCTGTTTTGATTAAATAATTTGGTGACCATGGCGGTTAAATTTTACTCTCTTGCTCTCACACTCAATTTTTTATTTTTATATTAAAGCAACAACAACTCGTGCCCATGATGTGACCGTGACCGTCTTCATAACAAGGCACATAGCGACTATACACTTCAGTACCTCACTACTGGTTTGCATCACTGACACTCGAACAACATCATCTAAGCCCTTGGTTACGTCAATAACTATGGCCATGGGACCATTTGAGAGGAAATGTGTTCTCATCTTTCAGCAATACCATTGCTCTGACGTTTATATTTGACTTAGATGTACGCCACTTCGTTCGCTGCTGTAGAAGAGTGATGTTTTCAGTGCGCCATTTCTTCTAGAAGTGCTGCTTCCAACGATCAACACGATAAATAATGATAATACATCAGGCTCCATTACTATGATTGATTCAAACTAAATCTTTGCTTACCTACTGTTCGTGTCAATTGAACATCAAAAGCAATAAAACATAACACAAGCTCATTTCATGTATTAGATCGATTTTGATCTTTAACTTTCATTGATAAATGTCATGTTGCTTGATGTTGGTAAATATGCCAATACAATCTGAGTATGTTTGTGTAATATTTGTGTGCTAATTTTTACACTTTGATCATCACCACGATTGTCACCGTAACACAAATGGCGATCATAATCACTGTTGTGTGTGCTAGAAGTAATCCGTTTTTGCCCATTTAAATAAATACATACAGACAAATGAAACAAAAGCTCTCAAGTGCGAATGCACTTTTATTGCAATTGTTGTTGTTATTAGCATTGTTATTTGGCAAAGGCATTGTACATATGCTGGAAATTAGGTTATTATCTTCATACTCACTCGTACTATACATACATACACAAATGCATGTATTTAAGTACGTCTGTGCATATATGTATTTTCCATTCAAGTATTTTATTGTCATTATTATTGTCATTAACAATGCACGTAACATTAGCAGCTGTCAACAGTTGTCACTTCTAGTGCATTTTGACGAGTTAATTTGCCCGCGAAATGAACAAATAATGAATAATCGTGAAGAAAATGTTTTAATTGTTTTTTTCTCTGTTGGATTTGTTTTAGTTTTCACTTTTGTTTTCACTCACTCACACACACACACACATATACATATACTTACTACTGTGGGCAAAAAGTAGTAAGACTTTTTAATTTAAATTTCGCGCGGAAACCCATTCATCAATATATAATTTTTTTAAGGTTGGTATGACTGTCGGTGACATCTGTGCCAAATGTCTCATCAAAATAATCATTAGTGTCTAGTATACGCTTGTCTTTCTGAAGTACAAAAAGTGCATTCGGCGATTTTCACAATGAGTGAAATTATTCAACAAAGAAGTTCCATTCAATTTTGTGTGCGGAATCAAATTTCTGGTGCCGAAACGTTCAGAATGTTGCAAAAGGCCTTCGGTGATAATTGTATGTCGCGAGCAAGTGTTTTTGAATTGTACAAATTGTTCAAAGATGGTCGAGAACGCGTTGACGACGAACCACGTGCAGGACGGCCATCAACATCAACTGATGATCAACACGTCAATAAAATCAAGGAATTGGTGCTCGAGAATCGACGATTAACAGTCAGAGACCTTACTGGCATCGTTGAAATATCGGAAGGATCAGTGAAAACCATTTTAAAACATCATTTGGGTCTAAGAAGAGTGAATGCACGATTGGTTCCAAAATCACTGCATTGGTTTTACGAGACCATTTTGCCAAAAATTCGACTGATATCGTTCCGCAACCACCCTATTCGCCTGACTTAGCACCGTGTGCCGTGTGACTTTTGGCTATTTTCTAAACTCAAAAAACCGCTTCGTGGACACCGTTTTGAGTCAATTGAAGACATTAAACATGAATCGCTAAGCGCATTGAAGGCTATTCCGGAAATTGACTTTAACAACTGTTTCGAGAATTGGAAAAAACGTTGGCACAAGTGTATTGGGGCCGGGGGGGATTACTTTGATGGGGACGAAAAAGATTTGGAAGAATGATTAA
Source organism: Palloptera scutellata (assembly GCA_958295655.1). NCBI lineage: Eukaryota > Metazoa > Arthropoda > Insecta > Diptera > Pallopteridae > Palloptera > Palloptera scutellata. The sequence continues at coordinate 90,335,345 of OY282450.1, forward strand.
AAAAATTTTAAATTATGAACAAAGTCTTACTACTTTTTGCCCACAGTAGTATATATTTACACCAACACAATAATTTAGGTTAAAAAGTTATAGTAAAATTATTTATTTGGAATTTTTTTTAACTACATATTTTTGATTTTTAACTGTGCCGAGTTTTGAACCCGGGCACTCTGCGTAGCAGTCGAACAAACTACCAACTACCCCACGCGCGAAGAGCAATACAAATATATGAAGTATAAAAAGAAAATTTATGTGTGCCAAGGTAAAAGAATTGAATAAACTAATTTCCGAGCATTAGCTAACCTTTGTGTTTCGCGGTGTCTGTGGTCTATAAAAATGAAGGAATTTTTAATCATACCAAACCACTTTTAATTTTTTTTCTTACTTTTTATTTTCACTCACACTCCATTCTTACAACAATTAGAACAATTGAATGTGTTTCTTAACTAATTTGTTAATTAAAAAATATTGTGGGCGTTTAAAACAATGTCATATTTCTGCATTTTAATCTAAGTTTTGCCTATTACATATCATGAACTGCAGCTATGTTCATACATAGCATCTTTCCTCATGTTCAAACATAAGTGTTAAATACGATTTGTCTGTTTCCTCCTACTAAGTATGTAAAAGGAAATCAGCACTATTTTTTCACAAACTAGTGACGCAGAACATCTGTGATAGAACTAGTTCCTCCAAAAAAAAAATGTCTAAATAAATCCGAATATAAGGAATTATGTCAGCCTTGAGATCGAGCGGAGACTAACTTTTGCCAACAGGTGTTACTACAGGCTCAGTAGGCAATTGAGAAGTAGAGCCCTCTCTCGACCGACGAAAATAACGCTCTATAAGTACCTCATCCTTCCCGTCCTAATATATGGCGCCGAGACGTGGACATTGACCATCAATGATGAGATGCTGTTAGGAGCGTTCGAGAGGAAGATACTCCGTAAGATCTACGGTCCAGTATGCGTGGACGACGTGTATCGAATAAGACGGAACCATGAGCTGTATGAGCTGTACGCCGACACTGACATAGTCAAGCGTATAAAAATCCAGCGGCTTCGCTGGCTGGGTCATGTTGAGCAAATGGAAGAAAGCGCTCCGGCTAGAAGGGTGTTTTACTCGAGCCACGATGGAGGAACACGCAGAAGAGGACGTCCTAATCTCGTTTGGAACGACCAGGTGATGGGCAACCTGACTGCTTTTGCCTTTATTAACTGGCGCCAGCGCGCGCATACCAGAGGCTACTGGCGAAGCTTTGTAGAGGCGGCCAAGACCAAGACAACGGTGTAGTGCCAGTTAAATAAGTAAAGTAACGGTTTATGGTTTTTCTCTTTCATTCCTTCAGAAGGTCTTTAAATTCATTGATGTGAATCTAAGAAGGAAACTGACATAACATGGCATAATTATTTTTCCTATTATCCAGTATTTACAAGAAGAAGGAGGCGCCTGCTGGGCAGTGATGTCTCGAGGGTGAGCTCTGCTCATTATTTTCCTCTACCATATCTTCTTTGGTGCTTTAAAAATGGGGAGCAGAAATACAATGCTTTTTCTTTATCTCCTTTAAACTCCTGCTTCTCCAAGCATTTCCTCTTCTCTTTAAATCTTGACTAAATACGAAGGACTGATATGAGTGCAATGAAAGCCCGTGACCCTCTTGCCCACCTGTAAATCTATAAAATCTGTCTAATTCCATAAATATGGAGGGGAGATTAATTTTTCGCTGTGGCGTAGTGTTAATGCGTTGGACTGCTACGCAGAGTTTCCGGGGTTCGAATCTCGGCACAGGCAAAATAAAAAAATAGAAAGTAGAAGAAAATAATTTTTCTACTCGGCACCACCTCTTGGCACTTGGCAGGCAATGGCAAACCTACAAGAGTAAAAATTGCTATGAAAAGCTTTTCACTTCGCCGTTCGGATTCGGCATTAAACTGTAGGTCCCTTCCATTCATGTACAAATATAACACGCACAACATAAGTGGATGCGAAAAGCTCGGCCTAGGCCCTCCATGGGCTGTTATGTCATTAAAAGAAGAAGAAGGAGAACTTTCAAAAATTCCCGGGCAAAACTTGTTGCCCATTTATACTCTTACATGTAACTTACCATAAACATTTATTCATTTAATTTTTTTTTTTTTATTGGCAAAAAAACCTACAGTTTTATGCTGAATCCAAAAGGCGAAGTGAAAGCCTTTTCATGGGCTATTTTTACTCTTGCAGGTTTGCCATTGCCTGCCAAGAGGTGGGGTGCCGTGTAGAAAAATTGTTTTTCCTACTTTCTGATTTTGCCTGTGGCGAGATTTGAACATCGGACACTCTGCGCAGCAGGTCAACGCACTACCAACAACACCACAGCGACCACGACTTAACATAAACAGTGTACATGAAACTGAAATCTGTTTAAAGCATTGAATTTCCTATTTAATCGTACATTGCACTTCAATTTGCATACATTCTTAAGTAGTTACTTACAAGTATCGTGATATTCAACTTTAATTTACACACATTTCTACGATTTTTGTGTACATATGTACTACATAAAAATAATGACAACATTGCAACTTATTACAAACATTTGCCACCCCATTCGCGTAACAATATTTAAAATACTAAAAATTTTTCCATCAACAATGTGAACATTAAAATAGAATTAAATTTGGCGCCAAGTCATTCCCTTTTCACATTCGAATTTATTTCGAGTACTATATAGTGGTGTATTTCGAGTATATATGTGTGTGTGTGTGCGCGTGTGTGTGTGCGTGTGTGTGTGTGTGTGTGTGTACATATTCTACACTACTACACATAAAAATCAATAATAAAAATTTTTATTTTTTATTTCACAAATAATATTGCAATTGATATCTACAATAAATATTACTGTTGCTGATGATATTGCTGTCGTTCTTGTTGTTGTGGCTGCTATTTTTATGATGACTTATTAATAATATTTTCTTTTGCATCGACTCGACTCGTGTGGGTGATAATATAATTTTTTTATTAAAGAGTTCAGTCCACAATTGAAAAGAATCATTTTTCATAATATTTTTCAATTATCATATGGAAGAAAGATCGTTAAAACAAAAACAAACAAAAGCCTTCAACTTGATAGCAAATAAAGTGTCAAAAGATCGTCTTCTCATTGCTATTAACACAGCGTATTGGTGTAGGGGGCATGGAGAGTATGAGGAGGGGTGATGTGTGTTTTTTGTAGTGGACTGTGAACTTGAATTCTTGAATTTCATTACAATATTTTTGTTTTGTTTTAAATAACTTGAGGAAAACTCAGCGTTAATGACTTCTTGAAGAGTAACCGAATGTTTTAAATGGATTTTTAAATATTGGGTCATATAAAAAATATCCGCGGTTGGTATAAACTAATCTGGCATGTGGTTGAAGGTTTGTGCCTTCGCTATCTCATCCTGACAGGAGATTGCTCCACCAGTTACAAAATTTCATCGGCTTTTTCAGTGACTTCAGTGCATCTTTGATATCGAAATTTCCTGAACGGAATCGAGCAAAACCTCTCCTGGGTCCTGCGTTAACTCACAGCTTCCCCACCTTAAACCACACACAATTTTCGGCATGTTTTTACTGCGGTTTTACCTTTTCTATAGTAATAAAACATCAGAAAGCGTATTTCTTCAGATATTTCATTCATTCTCAAATCAATGTAAATTTTTACACTAGCTAATTAATTACTATTAGACACACTAATGAATTACACAACTGCCTTCACACAAAATACAGCCTGAAATGCCACCGTTCAAACATGTGTTTGTTTGACATAATCGGAATAGTGTTGCCAGATTTGTGGGTACCTACAAAATAGCGGATACTTTTTATATGACCCAATACTTTACAAACGCATTCATTACTTACTTATTTCTTGAACATTTATTTTCATTTAAAAGAAGAAGAACAAGAAGAAGGAGAAGAAGAAATAGTAACAAGAAGTGGAAGAACGACGACAAATGTCGCTCGTTTAGTGAAAGACTGACATAAATTAAAAACCAAAATTTTCGAGTTAAGTATACAGAAATAACTGTTATTTGGTACTCTTGTGTAAAAAAATCATAACTGATGCAATACTCTGGACGTGATTAGGGTAAGTATTTGGTGTTATAAATTGTTTGGAGTGATCAGCAAATTGAGAAGTTACACTTTCTGCAATTTAATCTTAATTGACAGCAAATCTTTGCATATTCAAAGCAATCTTTAATATCATAGACTGACGTATTGAGATCTGGAATTTAGTGATTTAGAGAGGTCGATATCAGTTATTCGGGAATATATTTGTAATTTCTGATGGGTAAAATAGTGTCAGCTTTGGAAACAGTAGAGGAAACTTAGTTTTTTTTGTTTTTGTTTTTTTCAAAATTGCATAGATTTTGCTTCTAAATTGTGAAAATTATTACTTTTAATGGCACAACAGCCCATGAAGGGCCTAGGCTGAGCTTTTCGCATCCACTCATGTTGTGCGTGTTATATTTGTACATGAATGGAAGGGACCTACAGTTTAATGCCGAATCCGAACGGCGAAGTGAAAAGCTTTTCATAGCAATTTTTACTCTTGTAGGTTTGCCATTGCCTGCCAAGTGCCAAGAGGTGGTGCCGAGTAGAAAAATTATTTTTTCTACTTTTTGATTTTGCCTGTGCCGAGATTCGAACCCCGGACACTCTGCGTAACAGTCCAACGCACTACCAATGTACATTTTTTAAAATAACACCGAGGTATGTTTTTTGAGTTTAAAAGTTAAATACTCTTCGAATTCGTTTTTTATTCTTTTATTTTTCTTTTTTCTTTTTTGATTATTTTTATGCTTCCAAAATTTAATGAATTTTGAGATGATAGCCGTGAAATGCATAATTTACTCTTTTAAATATCTTCATAAGACGCAGTTGTGGCTTTCGCTTAATGTTGGGAGTTTTTACAATAATCATTCTAGAGGCTATTCAAATATTAAAAATTATTTTTGAAATTAAAAAATTCAAATTGCAGCATATTGAAAAAAAGGTTTCCAGATGTCAAAGATATTATCCACTAACTATCATTTTAAAAAACCCTAGCTTTTTACTTAAGCAAATTTAATTTTAATCAAGTACCTAACAGAACAAACAATTCACAACACAAATTTTTTAAAGATATTGTTCCATCGGTAATTTTTAACATTGAAAATATTCATCCGATTTCGTCTAGTCCTTGCGACTTCTGGTTTCTAAATGATAATGCTTATTACTCTCTCATCAGTTCGGTAGCAGTTCTGATTTCCTAACTGCATCTGTTAAATTGCTTTCCACAACGTGACATTTTGTCGCTGAATCATGGATAAGGTGCGATATGTTCAAGGTTAATGCGATTTCCCACTAATTTGGTTTTCAAAAATTAGGCTTTGACACGTTTATGTTGGGTATTTTCAATTTGAAAGTTAAATTCTATGTTGTCAAAATGTTATGTTTTATTATTATTAGATTTTTTTTGTGTGATTATTTACCGCATTTTGATTGAAAGCTGAGAACTACATTCTCCAGGTTTATATATCCTTCACACACTATGTATTTTTTTGTTGGAAAATTTAAAATTTTAAAGTTACCTTGTTGATGGCCACCCACTCATGCACAGCTGACCCGCTGAACTCTCTGTCTATGGAAATGAGTCTGATACATGTGAAGACTAAAATACTATCGCGCATTGGTGCTGTATAGAGGCCATCACTTCTCTGAAGAGTGAATAGGGCTAATATTTCAAATCGAACGACATAAATAAGTGGGTATATTGTATCATCATTGATGAAGCATCATCATAATATGAAACTTCAGTTTAGGGAGCATATTTTTTAATATATAAGTCTAGAAGACAATGATATGGGTGCGAAAAGCTCGGACTAGACTCTCCATGGGCTGTTGCTCCATGAAAAGAAGAAAGAAGAATACTCAAGTTGGTATTGGCACTCAGAGGACAGGAAATGGGCTTCAAGGGACTAAACAGATCCAGTTTTAGTTGGAACTTGAACTTGAGTATATCTCGAAAGCTATGGAAGATCTATTTGTCTATGCCCTTATGGACGTTTGCACCTTATGACGTTCTCGTCTCACAAAACTTAACTTTGAAATGGTTATGCGACCAAATATTAAAATTATTATTTTTTTTAAATTACTTTTGTGTCTTCTCTTATCTGAAACAATTTTTGTCAATTAACATGCATTTTTTTTTTTTACAAACACATGCCCTCACATTTAATTATCGTTATTATGGTGGAAATAATTTTCGGTTGAAACTTTTGAAGTGAACTTTTGAAAATTTGTTTGGCGTCGGAGCGGTGCCATTTGGTAGCGCCATCTTTGGCAAATTTCAATTAACTAAACTATTAATGCATTGAGTGTGAAATTTTACGCATTTTTGATTTATATCATTGGTGATGTAGCATGCTGTGGCTACTATGTGTGTGTGTGTGTGTGTGTGTGTGTATTAAGCGAAGCGTAAGCAGTAACGCGAAACCGTCGGCCACATGCCATGAGAATACATAATTAATTATCAATTTTAATGCAACGTAAATGAAATTACTGTAAGAACACCCCCCCACACACACACACACACATACTCGAATGGTTTGTAACTCGGTTGGGCAACATTGACGCATCTACAATATGCTTACTTTACTTTTAATGGCACAACAGCCCATGGAGGGCCTAGGCCGAGCTTTTCGCATCCACTCATGTTGTGCGTGTTATATTTGTACATGAATGGAAGGGACCTACAGTTTAATGCCGAATCCGAACGGCGAAGTGAAAAGCTTTTCATAGCAATTTATACTCTTGTAGGTTTGCCATTGCCTGCCAAGAGGTGGTGCCGTCTAGAAAAAATATTTTTTCTTTTTGATTTTGCCTGTGCCGAGATTCGAACCCTGGACACTCTGCGTAGCAGTCCAACGCACTACCACTACGCCACAGCGACCAATATGCACTGTCCGTATTAAGGTGGGCTAACTCGAACTATATAAAGGGTGATTTTTTTGCAACTTGGTTTTTGAAGTTTATATTTCTGACATTTCACGCGTAGTTCTTGACATGTGCCCAAGTAAAAAAAGCTGAGTTTGGTTTGCCATTACGCCTGAACAGCGTTTGCAAATTATTGAAATTTATTATCAAAATTCGTGCTCTGTGAAAAATGCGTTTCGCAAGCGAATTGTCTTCATCGACGAGGCTCATTTTTGGCTCAATGGATACGTGAATAAGCAGAATTGCCGTATTTGGAGTGAAGACCAGCCAGAGGTTATTCAGCAGCTACCAATGCATCCCGAAAAATGCACTGTTTGGTGCGGTTTATAGGCAGGAGGCGTTCATCATTGGGCCGTACTTCTTCAAAGACGATGCAGACCGCAACGTTACAGTCAATGGAGAAAGGTACCGTTCGATGAAAACAGAATTTATTTTGCCGAAAATGCAAGAATTGGACTCGGCCGACATGTGGTTCCAACAGGACGGTGCCACTGCACGCGAAACCATGCATCAATTGAGCGGCGAAGTGAATTTGGTGAGCAGTTAATCTTACGTTTTGGTGTAGTCAATCGGCTTCCAAGATCGTGTGATTTGACCCCTTTCGACCTCTTTTGTAGGCTATGTTAAGTCTTATGCCTATAGGGACAATCCACACTCGATTGCTGCTTTGGAAGCCAATATTGAGCGCGTCATTGGTGAAATACCGGCCGAAATGTGTGAAAAAGTGTGCCATAATTGGACCTTCAGAATGGACCACTTGAGGCGTAGCCGCGGGCAACATTTAAGTAAAATTATCTTTAAAAAGAAAACACCAGGAATTGATTTATCGATCCATATAAAATTTCATTCACTTTTGTAAAATTACTGTTTTTTTTTTTGAATTTACAAAAACCAAGCTCTTAAAAAATCCCCCTTTAGTAAGCTCTATAGAAAACAAAAACTTGTTTGCATTGCATGAGAGAAAGAAGTGGGCGCGGTTCCAGTTGTAATAGTTTCTGCATTAATTATTTTAAGTATTTATAAACCTACTCACTGTATTAAATTTAGATTACTTAGATATTGCCTTTTGAATATTTTATTATGTTAGTAGGAAATAGGCGTGGCTATTGCTCAATGATGGAAGTTTCGAAGTTTTCACAATAGTCATTGCTTTAATTTGATCCGGTATTTCTCCTGATATAACTACTGACAATTTTAAAATTTAAAGTTACCTTGTACACAGAAGGTATAAAAAGTATTGAATTATTCTAGGTGCTGCAGCGTAGTGGTAGTGCATTCGACTGTTACGCAGAATGTCCAGGGTTCGAATCTCGGCACATGCAAAATCAAACAGTAGAAAAGATTATTTTTTTACACGGCACCACCTCTTCACCTCACCACCTCCACGGCAAGAGTAAAAATTGCCTATGAAAAGCTTCCGAACTTCGCCGTTCGGATTCAGCACTAAACTGTAGGTCCCTTCCATTCATGTACAAATATAACTCGCAGGACATGAGTGGACCTGCCATTTTAAACCCAATCCGAACGACAAGGTGAATATATTTTTTCCACTTTGAAATATATTTGAACTTCCTGCGGCAAAGTGGTTTCGAAATTCATGTTGGATGACTTTATGGCATAACCGAAATATGTGGTTAAAGTTTCTCACATTCAATTTGACCAACCATAATAAGTACACGTGAATGTGTAACTATGATACTCTCTTTTTGAGTGTGTGTGTGCGTGTGTGTGCGAGTATCTGTACGCACACGGCGACGTTGCCGTCGTCATTATTGCCATCATCAGCATGGAAACAAGCATTCATGGCCATGTGGCGCGGTCGCCATTACTGAAGGTCGCATTTCAATGTAACAAATGACATTCACGGCGGCAGCAGCAAATGAAAACCACAAAAAAAAAAAAAAAGATTTTTTAAAATAGGCGAAAACAAGTGAAGATAAGTTTGTTCAGCATATGGGATGGAAGGAGTAGGGCGCGGGAGGTAGGGTTTAGTGGAAGTTGATCAAATGCAACAACTATAACCTACACATGCACACACACATACAAACACACCTATACAACTATATGAAGAACAAATGCACAAACTGTGCACATATGTCACCGTGAAATTACCACATGCAACAATGTAAGCATGCCAGCTTTATGCAAACTCACGCTTCCATTTTTCAGCATTTTTCATTGTTTTCATTTGCAATCGCATCGACTTTTAATTTGCACAGCAGAAAAATACATGGAAAATATGTATGTGTTTTAAAAACAAACACTACAGAAAAGAAACAAAAATCCAAACTCACTGAATTACTGCTGAACTACTGAAACTGATCTACATATGTACATACGTAATACATATATACTTACTATAAATTTATGCTTCAATAAAAAATGCCAAAAATAATTAGCTTTGTTATGTTGTAAAATGGAACCAAGTATACAACAAAAAAAGTAAATAAATTGACAGTAATTGCGTATGGTGGCGCATGTTGCATGTAATTTCATATCACGAAGTAACTACATCATGTATTTACATTAGGATGCGCTGAAAAAGAGGAAAGTTTGTGTATTGATTCGGGCAAATGCAGAAACTTTAATGTGCACTTCCGAGTAAGTTCAGAAGGCACCATAGGTTATGAGTTCTAATTCAACGTAGGGCCAATAATGATATATACCGGACTGAACTAATTTACAACCCCCTTGGATGCTCAGATCTTTCTGAGCATTTTCCTAAAACCGAACTTAACTCACTGTATTAAATTTTATTGTTTTGTTATGTCAATATTTCCTTAGATGTTACCATTGGAAAATTTTACTTGAAAGTGGGCCTTACTTTGCTCGATATTTGAAGCTTCTACTATAGTCATTGTTTTATTTGCATTTAGTATTTCCTTTAAGATTGTTTAGAGTAGAGCTAAACATTTATGTTAATCTTTAATTGTAATACCATTTTCCAACATATATGACATTACCCACCCATTACCCGACACCACCAGACAGTCATCGAGGTATCCGAATTCCCAGCTTCTCAACGAAAGAGAAGAGCAAAGGATTTGCTTGAAAATTTTATTGAAAACCTTTCCGCCGTGGAAAGAAAACAACTCGCATCAGCACAACAAAATATAGACGACATTCGTCAAGTTTCTAGTCAACCTCATAACATACGCGAATTCTCAGACCGGCGAGTGGCAAGTTTTCCACTTGTTGAGATCATACATCCTGAATATTTGGATAATGATGATGGTGATTATTAAAATGATGATAATAATGATGATGATGGCACGATTATAACTATAATGATGTTGCATATACATTCGCATACTTTGAGTAAGAATATTTTGATAGAGATGATGATTTTGCAAAGGGCGTTGCATGCATTGGAAATGCAAATGATCAAAATGTAGTTAATTTAGCACACCTTAGATCAGAGAATCATCAACCTGAACTATACAAGACTCACTTACTTACTTTACTTTTAATGGTACAACAGCCCATGGAGGGACTAGGCCGAGCTTTTCGCATCCACTCATGTTGTGCGTGTTATATTTGTACATGAATGGAAGGGACCTACAGTTTAATGCCGAATCCGAATGGCGAAGTGAAAAGCTTTTCATAGGCAATTTTTACTCTTGTAGGTTTGCAATTGCAGAGGTGCTGCCGTGTAGAAAAGTTATATTTTCTTCTTTTTGATTTTGCCTGTGCCGAGATTCGAACCTCGGACACTCTGCGTAGCAGTCCAACGCATTACCACTACGACACAGCGACCACTATACAAGACTCATCGTTTGCATAAATCAGCTCATAAACAATTTCAAAACCTGTTCGTTGAAAATTCCTTCCATTCCATGCCTGTAATGTTTGCGATAGACTGCTGTAGGCCCCACTGAGGCACACGACTTTTTTATAAATCAATACCACTTCACCCTCTCTATACTTATTACCACTTCGCTGGGACTCCTATTTCAATAAACCATAAAATATGAGTAAGTATTTTAGTAAAGACATTAATTGATTTTACGCTGTATAGAAAAGAACGACAAGTTGCAGCTTTGAATTCGGGCGATAAAAAAGTTGCCGCCGGCCCTGTCTACATGCAGCTGACGTATTTGTATTACATATTTACGGCAATGCAAATATGAATGAAGTCAGTCAATAGTAAAAATAAATTTGAATTATTTTAAAAACAATTTAAAATGTATTTCATAATTTATTGCTTAAGTTCTGACAGTGCATGAAAAATATTTAATTATTGTAATTTTTTATTATCAAATATCATTAGGGTGTTGTACTTAACCTTCACTAGCACTACTCTCATAAACTAATGAGGCATTAATGAGTTTATATGAATACGTCTACTTTTTTTAAGAGATTAGTTAAGCTAAAACTTTTATTGTATAAAAATTTTCAACCTGGTGGTTTCAAAGTCACGGATGTGTAGTTTTTCAACACATTGAAGATTAAAGTTATATACCTACATACAGGCCTCACGAGAGTGGGACGTTATCTGAAAAATCGTGCAGATACCCAAAATAAGTCAAAAAGTAAAATATATGAAGACTAGCTTTATGTGGTGATTTTCAAAATAAACGAGCCATAAGTTCAAAATCTTTTCTTTTTTTTTTCTTATTCCAACGCTGTTATATGGATGTGAAATCTTCACAGGCTGTGACTGTGAAAGTTGATTGTGAAGTCTTACGTCAAGCATACAACATTACCATAAATCTAAAGTATTGTTAAACAAATCATTCTTTTGTCATTCTGAGTTCAGTTTCATATTGACGCTGATTTTAATGGGGTGGAAAAGATGGAAAAGAGATGGAAAAGGAACAGGGTCTAGGGCGGTTAATCGTGTTTAAATAGAAATGTTCAGGACTTGATAGTAAGCAACTTTGTCTCGGACTCAAAATCTGCTACATTAATAATTAATATTGAAGAATCAAAGAAATAGATACTTGATGAAATTGGCGGAACCAAAAGTGAACTAAACACCACCACTAAATAACATTTACTTCTCGAGTCGGCAATAATTGAAATCAGGATACTAAAGTCTGAAATTGCGTCGTTAAAAAAAAAATAGCTTGCTAGTCAAGAGAATTCTTCTGTGCCCTGTGAACTCAGACTGCACGGAATCCCGTTAAATGTTAATGGAAGCTTAAACACCATCTTTCAGACAATATGAACTAATATTAATATAAAAAACATTTTTTTCGAATCTTCTGAGCCATACGCCTACAACTCGTCACGTAATTCTCTTCCGAACTTGTATGAATTTCGATTTAACCCCTGGTCTTAAAAATATGGTACGACGTCAGATCTAAGTTCAATTTCTTAAATGAAATACGAAAGACGACACTCGATAACCGCAGTTTTTGTTTGTTGTTATAAATTTCAGATTTCGTTCGGTCCAAGCTTGTCTACTTTTTGATTTATACCAGTTTTTAATTGATATCACTGTACAACAGCCAAATAATATCTGAGCTGTGGCCCAGTTTCCGTGTTTGCTCCATTTTTTTCAAAAAGAAAAGCAAAAACAAAAAACAAGTTCATCCATGAACTCCTTCTATCAAATTTTCAAAAGTGTAAATTTACGAACATATTAGAATAAATAACAGATTTTTCATCGGTGTCCATAAACTTCAGAAAAACCACGCCACAACTCAGAAACTGTTTTAAAGTCCCATATCGTTGTACAGTGTAATTTTAACTTGCGTTATGTTTCTGTTCTCCCAAACATTACTTTATCCTCAAGCGAAGTCAATGGGAGAACATGATGGATGGATGGATGTGAAGAAGGCCGAGAACCTGACCAACCAGTGCAGGACAGTTCCTCAAGCACTCAGGCCATGTAGCCCATTGTACTTAAGGCCTAGGAAAAGAAGAAGGGGTGACAGCAAGTAAGGGGTTAGAGAAAACGAGGGAAAAAGTAAAAAAAAAGGGTTATAGAAGAACTACGTTCTCTTCCGCAAATTTTCTGAATTCTCTCACAAATTTCACAGAAGATCGCAGAAGGGGAAGGAGTGAACTTTGTCCATTCCTGTGACATCGAAACCCAAAATGTGCCATCTCATTCTGGCAAAGTTGGGACATGTGCAGAGAAAATGTTCTGTGCTGTCCACCTCCTCCAGACAAGATGTGCAGGTCGGGTCCTCTGTGATGCCGATGGTGGTTATATGTTGACCCCGTGGATTATGTCCTGTGATGAGTCCCACCATCCGGCGAATGTCCTTCCTTCCTAATTTGAGAAGCAATTCTGCTGCCTAGAACATACTCATATAAAAATAAGTTCCTAATACAAATTTCGTGTTATCGCTTAAGTCAGAATTGAAAAAATTCATATAGTAATGAAAACTCATTTAAATATCGATTGTTTCACTACACCAAGAACAGCCTTAATATTACTTAATATGTGGTAAATGCACATTATGAAATTGCTTTGTTCCGTTTTCAAATCATATACTTGGAAACTTCCAGCTGGGATTCAACTTATCTACTTACTTCTAAAAAATAATCCATCCCATGGCCATTCAAGAAACTTTGCTGTGTGAAAGTATTTACTTGTAAAACTTTAGCATTGATGCTGGTCAATAGCAGCAACTTTAACAAAAGTAATAGCAGCCGCAACAATAACAACAACTACAACGGAAAGCATTAAAAGACTAAAATTACAGTAATTTTATTGTTATTTACAAAACACAACCAAACAAAAAGAAATGTAAAGTTAACTTAGCTTATTCAAAGGAAGAAAAGGGGAGGTAGGCAAAAAGAAATAGAAAAAGTTTAACTTAATTAAGTAAAAAGTTAACCAATTCGCTTAAGTCAACAGTGGAGTAGTATTGCATACAGACATACAAGGCCAACACCTCCAGCACACCCTTATTCAGAAAAACTGAAAACCCTGAAAACCCTTCCTCATCTCTAATTGCCATGTTCGAATAGAATCGCTGCGGGGATATACGAGTAAAGTAAAAAAAAAGGGGAAAACACAAGCAACCACAAATAAAGCGAAGAAAAATTTTAGTATAAAAAGAAGCTGTGTTTAATCTTTCTTTTAATGTGATTTACTTTACTCACACACATACACACTCTCACATAAGTACTATCTAGGACACACACACAAGAACATTAAACTCCCGGAAAATGTGAGTAAAAGAAAGTAAAAACACACTCAAAATGAAACGAATATGCTTAAATTGACCTGCACACGCGCATTTTGCTGCTTAAGGCGGCTTAGAGTTGTGGCGTAAACTTTGCTGAATACGTTGCTGACCGACACCACAGCCTACGAACCAACTAAACGCACATTTATTAACACATGTAGCTTGGTTGCTTGGTTCGATTACATTCGTGGCAATGCGATGTGATCGAATTTTGAATGTTTACTTATATATTGGTATGTGATTTGCAGGTGTGAGCTTCAGTAGTCCGTTAATTTGAGTTGAGGCCTCCTAGTTGTTATTGAAATAAGCCATTCTGAGTTGGTAAACTTTTGCTTTCAAATAAAAGAATTGTGGTTCAAATAGCATGGGAAAATTCCCATTCGAACCGGCTATCAGGTAGTTTGAAAGCATATTTCGCTTACCATGAGAGTATTCGCTTCGGAAAACCCTTTGCTGCTTACTTAGTCGCAGCATAACAAGGCCTATGCGAACATACTCAATTACACTCGTTGCACCTTATATGAAATGGCTTCTCCGATGCAACAATCAGAAGACTAACGACAGATAAGTTCAGCATTATAAGATCAATGCGTCTGCGAGACAGAGACAACCACTTGAAAGGGTATGAATTGATCTGACCATTAGAAAACATTTTCCAAAAATATTTAATATCGAAATGCCCTTTATTATTCCATTCAAATCAATAAATAACTGGTAACAAAACTGAAATAATTGGGCTGGTCTACAAATTACTACAAAAACATTTTTCTTTTTTGTAATTCGATTGGTTTAAAAATTATTACAAAACATTTTACCCATTAACTAAGTAAGTAGTTGATATTTGATTGGTTGACATACTATTTCACAAACATCTATTGTATGTGCAAACTAGTTGAAAAGATATGCACGCTTAGATAATTGACTTGCGACTAGGGCAACACGATTCGCATTGAGGATAGACACCAATTGTGGGACTAGTTGTGGTGTTCAGTAAATTCAGTTCAAACGACTACTTAATTTTAAGCCAGTTGGTTTCCCTGCAGTGTGTTTCATATTCATATACCATAGAAGTATGTATGTGTGTGTCAGTTTCTGTGTGAAAATGTGTGCGTGTAGTTAACGCTGTGGACATACACACATACATAGAGACGTTGCTACAAACAAAGCAGCTCTCAGACGAGATTGTGCAACTTAGTTTTCTATTTTTCTTCTCTTTTCCATTTGTTTTTTTTTTTTTAGTATTTTGTATTAATTTTCCAAGAATGAATGAAGAGAAATTCATTCTTGGAATCACGAATGATTATTTTCTTTTCTTATTCTTTTCGCCTGAGTATATAGTAATTGAACACTAATTCAATCTTAGTTCTACCACTTAACTAATTGTTTGTGTTAGTGACATTCTTAAAAGTATTAATTTTGTATTATTTAGTGTAACAGGCGAAGCGAGTGGTTTCATGTGAAATCTAATTAATTTCAAATGAAAAAAGTTTTGAATGCATGCAAATCAGTAATGGATTTAAGTTCAGAAAAAATAATGAAATCAGGCTTAAAAAATTACATCCTTTAGGCATTACGATTGTGTCCGAAATGTAAAAACAAGCTAACAATTTTTTTTTAGAAATATGTGAGGCATACAATTTTTATACCACTTTTAAAATTTAAAAAAAAATTTACGTTACACTATTGTTTTTACAATCACTTCCTTATTCATACATACAAATTCTATAAATAATTGCATTTTAATTTTATTATTATGTCATTATCAATTCAGCTCCTTCGTGCAAAATGCACACAAATCAACCGTCCCCAGAGAATGATAATAATTCCACACAAAGTATACCTGATGCCTCCAAAATCATTGATGCAACATCACAGCAGCAGCAACAAATGACAGTGAATCGCAAGAACTCAAGTTCGCCCATCAATGATGTAGCAGCAACAATACCACAAATTTCAACAAAATCACCAGCAGCAGCAACAGCAGCAGCAGCAGCAATAACCACAACAACAGCAACTAGAGAACCCAATAATGCAATTGGCAATAGCAGCGGCAGTGGGGGTGGGGGTGGAATCGGTGGTGGTGGTGGCGGTGGTGGGGGCAGTGGTGGTGGTGGCCGTGGTGTTGTTCCCCCACCACAACTGCCACGTAAAGAATCTGAAAATTCGAATATAACACCGCAGACAACAGCGCAACAGTCCACCGACGATGAAGAGACTGATGTAATTGGTGATTTAGTTGGTCACTTTGGCAAATGGCAATTTTTAATGACCATTTTATTGTCATTATTTCAAGTGCCCAATACATTTCATATATCATCATCCATATATCAGGTTTGTGTTTTTCGTACAAAACACCAATACACATTCACAAATGATTGAAACTCATTCGCTCCCTCTCTCTCTCTCTTACTCTTTCACTCATCATAACAGGCGGCGAATAAAAATTTCTGGTGTGTTCGGCCCACTCATTTAAAACATCTGCCAGTTGATGTGTGGCGTAATATGAGCGAGTCCAATGATAATTGTTATCAGGCGCGCATCGATTGGAGTCAAGTTTCGAATAGTACTGTGAATGATAAGGTGAGTACCGGCAAAGTGAATCAGTTAAATTACTTATATAAAAATGAGATAATTCATTACTGCGTGACTGGTTGTTGAAACAGCTAAAGAACTCTCTGTGTTTGCGTTAGTACCTGCCATCTAAAGGGATTACAACGATAGTTCAGACTTTCACCCGGGAGGTTCGATTCCCATCTTGGTCATAGTTTTCTAACCTTCGTGTATTCCTTATGTTATGAAGTGAATAAGAATTATGTACAAGAAAATGTACGAGTACATTGGCAAGCAATGGCGAAACCAACCAAACGATATTTGCCCATAGAAACAACTTTTCCAGTACAAGAAAGCATTAACAAAATCATATGAAATCGATGTTAAATTCAATGAATCTTTAAGTCCTTAGATAATTGCAACTTTAGTTTCTTCAGATACTGAGTTTTGCGTGAAAGGTCCGACATCCACTGGTCAACAATCAACCACTTTTTACCCTCTCTGAAGCATACTAATGACAACCTGAACCTATGACCAACATTTTATTTAATATACGAGTAGGTACCTACTTTTAATTATAAGACCATAAGAAATGTCCTTCATGGATTAAATCAAAGTATAAGGTTCGACGCAAGGGTTAATCAGTTAGTCAGTCAGCCAAAACGCTATACAGTATACAGGTTAAAATTATATATGGTATGGCAAATTTAAGCTTCAAAGCTTCGTCTAAGAAGACAAAGCCAACATTTTGTCTTTGTTTGCATTTATTTCCTCGAATTTCAGCAATGTGCAATAAAATGTTCGTGTAAAAGTTGAGCATTCATGCAGAAAATCCTATTTAGAAATGTTAGAATTCAGTCATTTGGAAAATATTCATTTTATCAACTCATTTCAGCTGCAGCAGCATCATTCGGTGATGGGCTCTATAGCCACCGAATCTTCCTCAGTTATTGCACAGAATACGACGCGCATATCCTGTGCCGTTTGGGAATACGATGATAACGATAATTTGGGGAATACATGGACATCCGAATGGGATTTAGTGTGTGATAAGGAGTATTTAAAAAATGTTGCCGAAATGTTTTTTCTGCTTGGCGTTGCAACAGGTGGTCTATTATCGGGATATTTATCGGATAAATTTGGACGTAAGAAGATGCTTTTTATATCGGCGATATTTCAAACAATTGTGGGTAAGTATAGAAATGCACTTCATATATGGTACCATAGTAGACATTTCAAACATGTACTGTTGTTGTCCTTCATACTTACTACTTACGTAATAATAAATGAAACAATTATAATTGCTAGTTGCATTATTTTGCACTTGCAATTAAATAGCATCGTTCTAACTATTGTGGTGCAAGCCTTTTGTACACTTAAAACTTTGACTTTGACATTTACATATGCGGCTGCTGCTGTTGCTGCTGCTGCTGCTGGTATCAACAGGAAGTCAATAAAGTGACTGTGAACTTGACAGCCGACTGCAGTACAGCATCAGTAAAAGTAACAAATAACTGACTGAAATAGTCGTCCTTGATAACCTTGATTGAGAATTGCTTGCATTGTGGTTAAAACACTTTCAAAAGGACAATCATAATGACTGCCACACATACAGACACACAGATGTGCATCCAACAAACGTAGATTTATATATGGTACATACATACATAGAATAAGTAAACATGTATTATGTACAAAGCTTGAGTGCTTTTAATTTGATTTAAGTATGTCTCTGTATGTATGACGTTTGTGAGTACTAAATACTTACATAGAAGGCCGGACACAAACGTACCAAATCAGAAAAGGTTAATTTAAAATTAGAAAATATCAATTGAAATCAGAATAAGCTAACGATGATGTAGTCGAAGGTGCCGGGGGGCGGGGGGGCGAGGTCATTTAAAATCATACCAAATGGTAGCAGTAGGCAGAAATATTTAAAATTTAGAAAAAAAAATCAGTACTACTATATTACGACTTTGTACTATTACAGGTGAACCGGGACCAGGGTGGCCAGACTGTCGAGATTCATTTGTATTGTCCAGATTTTCAATTCTATATACAGAATCCCGAATTTTAGAAATTTAGCCTTATAAAACTTTGACCGATAAGTGTCCATACAATAAATAAGAAAGAAATAAGTACCGGAAAATGAAAATGAAAAAGAAATTATAAAGTCCGCTTAAAAGGATTGTACAAATTCGTAATGTCACTAAGTTGGCACCACTGTCCTCTGTCCACCTGACGTGAAGTTTGAGCATGATCTATCATTTAGTTAGTTTACAGTGCTCGATTTTGTCGGTTCCTCCGAAGTACATTAACCAAGTTCTTAGTAGCGTTCCTTTCCGGTACTGACTGAACTTTGTATGTTTTGAAGACCGCATCTTTTCACTGCAACTTGCTTTTTCCGCCAATTTTCGATTAGACAACGCTGGATTCTTCTCTAAGAGAGCAACGACTTTCTACGCCTTTTGTGGAGACACGGCACCGCATTTCCTTCCAGAACCATATTTGCTAGCAACTGTTAAGTCTGTATTGAATTTTTTAAGAATCATCGAGACCGTGTTTTGTGCAACTTTCGCCTTATTTGCAATGGTTTTCTGGCTCCAATGCGGATTTTCTCGAAATAATTCAACAACAAAATCGCATCTTTCCATTTCCGATGCCATGACTCAACTGAAAGTTCACAAGTCAAATAACATGTGATTGTATGTCATCAGAATTTCTCCAACGCAAAGCCTACTGTTTGAATTTTTTCATTCAGATGAAGAGTCCGAAAGCAGTGTATCCGATTTTTTCGATCGCACTACTTAAACAAATTAACGAAAAGTCTCACATCGGCTCCGCAAAGTTGAAAGGGTAACACTGACGATCATTTGTTTGTTCAATGAACAGAAAAAGGGTAAAATCCTTGTGGTCTGAGAAGATAAAGACATTTTTTTTAATGTCAAGGCGTAACTTGAAAACAAATGATTTTTTTCTATTTCTATGTTCAGGTAAATTCGAATTTACATCTGGCAACCCTATCCTCGAAAATTCGAATATATTTTATGCATGTTATTACAGACGCATTGAATTATATGTAGATGTCTCGTTAGAGTTCAGATTTCATAAGAAAATATTAGAAAGGCTAAAGTCAGGTTAGCAAAAAAAAAACACTGAAAATACAGTAGAATCACTATAAGTCGATAATATCGTTAAGTCTGTATATAATTCGAACACAAGTTAACGGGAAGGTGCAGATATGAATTCTTTTTAAATCTCGTAGCATGACGGACTTACCTTATCACTACTTTGTAACCATGTAGTACATTTTTTCTATACTGTTTACTTTAATGATTTACACAGTTTTTACAAATACTACTACTGCGTACTAGTTACTGCAGGGTGTTTTTTTTAGAAGTGTGGTTTTCAAGAAGAAATAAAACGCATATAGTTTAATGTTATGGCCAAGAATTTAGCTTTATTATAAAGATAAGGATTTGCCATTATGTTTTAAAAACGATTTCGGGCTAGTGGCCACCGCGGCTGGTTCGAATAAATTCCAGCCGAGAGGCCCAATTTTCGACCACTATTTGCAGCAATTGGGGCCGGGCCGTATGTCAGTAGTAACGCACCAAATATTCTCTTCCAAGGCGTCAATCGTCTCGGGCTTATCTGCGTAGACAAGCGACTTCACATAACCCCACAAAAAATAGTCCAGCGATGTTAAATCGCACGATCTTGGAGGCCACGCCCCAGGCCCCCGACGCGAGATAATGCGCTCACCAAAAGTTTCTTTCAGTAAATTAAATGTTTCGTTGGCTGTATGGCATGTAGCGCCGTCTTGTGGAAACCAAAGGTCGTCAACATCCTCCAATTCAGTCACGAAAAAGTCATTAATCATGGCTCTATAGCGTTCCCCATTGACTGTAACATTACGACCGGCTTCATCTTTGAAGAAATATGGACCAATGATTCCCTCTGCCCATAGAGCACACCAAACAGTGACTTTTTGAGGATGTAACGGCGTCTCAACAATGGTTTGTGAACCCATTAACGTACCCATTCAACCAAAAGTGATCTTAATCGCTGAACAAAATTTTCTTGTGAAAATCGGAATCGGTGGCCATCTCGTTTTGGGCCCATTCACCGAAAGTGCGACGCGCTTGATAGTCGAACGACCTTCAATTCTTGCACGAGTTGGATTTTGTAAGATCGCGAACCAAGATCCTTCCGCAAAATCTTCCATAAAATGGATGGGCACAATGGTTGCGCGCGATGGCGGATGAACTCATTCGGCTCTTCTTCGATACTCTGCTCCACAGCAGCAATAGCGTCTACGGTGCGCACTGTACGGCGTCTCTGAGGAAACCGAAACCGATCGATGGTTGCTCGAATTATCGACTCTGCTGGGCGATTATGTCGACCGAATATTGGACGCAGCGCGCGATGCGTCGCGCGAACCGAACCATTATTTTAATAATAAATTTGCACGATTTGCAAACGTTGTTCAGGAGTAATTCTATTCATTATAAAATGGCATATCAAACTGAGAATGAATCAGGTGACAGCTGTCAAAAAGACCAACTCCGAAAAAAGTATTGCCAGATTGAGTACCACACTTCCAAAAAAAAAAAAAACACCCTTTATAACTTCTACAAATACTAATATAACTCCTACTACTGCTTCTACGAAACCACAGCTCTTCAAAAAACCTAATCCACGCTTTTCTAGATACTTATGTATGTACTATAACAAAAAATTACTTCTTCGTTTTCTTTCTTATTTTCACATTCCTCCAGGCATTGCTTTATACTTTCCCAAATCATTTGAAATGTACTTAACCCTACGAACCATACTCGGTCTAATGTCCGTATCGGTT
Source organism: Palloptera scutellata (assembly GCA_958295655.1). Classification (NCBI taxonomy): domain Eukaryota; kingdom Metazoa; phylum Arthropoda; class Insecta; order Diptera; family Pallopteridae; genus Palloptera; species Palloptera scutellata. The sequence goes on from OY282450.1 coordinate 90,356,900, forward strand.
ACATATGCTGGTCTCATTTTGGCCATTGAATATGTGGATGGCAAATGGCGCACCATTGCTGGCATGTATAATCTCTTTCCACTGCCAATCTCGTATATGGTAATATCGGGCATTGCGTATTTGACGCAGGACTATCAAAAATTGCAACTTTGCATTGGTATACCGGGGATATTTTTATGCTTCTTGTGGTAAGTATAACTTTTCATGCTGCTTCTTTAGATTTCTAACGCGCTGATGATTTCTAAAGAGTTATTTTTTATTTAATGTAAATGTAAAATAGTAAATAAACCGCAAAGAATTTCGCACTTTCCGTTGCGAGTGGGTGTTAATTGTATAAACAATATTCATATGTACATATCATAATTCAAATTTTCACATGATTTCCATTAATTTCTCACACATGTCTTAGAAAAACAAATATTCTTAAATTGTTTATTACTTCTATCATTTGTTTTCTGTCTACGATGTTTTTGTTTTAATTTCATTTTTTCTTTTTGTTTATTTTTTTATTCTAAATTTTGTTTGGTTTTGTTTATAATTTATAAAATTGTTTTTTTTTCCTTCAATATTCTATTTTCATTAGGTTCGTTGTTCCGGAATCGCCACGCTGGCTGCTGTGCAAGGGGCGTATCGCGGAGGTGAAGCAGATTGTGGAAGCGGCCGCCGAATTTAATGGACGCCAATTGCCTCCAAATTATGAAAGCATCTTGAAGCCACCCACACAGGAGTCGAGCCCCCAAGATATTATGTGCTTGTTTCGTTCGCGCTACCTGCGTCGCATTTCAATTTGTTTCCTCTGCATTTGGTTTACCATGAATTTAGTTTACTATGGTCTAATATTGAATATGAATTCGTTTGGTGGAAATGTCTATTTAAATTCGGTAAGTAAAAGAAAGCTTACATTTATTGATAATTTTGAATCGATCGGTTAATTTTATAATGCATACATACTTAGTCTTATTTAATTGGGGTCATTAATGATCATTATTGTTGTATTTGGTTTGCGGTGATTCACTTTTCGTGATTTTTTGTGAATTATTTATTAACAAATCCTGAACTATCTTTTCCGAGAAGAATACAATATTCTGCAATTTCCAGAATATTTGCAATTCTAAATATTTGAAATTGATTTTAAAGAAATCTGTTACCAGTTCCAATGATAGGTTAGGTTAGATTAGGTTAGGTTAGGTTAGGTTAGGTTAGGTTAGGTTAGGTTAGGTTAGGTTAGGTTAGGTTAGGTTAGGTTAGGTTAGGTTAGGTTAGGTTAGGTTAGGTAAGGTTAGGTTAGGTTAGGTTAGGTTAGGTTAGGTTAGGTTACGTTAGTTTAGGTTAGTTTAGGTTAGGTTAGTTTAGGTTAGGTTAGGTTAGGTTAGGTTAGGTTAGGTTAGGTTAGGTTAGGTTAGGTTAGGTTAGGTTAGGTTAGGTTAGGTTAGGTTAGGTTAGGTTAGGTTAGGTTAGGTTAGGTTAGGTTAGGTTAGGTTAGGTTAGGTTAGATTAGATTAGATTAGATTAGATTAGATTAGATTAGATTAGATTAGATTAGATTAGATTAGATTAGATTAGATTAGATTAGATTAGATTAGATTAGATTAGATTAGATTAGATTAGATTAGATTAGATTAGATTAGATTAGATTAGATTAGATTAGATTAGATTAGATTAGATTAGATTAGATTAGATTAGATTAGATTAGATTAGATTAGATTAGATTAGATTAGATTAGATTAGATTAGATTAGATTAGATTAGATTAGATTAGATTAGATTAGATTAGATTAGATTAGATTAGATTAGATTAGATTAGATTAGATTAGATTAGATTAGATTAGATTAGATTAGATTAGATTAGATTAGATTAGATTAGATTAGATTAGATTAGATTAGATTAGATTAGATTAGATTAGATTAGATTAGATTAGATTAGATTAGATTAGATTAGATTAGATTAGATTAGATTAGATTAGATTAGATTAGATTAGATTAGATTAGATTAGATTAGATTAGATTAGATTAGATTAGATTAGATTAGATTAGATTAGATTAGATTAGATTAGATTAGATTAGATTAGATTAGATTAGATTAGATTAGATTAGATTAGATTAGATTAGATTAGATTAGATTAGATTAGATTAGATTAGATTAGATTAGATTAGATTAGATTAGATTAGATTAGATTAGATTAGATTAGATTAGATTAGATTAGATTAGATTAGATTAGATTAGATTAGATTAGATTAGATTAGATTAGATTAGATTAGATTAGAATAGATTAGATTAGATTAGATTAGATTAGATTAGATTAGATTAGATTAGATTAGATTAGATTAGATTAGATTAGATTAGATTAGATTAGATTAGATTAGATTAGATTAGATTAGATTAGATTAGATTAGGTTAGGTTAGGTTAGGTTAGGTTAGGTTAGATTAGGTTAGGTTAGGTTAGGTTAGTTTAGGTTAGGTTAGGTTAGGTTAGGTTAGGTTAGGTTAGGTTAGGTAAGGTTAGGCTAGGTTAGGTTAGGTTAGGTTAGGTTAGGTTAGGTTAGGTTAGGTTAGAGGGAAATGCTCAGAAAAACTATACTTTCACAGGGACCAAAGATTGCCCCATTATGAATTGCCTATACACTTTATAGTCTCCCATACACCTAAGACTTAGATCTCCTTAAAAATGTTTGTCCATCTTGAAACCACTTAGTTTTCCTTACGAACCTTGCAAGGTCTGTTGGCAGAATCTCCAAATTCTCTAAACAGTCTGTCTCCTAAGAAACGCAATCGATGGATCAGAAGATTAGGGTAATCACAGAAGAAATGACGATTGGTCTCAGTCTCTTCTTCATTTCTACAGCTTCCACAGTAGCTAGGTGCTGCGACACCAATCTTCCAAGAAGAATTCAAGCAGACAAAGAATGTACCGAGTTATTTTCTTATCAAGAATGGGCATAGGCTATGGAGTATTTTACAGTACCTGTTGATTGTTTCTTTCGCTTTCGGGCCCAATGTAGGTAGTCTAGAAAAATTCTACAATTTCCCGGAATTTCAATTCATTATTAAGTAATGCGAACAAGTTAATTTGAAATTTCTAATTTTATACAATTAAATTCCACTTGCACTTGCAAGAGAGATTTCACTTTACCCAACAAAACTTGTTCCGGTCTGGAAAAACAAACGCAAAAACCACAAGTGAACAGCAAAGAAAGATGTACTATACCAAATTGAATTCACAACTTTGACCTTCTCTGCATTTTGCGGATTTGTTAAAATGTGCTCGTTTGTGTCCATCTTCACGTCGCCGTACCTAAACTACATAAATTTAATTGAGTTTGTTAAGTAAGTTTTCGGTATAACTTGAAGTTCCAGCAGCACAACAGCTGTAAATGTGTTTGTAATGCAATTATCATGTTAAAATCACTGCTCACACAGTCACTGTTTGTCACGTCAACGAACTACAAACTAAAAAAACCACCGCCAACACCACCGCCATCGTCAAACCTCACCGTTATACATACATGCAAAGCAAACAAGCAAAAACGAAAACTAATAAATTCAAAAACCAAAACAATGTTGGAAAACTTTGCAAAATTCTAATAAATATATGATTCACACGAAGATTTCCTCGCTGCCTAAAAACAAAAATTAATAAATATGGGCATCTTGCCAAGAATTTGTCAAAAATTATGTTTTAATAAGCTTCTTCACATTTGTCTGTCTGCTCGCCTGCCTGCCCGCCTGCCCGCCTGCTTTAGTCTTTGATAGATGGGGAGGGGGAAAAGAATGCTGCTGACGCTCTGAGTGGATAGTGAACTCTAAGCAATATTATTTATGATATGTTGTCTGCGGTTGCGGTATTGGCAGAAACTTATGTTTGGGTTGGCGGACTTATTTATGAACACGATTTTTGACCCCGATTAATTCATAAGTTTTTTGAAACACTTCAATTGCCAATTATGTACTCAAATATTTAAATAATTAATTCCAAAAATTTTATAATTGTCAGGCTTTGTTTGGTCTTGTCGAAATTCCCGCCATTGCTATTGCAATGTATATTATCTCAAAAGTCGGTAAGAAGTGGCTCTTTTGCGGTACACTAATATGCACGGGCGTTGCGTGTTCTTGCGCCGCCATAACCGAGGGTCGCGATGAGATACTCTGGCTGAAGATAACATTCCTAATGATTGGTAAATACTCCTTCCCATCATACTAAGTATTGTACTTAAGTGTACTACTTCAAATAGTTATAGTTTCTTTATTATTCATGATTTATTTGAATAGGAAAATTCACTATTAGCGCTGGCAATACTATAATGCCAGTTTATACTGCTGAATTGTATCCGACCGCTATAAGAAATGTTGGTGTGGGCGCTTGTAATGTTGCTGCTGGTATGGCTTTAATACTGACGCCATATTTATCATTATTGGTAAGTTGTATACATTATTACATAACTACTCGATTGGTGCCTTGCTGCTTGCTACTTCTACATTTAACATACAAAATTCCTAATCCATTGTAGACCAAAATTGAAAGTCATTTATTAATGACGCTACTCACCGCTTGGAGTTTGTTTGGCGGTTTTGTTGTATTGTTTTTACCCGAAACAATGATGGCGCACGCAAGAAAGAATCCACCTGAGGAAAAGTAAGTACATATTCAAACGTAGACAAAATATTTTCGGCCAATTGAAGTGAAATTTTCAGATTTAAAACTAAGAAAGGATGTGGTAGAAGAAGGCTTTAGAATAGTGTGAATGTGGTGGTCGTATTATCTGACCCGTGAACGTACAAATCGTCATGTAACTTTACTAACTTACTTACTTTTAATGGCACAACAGCCCATGGAGGGCCTAGGCCGAACTTTTCGCATCCACTCATATTGTGCGTGTTATATTTGTACATGAATGGAAGGGACCTACCGTTTAATGCCGAATCCGAACGGCGAAGTGAAAAGCTTTTCATAGCAATTTTTACTCTTGTAGGTTTGCCATTGCCTGCCAAGAGCCAAGAGGTGGTGCCGTGTAGATAATTTTTTTTTTTTTTTCTACTTTTTATTATTTTTTATTTTGCCTGTGCCGAGATTCGAACCCCGGACACTCTGCGTAGCAGTCCGACGCATTACCACTACGCCACAGCGACCGTCATGTAATTCACCACGAAATTCATAGAATTCACCGATTCCACCCCAGTTTCAATAACTCGATCACCGTAGTAAAAATTGCAAAATACTCGTATATCAAAAATATATATTTTCTCTATACTTTTATGAAAATCTTAAGCTGGGTCTAAGTCCTAGAAATTTCGACTTTGGTGCGGCTATCGTAGAAGACATAAAAAAATGTAGTTTCACGAGTCGAATCATCAGTTCCGTGGACGTACAACTCGTCACGTAATTCAAATTGTATCTAATTCCAGGTAAATTACTTGACGAGTTGTTGTTTTCCAGGTGCAAGTTTTATCAACGAAGTTTCTGTTAGGTTAGTTGCTTAAAAAAAAAAAACAAGATTAAATTGGTCCTAGAAGTATTTGTCCATTGGCTTTTCCTAGATTTGCGGGACTATTTTGACTCAACTGAGGTTTTTATTCTTTTTCTTAGCAAACGCTGGGCATGTACCCTAAAAGATCGGGAATTTATTTTATTTCTTTTTAGCTTCTACAGAAGTTTTTTGTTATTATTAGACACAACCATCTCCCTGAAATTATACTGCCACACTGCAATGATTCTTAATCTTCATATTTAAAATTGTGTTTGAATAAATTTAAAAATCGATCAGTCAATCGTTTTAGTATCTTGCTATTTTTATTTATAAAATGCGTAAAAAAGCATGGGCTCATTCAAAGAAATTTACTCTCCTTAACACCTCCAAGAAACTATAAAGCAGTCGAGTTGGACCGAATGTCTACAAACAGATGTTACGATATTGTTAACGATCGGGCAATTATACAATGTGACTTATAATATAGTGGAATCTGTGACCAACGGCGCTTGAGGTAACAGAAAAGGTTGCTTTGGTCGTTATGGCCGGATCTAAACAAAAGTTGAACAAAGAGTCTTCTGACCCTTTAGTAATAAACAATAAATGCGCTTAGTGGTGAATGGAATGATGACGGAACATTAGAATTATGTTCCAAAAATGGCAACTAGAGTTAAGCGATTACTGCAGAAGCAGCGTTGATGTAGACGAAATCGAATTTATCCAACATCTACTTTATGGGTGGCAAGGTTCTTCGATAACTTGGCAGACATATCGGGAGTAAAAATATGGGATTTATTGAAATTTTTAAAGTTTACTGACTGTTCTCAGTTTCAGAATTAGGTCTGCGATAGTGCACCAAAAAGCAAAAAAATGAAGAGTTTCAATATGGACCGCAATTGGTCTCCGAGTTTAAATGATCGCTAATCTGATCAAACACTCTTCTTAAACCGAACCTAACCCAAGACCTCCACATGGTAGAGGTAGAAACTAAACAAATCTGTGGTGTTTCAGAAAAGAAAAGAGAATTCACTCAGAAAATAATTCTTACCGTTATGTGAGATTAAAAATAAATATAAGTAGATAGAAGTAGGTAGGGCTAATACCATTCAGTTTGGAAAATTCTTGTAATGGTAATTCTAGGTTACATTTTCGAATATGAGAAACTTATATGGACTATGGAAACACAAAGATTTCCCACTAAGATCGCCATAGCTGGTTCCGAAACGATCGTCTGATCAGCCTGTTCTTATATAAGTACATTATCGTTATTCTCTCTGTGGTAAACCTTAAGTTCATTAAGCTTGTTTAATTAACTAAATACTTATAATCTTACAAAATGAGCTTGCCAAAATCGGAAAAAAATGTTTCCAAATTAAAGAAAAACAACTCAGTTCATGTTTTTATTATTTATAGACCAAAAACTGAAGAAATATATTCCCTATATTCCCTATATCTTTTGTATACGACCTACTGGTCGCTGTGGCGTAGTGATAGTGCTTTGGATTTCTACGCAGAGTGTCCGGGGTTCGAATCTTGGCACAGGCAAAATCAAAAAGTAGAAAAAATAATTTTTCTACACGGCACCAACTCTTGGCACTTCGCAGGCAATGGCAAACCTACAAGAGTAAAAATTGCGTATGAAAAGCTTTTCACTTCGCCGTTCGGATTCGGCATTAAACTGTAGGTCCCTTCCATTCATGTACAAATATAACATGCACAACATGAGTGGATGCGAAAAGCTCGGCCTAGGCCCTCCATGGGATATTGTAGCATTAAAAGTAAGTAAGTAAGTAAGCTACAAAGAAGGGTGGTGTGGTGTGTGTAAGCAAATAAGCTAAAACGGTTGAAAACAATAATATTGTTAACAAATTTCTCCCTCGATTATCTTGAATATTACCAGATTCTCAAAAGTTCCTGGTACTTTCCATTACCTGCAAAAAGAAAATGTAGGGCATTTCAGTCTCATAAAAATGGAGTCGGAACCCCGCAAAATTCGTACAAGTTTCATTTATGAATTTATTGGATTTAAGTATTTACGAGTATTAATTAGTTTCATAATGCGAAAAGCTCGGTCTAGGCCCTCCATGGGCTGTTGTGCCATTAAAAGTAAAAGTATTAGTTTCATAAAACCAGTGGAAATGTTTACGAATTTATTAAGGAGGCAGGGGGATTGTCGGATGAAGGTCAGGGTCCCATTTTTTGCCATACTTTATTCGGCAATGTTGATTAGAAGTTGACAAAAACAAAAGTTCTCTTTGTTCTTGTTTCAACAAATTTTCCAGCATACACATCGATGCGGCCTAAAGTACAGGGTCCTTTTGAGTACCTAACTTAATATAAATACCATACATAAATGACCTTTTTACCAACTCAAGCAAATCGGTATGAATAAACTTTTCTGTATTCTTTTTTTCACTTTTCCTTTTTCAGATGTTAAAAAGAAGATCCAATCATCTTTTGCATGCTACCAATTGCAAGAAGCATCATTCACAACAGAAGCTAACTACATAAACCATCAGCATAAATTCAAAGGGTAACCAATAATAAATACGCTATCCTAAACATGTAAATCAGCACAGAACATTCGAATAGAACAACAACTATGAACTATTACTTGGATTTTGGCTGGTCCAAAATATACAATACATAAACCACAGATTTTTATATATAGTAATATATAATATTTGCCATATTTGCATAAGTTACATATCAGTGTTTTGTTCAAAGAATATTGCTTTTATTGCTACAGAGTAGAGCACAAGTAAACAAACAAAAAAAACGTGTTCTCCAAATCTTCCACAAAATAAATGTTGCTTTTAAATTAAAAACTAAAAAACAGATTACTACTTAAAATTAAAATAAAAACAATTAACAAAAACGAAAATATTTCAAATACAGGCAGGACCTTTTGTTGCACATAACAAAAAAAAAAAAAAATGAAAAAACAATTAAAAATTAAAAAGTAATTTAATAAAAGTATACATATATATAAATAAATTTAAAAGAAAACTGAAATATTGCCATATCTTTAAAATAATAAAAATCAATTAAAAAAGAAACAATTTATTTCTAGATAAATGTTCTTGAAAAGAAAAGAAAAGAAAAGAAAAGAAAAGAAAAAAAGAGAAAAAGATAAAAATAATGGAAAAAATCTAACTACTTACACAACTTTCAGCTGCACCAATGTGTTACACATGTGAAAACTGTATTTCAATTACTTATTAAATAATTTCTATGTCTGCAATGTGATCTGTTTAAAATGATGTCAATAGAGAGGAAGGTGATATTGAGCTTGGTTCTGTTTGGCAACATCATAAATGTGGTCGCGTTAAGATGACACCCTGAACTCTTCCATCTCACCTTCTTTAAAATTGATATTTGCAAAAAGAATTATATTGTGCATACACATACACATTAACATATACTTATAATTATAGTTAGTAGTCAATTAATGAATTAATATTTCAATTATATATACCATATATATAAATACTTCTTAAATATTAAAAATATTAAAAGTAATAATAATTTGTCAATTAAATTAAAATTAATTAAAAAATGAAATGAAATTCAAATTCAAAAAGAACAAGAAGAAAACAAACAAAAAGATGTATTTATTGTTATGAAACGTGTGTAAAAGTGTGTAGCATAAAAATAGTAGTAGAAGTAGTAGTAGAAATAATATATTAATTTATGCATTTATGCTACATACTTTACGAAAGAAGAAAACTTAGAATTTCTATAATTTATGTAATTACTTCGACATAACTTTCATTCGAAATATTACGCTTCCATTTCAAAGATTAGCACCGCTCCAATTTGGGCGCCATTCAGCTAGGCACAAAAGAAGGTCACCCCATTATGGCCATTTTTGTTAAATTAGCTTTTATTTATTTTTTATTATTATTTTTTTTTTTTAATCTCTTTTCACTTAAAACGTACTTATCATATTCACTTGTAAAAACAACAAACAACATTGACTTATTTCTGAATCAAGACCATGTCACAACCGATCCGGAGGCCCATATTGATCTGTCATAAACGAAAAATTGGATAAAATTTGAGTTAGTTGGTTGAGTCAGAAACAAGTCGAGCCGATATGTATAATATTATTTTTAATTTATTACTCTATGCTACCAAGGGGAATGTGCAGGAGAACTGAAATTTTTTATTTTGAGACAGACATCACACAGGTTGTACCCCTGTGTACAATGCAGAGCATTGTGTTCATTGGAAGGAAGATTGATAAGTAGGAGGAAGAAGGGAGGGAGAAGTAAGTAGTTATGAGCGTTTGCTTCAAATTTACAAGGGTCATAACATTCGGGGAAAATATTTGTAGGGAGCTTATTCTAAATGTGCGCGGTACGATAGCTAAAATAATTTTCTCTGTCATGGGTAGTGCGGTGGAACACCGTGTCGACGTAGAAGGCATGAGTTCCGCTTGCTGTTCGTGTAGTTCTGGTGAACACACGAACAGGTGGCATCAGCTTTATAAGGTTAGTTTTGAGTTCTCGCAACATTTCCGGTTTCTCCCTCCCCCTACTCCACTTACTCACCCTACTCCACTTATTCCCCCTACTCACCTTACTCACCTTCCTCCCCTACTCCACTTACTCCCCCTACTCCACTTACTCCCCCTACTCCACTTATTCCCCCTACTCACCTTACTCCCCCTACTCCCCCTACTCACCTCACTCACCTTACTCCCCCTACTCACCTTACTCACCTTACTCCCCCTACTCACCTTACTCACCTTACTCCTCCTACTCCACTTACTCCCCCTACTCCCCTTATTCCCCCTAATCACCTTACTCCCCCTACTCTCCTTACTCCCCCTACTCTCCTTACTACCCCTACTCACCTTACTCATTTTACTCCTCCTACTCCACTTACTCCCCCTACTCACCCTACTCACCTTACTCCCCCTACTCACCTTACTCACCTTCCTCTCCTACTCCACTTACTCCCCCTACTCCACTTATTCCCCCTACTCCCCTTATTCACCCTAATCACCTTACTCCCCCTACTCTCCTTACTCCCCCTACTCTTCTTACTCTTCTTACTCCCCCTACTCCCCCTACTCCCCCTACTTACTCCCACTAGGCTCACTTGCAAATAATCTTTTTCTACTTACTTTGCATAACTCTACTGATCAAAACTTAACATACACAAACTAATAAAGGTGTCTGGAGGATTTTTAAGATCTTAGTCACAAAATCTATTCTATAACACTTGTATCTCTGTCCAACAGTTTTTATATTATGAAAATCGGTAATCGGAAAAAACAGACTTGTAGATGATAATGCAAACGAAAATCAGTATTTTCTTTTGGCAATTCTTATCTTTAAGCGAGATTCAAAATCGTAAACAATGAAAATAATCAAAATTTGAGTTATGGATGGTCGGTCGAATTCAGCACAAACATTTGCTTTCAGTATATAATTGTAAAATCTTAGGTTTTTTCCAGCATTTTATTTTTTAAGTCTTCGGCCGTTTATTTTTCAGCTTCTAAAGTTTCACGAAGTATGAAGAAATTAAGAATTTCCTTTCCATTGGGCCTAGAAAATAATATCAAATTCATGGAAAAATTGTGTAAATGGAGAAAGTTAGTATGTAGTTTTTTTTTGACTAAAGCAACCATATTGGTCAGAACTTCTGTACATTTCTCGCGTGGCACAGTGTTATTATTTAATGTACTTACAATTAAGCAATAAAATTTCTATTTAAGTTTCATTATAAATAAAATTTACTACATGTAATCCTGACTTACATTTGTTTATGTCTGGTTAGTTATGGCCATAAATATTCGGTACAATATTTCTCGATTTGTTATCTAGTGATCAAAACTTCTTCTTTTTCTATTATTTTATTCTGGCACAAAAGCCCATGGCGGGCCTAGGCTGAGCTTGTCGCATCCACTCATGTTGGGTGTCATATATTTTTGAACATGAATGAAAAGGGGCCTTCAGTTTTATGCCGAATCCGAAAGGCGAAGTGAAAAGCGAAAAGTGAAAAGCTTTTCATAGACAATTTTCACTCTTATAGGGTTGCCAATTGAAAATTTGTTTTTTCTATTTGTTTTCTGTTTTTGTGTGTGCCGAGATTTAAACCCCCCCCGGACACTCGGCATAGCACGCCAACACTTGGTAGTGCGCCACAGCGACCACGTGATTAAAACTATATTATTTTTAAATAATTATTATGTGTTGCTGTTCAAAATCTTTTAAGTCGGCAACGAAAGAACGAAGTTATTGACGATAGTGTATCAAAAATTATTTGTTTTTAAAAATTTATTGTCTCTTGGCAACTCCCAATGAGAACTTCATTTATAGAATTGAAAAATATATATATAAAAATAAAAAAAACCACTGAGTTATGGTCGATTCAGTACAGATATTTTCTTTATGTATGTAGTATAGATTTTTGCTTTTCCTTATAAAGTTTTTGAATAGTTCTTCATACATTTCAATACAGCATTTACTAAATAACTAGAATTTTCAGGATTTTTAGACCCTTTGTATAATAAATTAGATGTATGTAGTTAGAATAAATGAAAACAGTCTCTAATCTATTTAACGCAAGTACGAGCAATTTTCAATCGCTAAAAAATGAAAAATGTTTGAAAATAAATGCTTTTAAAAATCTGATACCTACACGCTAAGTTCTGATCACTAAAGACATCCAAAATAAAAAAAAAAAAAAACTGAAGTGGTCTAAACAAAAATTGAAGTTATTAAACACATTAAGCAAATTGAGAAACTAATTAACCATGCATGTAGGTCAGAAAACTAAGGTTGTGCGAGAATAAGCAAAATCTGAAAATGGAACTTATTCAAGCAACCCTAGTCAGAACTCCTGTACATATATCGTGCAGCACAGTGTTATTTTTAGTAATTTTAATTGCTTTCTTTATGATTTTTTCGGTATTTTTTATTATTGATGTTTTTGCAATGATACATAAATAAACATAATAAAATATGTAAGTACAATATTTTCAATTCTCATTGTATGTAATATGTGTATGAAAATAAACCAAAGCAACAACAATGCATACATATATAAACAAAGAAAAATTCATAAATAAATGAGAGAAAATAAATAAAGAAGTTCTATGTAAAATTATTAGAGTAGTTTAGTGTATGTATGTATTTGCGTCAAATTAGCAACAACAATAACAACAACAACAACAACAAATAAAATAATATTAAACACACAAAACTTGTAGTTATCAATTATTCTGATGTAAATTTGTCTTACCAAAAACCAAACTATTAATAATAAATCTATAATAAAAATTATTAAAATGTTGAAGAAACCGAGTTTATATCTTTCGTGATGAGTTGCTAAACTAAGTATTACAAAATATATATTCTAAAAGAAAAACTGAATTTTCTTCGCAGTTCTAAAACGGATGTCAAATTACCAAAATTCAAAATTGCTTGGAAATGCTTTGAAAGGAAAGCTGCTACCAAAGACAATAAGTTAAAGCTCCTGGAGCTTATTGCTCTGAAGCGCTTTAGTGAGTAAACTCCATGAAATACTGAAAATATAAATGAGCGCCATCTGTGATTTTGCCACATATGAAATAAGAAAGGAGCACCATCTAGCTTACTTCACCATTCCGTTAAAAATATGCATTTAGAACTTGGGAGTTATGAACGAACGCTACCTGTAAGCTCTTTCTCAATGCGTGGCATTGCTTTGAAAGCTTATTATTAGTTGTTTAGGTGCTTCTGCAATATAATTTCAGAAATGTAAATATTATATTGCCGAACCGTCTGAAAAGTTATCAAAATCATTTGCAAATTAATTCGGAAAGTAATAAAATAAATAAATTTAAACAAATAATTTATTTATAAAATTTTACATTCACTTATTTTTTGTGTGCAATATTAAAAAGAAAATGTTTATTAAGCTTGAAAGCTCTTGTTTTTGTTTTATTTATATTTTGCTTACGGTCCTGTAGTATCGTAATAAAAAGCTTTGGTAGGCTCATCTAAAAATTCCCAGCATTAACCACCTACTTAATAACTGAACACACGTGCTCTATTACCAATATAGTTATATCAGTGAATTAATACTTTACAATCGTAGATCAATTAAAAGTCTTCATTAAGCAAATGTTTAGTTTCTACTTGTGTTAATCTCTTGAAATTACAATACTTACTTATGCATAGAATACAAATCGATGTCAATACAAACTTACAGTAAAAACCGATTTTTTATTCGTTAAATTTTTTCATAGATATTTTTTTTGTTTTAAATTTAAATTTTAAGAAAGAAAAAACATGCGCGAAATCAGAAATCATGCCAAAAAAAATCACTTCCATATTTTCAAAAACAAACTACTGATTCACAGTTATTTGTATTTGAAAACATTATTTTATTTTTTAAATGTGATTTTGGCCACGAAACTATTTTTGTGCATGAGAATTACTGATTTTCAGTATTTTATTTTTTTGCGTGTATGTAAGATATAACTAAAAAAAAATCTTGTCGAAACGATGCCAATCCAATAATTTTTGTCCGATACTGGACTTTACCAATTAATCGGTGGGACTCTAAGGCTGTGGTTATATTCAATGTTTACTCGGCGAACACCATGCAATTTCTATTGCCCGAACACGAAAAAAGAGCTTTTACTCACTCTCACAGCGAACACGATATGCTGGGTGAAATGTACACCGAGCACGCCGAGTATTCCGGGTGTCAAACAGTTATTCTACAAAAAAAAGAACAAAAATGTATGTAAAATAGAAGGGAAAAATGCAAGAAAAAAGCAAAGCGAATTTGCGAATTTTTTTAGTTTTTAAAAGTGAATATTAAATATTAAATTATAAATATTATTCATAAAACTATTGAAGAAAAATCATATTATTTATTTTTACTTTTACTTTACTTTAATGGCACAACAGCCCATGGAGGGCCTAGGCCGAACTTTTCGCATCCACTCATGTTGTGCGTGTTATATTTGTACATGAATGGAAGGGACCTACAGTTTAAAGCCGAATCCGAACGGCGAAGTGAAAAGCTTTTCATAGCAATTTTTACTCTTTTAGATTTGCCATTGCCTGCCAAGAGCCAAGAGGTGGTGCCGTGTTGAAAAATTATTTTTTCTACTTTTTGATTTTGCCTGTGCCGAGATTCGAACCCCGGACACTCTGCGCAGCAGTCTAACGCACTACCACTACGCCACAGCGACCACTATTTTTACGCTCCATAATTTTTCAATTATATTATTTTTTTTTACGCTCCATATTAATAAAATCGTTTAAATTTTTCTGGTTTACCATTTAGTGTTGCCATTGCAAACAATATAGTATTAAAAAAAAAAACTTAATTTTGACAAAACTCTGTAACGAACACCAATGTAACCACTACACCCAGCACGAGGGTATAATTTGATGTGTTCGTCGAACAGCGAACACCAGTATAACTGTTATAGTGTCTCCCACTATTCCCTTGTTATTGATACACACATACACACATACACATGTTGTTTTAGCTTATTAAGAATTTTACCAATTATTTTTACTAACTGCAAATAATATTAATTCCAAAGAATTTTATATTTTTCCAAAGAATTGTTTATCCAATAATGAAAATGCAACAGCTAACAAAATGTACCATTTAACCCAAATAATATTAATAACTTAATTTAATAATAAGCAATTTTATTAACTTTATATTTATACATATATATTTATTAATTGTATTTTCTAAAGAATTGTTTGTCCAAGTGCATTTGCAATAATGAAATGCAATAGTTAACAAAATGTACAACTAATTCCGAATAACTTTAACTTTCACTTAACAAACAGTTTTAATCTATTTTATTAATTCCAAAGAATTTTAATAACTTTATTGATCGTATGCAATGTTAATAACCTTATTTCTTAAGAATTATCATACAGACATTTACTTTAAATATATATTTCAAAAATGCAATAATAGACAAAATTGTAATATAAAAGAGAGTAAAAAATAAAGAAGACGTTGATTGTTGATTATTCATTTGAACCTTAAACTTGGTTTTATTATTATTTTTTTGTTTATTTTCCGTTCGGTGTAAAAAGTGGCGCAGTCGGTAGGATACCGCAAATCCTATCCAACATAAAGAAATAAAAAAGATTTTATTTATTGTGCGCGATAGAACCAGGATCTTAATCCTTAGTGCGGTATCGAAAAGTTTTTTTTCCTTGATGCAGAAGATTGTATCAGAAAATAAACAAACACTGAAGGAAAAGAAATATCCTTTAAAGATTAAAGGACATACCAATATTTGTGAAATATCCTTTAAAAGATTAAAGGACATACAAATATTTGTGAGAAAATCAACAACAGCCTCAGAAACATCTTCTGATCAACATTAATCAACTTCAACAACTTTAAATTCAACAACTCCAAACTCAACATAACTCATCCTAATCAACTTTAAATCCAATAGCGCATCCTAATCAACTTCAACAACTTTAAATTCAACAACTCCAAACTCAACATAACTCATCCTAATCAACTTTAAATCCAAGAGTGCATCCTAATCAACTTCAACAACTTTAAATTCAACAACTCCAAACTCAACATAACTCATCCTAATCAACTTTAAATCCAAGAGTGCATCCTAATCAACCTAATCAACTTTAAATTCAACAACTCCAAACCCAACATAACTCATCCTAATCAACTTTAAATCCAACAGAGCATCCTAATCAACTTTAAATTCAAAAGTAAGAATTTGTTAAACTATATCACAATCGAAAAAATAAGTATAGTATCAGAAATCGAAAGAAAATTACCATACACGTCTAAGGACCAAGAAACCAAAAAATTACAAGATTTCCTACACAAAATAATTTTGGTAAAAACCAAGGCAAAGAAAAAGTACCGAAAACATAAAAATAAAAGAGAAGAACGCATTCGAATATAAGAGAGAATTTCCTTTTTCCATTTTTTTAAAAAAAACAAAAAAAGAAAAAGAAAAACAAATTTTTAGAAAAATGTCTGTTCAAGGAGAAGACCCACCGAATAGATTAATTATAAACCCCTTGAAATATTTGAACAGTTTACCCGAATTCTGTGGTGACTCAAGAGACCTACAGACGTTCACCACACTAATCGACCGTATACACCCACACTTACAAACATACGACGAACTAGCCCAATTACTTTTTTCGGACGTAATTAAATCAAAATTAAAAGGGAAAGCAAGACAGGCAATAGAAATAAATTGCCACGCGACCTCATGGACAGAGATTAAAAACATATTACAAAACAATTTTGGAGATAGACGTTCCTGCGAGGAACTCTTCGACGAATTACGAAGCGTAACCTTTAAGACAAATACGTTAGATTTTTACAACGACTTGAAAAGCAGATTACACAGATTAAATAATAAATTGGTAGTAATTTTAGGGGAATCAGAAGCAACCAGAGAGAGTGCGATGAACAACAAGCGCACTGCCCTCAATCTCTTTAAAAGTAAAATCCCCGAGCCCATGAAATCTATATTGTTCTGTAGAAACCCAAGAGAATTAGAAGAGGCTATGGATATCTTATTCCAGGCTGGATACGCTTATACCGAAAACAATAATGGAAATAAAGCACAGCCTAATGTACATTCTAATAAGCAAAACCATCAACTTAGAAACAACACACAATACAGAAATTTCCAAAGATCATCCCAAAACCATGAGAGAAACTTCCAAAGATCACCCCAAAACCATGAGAGAAATTTCCAAAGATCATCCCAAAACCATGAGAGAAATTTCCAGAGATCATCCCCAGATAAAGAGAGATACTTCCAACCACCACGTTCATATCAACAAATGAACACACACAACCATGTTCCACAAAATCCTCCATTTCAAATAAACAGACAAAATCTTAGACCCGAACCAATGGACGTAGGAAAAATAGAAATAGCCGAAAATTTTCAGGAATCGGCCTCACAAACAAACTACCATTTATAACCATAAAAACTAAACTAGGATTTATAAGACTCATAATAGATACGGGCGCCACAAACTCAATCTTAAATCCAGGAATTTGTGACCCAAAAAAAATTCATTCGACAAACCCACTTTTAATAAAAACCCTTCAACATCAAATTTTTGTTAACGAAAAGGCAGTAGTACCCATTTTCAAAGAATTTATTGAAACCGAAACCAACGAAATGCTTGAATTTTATATAGTTAAATTTCACAATTTTTATGATGGTCTAATAGGTAATGATATATTGAGACCACTAAACGCCTGCATAGATTATAAGAAAAAAGAAATTACCATCGGTAACAAAAAGTTACCAATGCATTTTGAAATTGAAAAACTAGACAAAAAAAAGATAATACCACCGAATTCTGATATATGCTATTTTAAGAAAGAATATGGTGGAAATTTTTTAAGGAAAGATATTCCAGCAATAGATCACGAAAATCCCAGCATAATTAAAAATAAAGAATGCAAACCCCTAGCAGAACAAATTCGAACAGAACATCTTAACACCGAAGAACAAACCGAACTTCTTAGATTAATAAAAAAATATTCAGATATATTTTACCAGGAAAACTCGAAACTTACCTTTACTTCTGCCATTAAGCATGAAATTAGGACCACAAATAATACCCCCATATATACTAAGTCTTATCGGTACCCCTATATACATAAAAAGGAAGTCCAGTCGCAAATTCAAGAGATGCTCGACAATAATATTATTAGGCATAGTAATTCACCTTACTCTGCACCTATTTGGATCGTAGCGAAGAAGGCCGATGCAAGTGGGAAAACTAAATGGAGGCTTGTCATCGACTACCGAAAACTGAATGAGGTAACCGTGGACGACAAGTATCCAATTCCTAATATTGAAGAAATCCTTGACAAACTGGGAAGATGCCAGTACTTTACCACGCTTGACTTAGCAAAAGGGTTCCACCAAATTGAAATTCGAGAAGAAGACATTCATAAGACCGCCTTCACTGTAGAAGGAGGACACTATGAATTCCTACGAATGCCGTTTGGACTGAAGACAGCCCCAGCGACGTTCCAAAGGTTAATGAATCACGTGCTCAAAGACTATGTAAACAAAATATGTCTAGTATACCTAGACGATGTTATTATATTTTCCACTTCATTACAAGAACACATAAATTCTATAAAACTCGTGTTTGACAGGTTACAAGAATTCAACTTAAAAATTCAGTTAGATAAATCTGAATTTTTAAAAAAGGAAACTGAGTTCCTTGGTCACATTGTGACACCCGAAGGCATAAAACCCAATCCCAAAAAAGTAGAGTGCGTAGTCAACTTTCCTATTCCTAAAACACCAAAGCAGATCAAACAATTTTTAGGGTTAACGGGTTATTACCGTAAATTCATAAAAGACTATTCACGTATAGCAAAACCGATGACAAAGTATTTGAAGAAAGATGCAAAAATAAATATCTCAAATCCAGAATACCAAGAGAGCTTTACTACACTAAAAACTCTTTTGACTCACGATCCAATCCTGGCCTACCCTGACTTTACAAAACAATTTACCTTAACAACAGACGCTAGTAATTTTGCACTCGGAGCAGTACTTTCGCAGGAAAACCACCCGATTTGCTTCGCTAGCCGTACTCTAAATGAACACGAAACCAATTACAGTACCATAGAAAAAGAACTCTTAGCAATTATTTGGGCTACAAAATACTTTCGTCCATACCTATTCGGACGTAAATTCCTAATTGAAACGGATCATAAGCCGTTAACTTGGCTTTTTTCAATCAAGGAACCAAACTCGAAATTAGTAAGATGGAGGCTAAAACTGTCAGAGTTTGACTATGAAATTAAATACAAAAAAGGAACGAAGAACAGTAATGCGGACGCATTATCTAGAATCGGAAAAGAATCTGTCAACATTAATTCACTAGAAGCCATCCAACCAAATTTAATAGAGACAAATACGCCTATAAATTTGTTTAAGAACCAAGTCATCATAAAAAAAATCCCTTCTGGATCAGCGCGGATAAAAACAGAAACCATTTTTAAAAAAATTAGAAAAACAATAGCAATTAAAGAATTAGATAAAGAATACGCAATTATTATCCTAAAAAGCCACTGCCACCCAACCCAAGTAAATGCAGTCTTAATAGAAAATGAATTTTACAATATTTTCAAGAATACCTATAAAGAATTTTTCTCGAATAATAACGGATTCAAATTAGTTAGATGTTTTAGAAAACTAGACGACGTAGAAGACGAACTTGAACTTACAAGAATAATTGAGGAAGAACACTTAAGTAAAAATCACAGAGGTATTCAATCAATGTTCGAAGAACTGAAAATAAAAATATATAACCCAAATCTTAAAATAAGAATAACCCAGTTTATTAACAACTGCGAAATATGTACTGTAGAAAAGTACGACAGAAGACCACCCAAACTACCTTACAAAATAACAGAAACACCCACAAGACAAGTTTATCCTACCTAATCTCATAACAAAAATTAAAGACAATAGTAATACAACACTTGCAGACATAAAAATTGAATCTTTATATTTAAAACAAATAGAATACGAAGACACACTGAAACAAGTAATATACACAGATAAAAACTCAAAAATAATTAGCTATAGTATGGATATCTCAATCATTATATCAATATGTATCTTAATATACTTCTTTAAAAATAAAAAAATAAAATATATTCCAAATGTAGAATTAAAAAACGAAATAAACCGGCAAAAATAATATAATTTCGTCGGAGCCTCAAACTAACGGTGGGGGTGTTATAGTGTCTCCCACTATTCCCTTGTTATTGATACACACATACACACATACACATGTTGTTTTAGCTTATTAAGAATTTTACCAATTATTTTTACTAACTGCAAATAATATTAATTCCAAAGAATTTTATATTTTTCCAAAGAATTGTTTATCCAATAATGAAAATGCAACAGCTAACAAAATGTACCATTTAACCCAAATAATATTAATAACTTAATTTAATAATAAGCAATTTTATTAACTTTATATTTATACATATATATTTATTAATTGTATTTTCTAAAGAATTGTTTGTCCAAGTGCATTTGCAATAATGAAATGCAATAGTTAACAAAATGTACAACTAATTCCGAATAACTTTAACTTTCACTTAACAAACAGTTTTAATCTATTTTATTAATTCCAAAGAATTTTAATAACTTTATTGATCGTATGCAATGTTAATAACCTTATTTCTTAAGAATTATCATACAGACATTTACTTTAAATATATATTTCAAAAATGCAATAATAGACAAAATTGTAATATAAAAGAGAGTAAAAAATAAAGAAGACGTTGATTGTTGATTATTCATTTGAACCTTAAACTTGGTTTTATTATTATTTTTTTGTTTATTTTCCGTTCGGTGTAAAAAGTTATAACCAGCAGCTAATAAATCTTGGATCGTACTGTACGAAAGAACTTTCAATACGCAAATTTGGGTACTTTAGTGCGTACTGTACTTATTTGGTTTTAGTATTATATATTAAGCTTCTTCTCTGTAATGAGAAATGTAAATGGCGACTGTGTGCAGCTTCCGTATCCAACTATACTATGAGTTATTTCGTATACAATATTCAAAACAATTGACAGCATAGTATGTACTTAATAACTTAATTAAAAGTGTTTCTAGTGCAAAATAGTGGAATTTAAGCTTAAAATTCCTTCGTAGATAAGTAACTGTTCTTCTTCTTTTTCCTTCCTTTAATCTCTCGAGAAGATATAAATATAACTAAATACATGAAGAACTGAAAAGGGAAGATATACCCAAGCCCCTTCTCATATATATACTTCATGATAAGTGTACTATCGTAACTCTACGTGATATTGAAAAATTACGGCGTCATCATCAACAGCACCAGCCACAGGTAAACAAATAGTAAAGAAAATTAATATAAATTAAGTAAAGTGAATAAAAATTGGCGCCAAAAATTGTAAACAAGTCAGATACTAGTAGAGTTACTCAAAAGAGAAAAAGCTTTGCGGTAAGGAAGAAAAGCTCAAGCTTGCTTTTAGAGAACTTATCTCAAGCATCTTCTTTCACTCACTCACTCACTCACGTTACTCAGGCCGGTCAGCAGGATGATAAAGTCAATGTTGATGTTGTGCGTTTAATGATGATTTTGACTTTGAAAATGAGTGCAGGCAGCCTGTGTGTCGGTGTGGCAAGCAACACAAATCTAGGTCACAGTAAAAAACAAAACACTCAGCGTTAGTTCACAGTCTTTAGAAGATTTCGCTTTCAGTTGAATTTGTTGTGTCGAGGGTGACGTGTTGACGTGTTGACGTGTAGCATAGCGCCGCGTACTCTCCACTAATCTGAGCAAGCAAATAAACAAACAACAAAACGAGGCAGCAACAGTAGCTGCAGCAGCAACAATCAAATCGAAACCGACGGTGAATCAATAAAATAAAATATAAAAAAAAAAATTACAAGAAAAGGAAACATTTATTAGGTACATATTTACAACGGGGAAATAAAAGAGGCACCAAGTTCGTACGTGCAGCGGCTAGCACCTGGCTGCGTGGCAAAGTGTAGTACAGTGGATCATAGTGGATACAGTGGTACCTCGGCACACAACAACAACAACAATAACAGCAGAAACAGAAAACAGAAAAGTGGTAAAAAGTTGATTTTTATGCAAATTGTGTTGTTATTGGTTTCTTTATTTTTTTGTTAAAGTTTAATGAAGTAAAAGAATGAAAAATTCGTTTGCTGAAATAAAAATTTAAATCTGAAGAGCGAAAAAGGGAGCGTTAAATGTTTACCTGCTCAAAACTTCCTAATTGGTTTTGATGATGAAGTGAAAATTTAATAAATTTCGCATAATTTTGTTGTTGTGAATAAAAGATTTTGTGCGGTGAGTGTGAAGAATTAAAGCATTTATCGTTGTGCTAAAATTATAAAAGAAATAGCAACGAGGAGATCAGAAAGGTTTGTAAATATTGACATTAAATAGAATTGCTGTGTTATTCATAATTCATAACGAGATTTTAGTTAGCCCACCACGGGGCTCATGCTTGAGTTGTGGTTGGGCGCTGCTAATATAAAGATTATAAACTTATGTTCGTATTGATATTGAAATTTATAGGCACTATATTTATGTATTTATGTACGATATAGTATGTGAAATGCTTAGTTTAAATTGTAAAAGCAAAACGGCATTTAACTAAAGATTTTCAACTAAAGAGCAGCTCTTAGCGACTGATGAGCAGGAGAAAGTAAGGAGTAAGATCGAAAAAATCGGATAACTTTGAAAGACCACTGCTTTCGAACTCCTCATCTGAATGAAAAAATGCAAACAGTAGGCATTGCGTTGGAGAAATTCTGATGAAATACAATCACATGTCTTTTGACTTGTGAACTTTCAGTTGAGTCATGGCATCGGAAGTGGAAAGATGCGATTTAGTTGTTCAATTATTTCGAGAAAATCCGCATTGGAGCCAGAAAACCATTGCAAATAAGGCGAAAGTTGCACAAAAAACTGTCTCTATGATTCTTAAAAAATTCAATACAGACTTAACAGTTGCTAGAAAATATAGTTCTGGAAGGAAATGCGGTGCCGTGTCTCCACAAAAGGCGAAGAAAGTCGTTGCTCTCTTAGATAAGAATCCAAGCTTTGTCTAATCGAAAATTGGCGGAAAAAGCAAGTTGCAGTGAGTTTTTAGTTCGTAAAATTAAAAAAGATGCGGGCCTTAAAACATACAAAGTGCAGTCAGTACCCAACAGGAATGCTACTAAGAACTTGGTAGCCCCAGAGCCGAGCTAAAAAGTTGAAGACAGATTTTTTCCAAAAATTCGATTTCTGTGTTATGGACGATGAAACATACGTGTTGTCAAAATTTTCTCAATTGCCTGGTCAAGAGTTTCAACGCCGCAAAGGAACGAGGAGGAGTTGAGGAAAGATTTAGGACAAAACAAAATTCAAAGTTCCCGAAGAAGTTTCTGGTATGGCAAGTGATTTGTAGTTGTGAGCTAAGAAGTAAAAGTTTCATAACAAGTGGCACTGTTAACGCCGAAATTTATGTGAAGGAGTACCTCCAGAAGAGATTGCTCCCCTTCATTAGAAAGCACAATGTATCTACTTTCTTTTGGCCTGATCTAGCCTCCTGCCACTACAGTAAAGTAACCCCTAAGTGGTTCGAAGACCAAAACATCAAAGTGTTGGTGCCAAAAATCGCAACCAAATTGCCTAGAACTTCGGCCTATCGAGAGATATTGGGCTCTTGTGTGAAGAACATTAAAGGCAACAAACAAAGAAGCTAAATCCATGGAAGATTTTAGAAATAAGTAAGTGGAATGCTGCCGTAAAGAGAGTCTCAGAAATGACAATAAAGGCGCTTATGGCAGGCATACCGGCAAAGTTGTCCGACTTATGTAAAAAACAAGAAACAAATTCATTGTCTTGTCAGAAATTAAATTTTCTTTTCAAAACTGTTTACATTTTTTTATTTGCATAAGGGATTTCAATGCTAGGACAATTGAAAGTTATTCGATTTTTTCGATCTCACTCCTTATGTGAGGCTAGAGTTTTGCAGCTCCAAAAATGTATTATCTTGATCGACAACATATTACAATATTAGCTTAATTCAAGGATCGGACGACGAAACTAAAGAATTGTAAAAATGCTTAATGTTATGTTTTAATAGCTCGATTTTCTAGAATAACTTAGCCCTTGTCACAACGAAATATTTCCTTAGAAATTTTATATTAATGCAATGCATTCCAAGTCTCCCTTACTCTCTTTTTCTACATAGATCTCAGTGCGGAAGATGAAGTCTCTTCACAAAATATTACTTCTATAGAAACTACAGAAAAAAGGTGTAAAATCAGGACACCGACATCTTCTCCAGTTTCCATAAAAAACCAAACAACTTTTTGAAGCGACAGAAACCTAAAAATTTTACATTTCTTTCGAAATCTCTAGACCTGCTATTCAGTCCAATTAAATTCAAATTCTCGGAAACAATTCGTCAATGGCCATCGCTGCTACAAAGTTTTAATTGGCATGAGTGAGCTATTCATAACTTACTATGTCCTTGAATCATTTCAAAAGCTTAAAATTAATTCTTTTTCTACGAAACTTTTGCCCGATTTCAAAATAAACATGATTTTGAGTTTTGTTCTATAATTTAAAATTTCATCTCCCCTCTTCCTTCTCCCCGCCCCCTCCTCCCTTTCCTAAATGATAGCTATATTTGTACATCGGCGGCTATGCCAAGCAGAATTCGAGTTAGTGTGGTCAGGAGAGAATTAATGACAACTTCAATCATCTGGATTTGAAAGGTAAGATTATGAGCTACAACATCCCTTGCTTCCATCCATGTGCGCACTTCCACCGCCCCGCCAAATTGACGCTGAGTAAGAAACATTTTTGACTAATTTTCATGTCATGTGGCGGACAACTGAAACCAAGTACAAATAAATATGACTAATGCCCACCAAACTTTTGTGGCCCCAACTCTCTTCTGTAATTTACCTGTGAACAGAAATGCTAGAAAAATAAAAACCACTTCTGCAAGCTTATTTGCCTGTCGTCATCAAAGGGTTAAAGGGAACTTATTTCTAAGAGACAAAGACCAGCCTGAACTACATCAAAAGTGGCAGGTTCAATCTTAGTGAAAACAAGTATCAAGAAAAATTGTATGTGGGTGAAGGGAGGAAGTTTTCTATTGCCATTGTACAGTATTTTATATAAAAAAAAGAAGTTAACTCATGTTTACAGAAATGAAATTTAGGGCGAAGAAAGGTTATAATGCTAGAACCCTTTCAAATTGTTATTTGTAAAATTGTCCCTCACTTTTTCTTTCTCTATGATGAAACTCCAAATCTTAACATTGAACATTAAATTTATTATTATTTTGGACTCAAAATTATTTGTTTAGATTTTACCTCTCAGTTGACATGGCACAAAAATGTAGTTGATATTTCCACAAAAAGTTCGATATTCCCTATTAATTTAGAACCTCCTTCAGTTACCACTCACCATCAAACATCATCGGTCACCGAGTGATATCAGATAATCTGCTGTCCTTACATATTTGAAAGCATAAGCATTGCAAGCAATGCAGAAGTTTCGCATTGTTTAATATTCATGCTGGCATCTAACTTTACTTAATGGATTTCTGTGCTAATGGCATTTGTTATAAACACCTGAGCTAAAGCGGTGAAAGTGGAAAGTAGTAAAAGTTTTTTAAACTAGTTTAATATGAACAAGATGGAAAGTATGAAATATTACAGTTCTTATATTTTTGTATATATTTCAAGTAGTTAAAAATAATTTTAAATTGCTTTCGCTGGATTAATACTTATGAAGCAACACTAAAGCAATAATGAACGCCATCTTACTTACTTACTTAGCTGGCACTACAACCGATGATCGGTCTTGGCCGCCTCAACAAAGCTTCACCAGTCGCCTCTGCTATGCGCGCTCTGTCGCCTCTGCTATGCGCGCTCTATCGCCAGTTGGTAAGGCCAAATGCAGTCAGGTCGTCCTGCACCTAGTCTTTCCAAACGAGATTAGGACGTCCCCTTCTACGTGTTCCTCCACCGTGGTTCGAATAAAACATCCTTCCATTCCCTCAACATGACCCAGCCAGCGAAGCCGCTTAGTTTGTATACGCTAGACTATGTCAGTGTCGGCGTACAGCTCATACAGCTCATCGTTCCATCTTATTCGATACACGTCGATACACACGCATACTGGACCGTGGATCTAACAGCCTCTCATCATTGATGGTCAATGTCCACGTTTCTGCTCCATACATTAGGACGGGAGGGATGAGGTACTTATAGAGCGTTATTTTCGTCGGTCGAGAGAGGGCTCTACTTCTCAATTGCCTACTGAGCCCGTAGTAACACCTGTTGGCAAGAGTTAGTCTCCGCTTGATCTCATTCCGCTGACATTATTGTTGGTGTTTATGCTGGATCCTAGATATACGAAATCCTTGACGACTTCAAAAGTATAGTTGTCAACAGTGACATTTTATCCAAGACGCCATGACTCTTTGTTTGTTGACACAAGGTATTCCGTTTTGTCCTCGTTCACCACTAGACCCACACGACGAGACTCCCTTTCCAGGTTGGAGAATGCTGCACTGACTGCTCGAGCGTTTTTGCCAATGATGTCAATATCATCAGCGTATGTTAGCAGCATGACACTCTTGTAGAAGATAGTGCCACAGATGTCAATGTTCGCAGCTCGAATTATTTTCTCCAGCATAAGGTTAAAGAAGTCGCACGATAGGGAGTCACCTTGTCTGAAACCTCTTTTGGTATCAAATGGTGCGGAGAAGTCTGTCCCAATTTTCAGTGCGCTGGTGGTGTTGGTCAGTGTCATTTTGCAAAGACGAATGAGCTTTGCAGGGATACCAAAATCAGACATTGCGGCGTACAAGTGATCCCTAATCATGCTGTCGAAGGCGGCTTTATAATCGACAAATAGATAATGGGTGTTGAACTGTTTTTCTCGGGTCTTTTCCAGGATTTGGCGTAGTGTGAATATCTGGTCGATGGTGGATTTACCAGTACTAAAGCCACCTTGATAAGGTCCAATCAGTTTGTTGACGATAGGCTTCAGTTTAAGAAGACTTATCCCACGGTAGTTGGCGCAGATCGTGGAATCACCTTTCTTATGGATTGGACAGAGTACGCTGAGGTTCCAATCACTTGGCATGCTTTCATCCGATCATATTCTGCATAGAAGCTCATGAATGCGTTTTTTGAGCTCTTCGCCTCCGGTCTTAAACAACTCAGCAGGCAGGCCATCTGCACCTGCAGCCTTATTGTTTTTCAGCCGAGCAATGGCTGTTAAGATCTCCTCATAGTAAGGGGGCGGTACTTCAACGCCGTCAGTGATTGGGGTTTCTGGAGTAGATTCCGCACTGGCGGGATTATTGCCATCATCGCCATTAAGAAGCTGCGAAAAGTGCTCCCTCCATAATCTCATTATTCCCTGGATATCTGTCACCAGATTTCCGTCTTCATCTTTGCAGGAAGAGGCTCCGGTCTTCAAACCAGGCGTCTTATTCTTTCAAAGAATTTTCGGACATCGTTCCTGTCCCGCAACATTTCGATATCATTGAACGCCACCTAGGTACAACTGAGATGTAGATGCAAATCTTCTTATTAGCAAAGACTTGAACCTTAGCCGTTAGATCAAGCTCGAACCTAAGAAAGTAAGCGCAAGCACGGTTAGTACGTAAATCAATTTTTAAACAGCAAGACTGAGGTAAATACTATGGAGATTCTTCGTTGAGGTCTTATCGTACACAAGCTCTTTTCTCTCTCTCTCTCTCTCTCTCTCTCTCTCTCTCTCTCTCTTTTCTGCTGCTTTTATAGAAGTTATTTGTAAACATGAAAACTTTACTTAGACACAAACCATTTATTGTTTTTGCTTTCTGTCTGCTAATTTGCAATAACAACTCGTTTCGTACTTCGAAGTCAATAACTTTATATACCAGTATGTATCTGCGTGATTGCATGAGTGTGTCCAACTGCTGGCTTATATTAAAGAGCCATTTCCTTTCCATCCAGCCGTGGATGTAGGTAGTGGTAATAAAATTTAACAGAAACAGAAGTCATAATATAATAATTTGCCATTAGTTGCTTTCGGTTTTTTTTTTTGTTGTTGTTCAGTTTTCTGGATTCCTTGGCTCTTATGCTTTTGGTTTCATTGTCTCCTTCTTCATATTTTTTGTTTGTAGTGTGGCTTGTTTTGCCAACACAAATAAAACTATTCATTGCATTACTTGTAATTTGATTTTAGGCACAACAATTTCATCTTTTTCTTTTTCTCCCCCCCCCCTCCCCCTCCCCCCTTCTTTAGCGTCATAATGCCACAAAGTGTTTCTCACTTACAATTTTGTTCTTTTGTTTTCCTGTTTTTTAGGTACCATATATTTTTATCGAATTTTTGGTATTGTTGTTGTGTATGCTTTAGTTTTTGTTGTGCCCTTTCGTGCTAATAAATTGTTTGACTTCCTTTTGTTTGTTGTTTTTTATTAATTGGAGCACTACGCAACACTCAAGCAATATGATGAATTCTGTGCCAAGCAGCACGCATTCAGGAAGTTTTCTATAAGAGGAAAGGGGGGAAAAAACTGAATAACCAAAAGGATAGAGGCTAAAAAGGTTTTAAAATATTGAGTTAAAACCCTTCGACGTCTATCTCACACGTCACTTAATATTTTAGCGAATTTCTGTAGTATACTTTTAGGCTTGACATGTGTGTTAGGCAAAATCGATACATACTTATAGAAAAATAAATGATGATTTTAATAGTTATTAGAAATTGACAAATCAGGGAAGATTTGTGAATTTAGTAAAATATTAGATAAAGGTTCTAGGTATTTCATCCATTTTCTAACACATCGCTAAGTTCAATAAAGATAGGCTGCGTTTTATTCATCACTCACAACTGGTTATGTATAATTAGTTGCGATAATTGTATGGAAAAGCAACAACATACGATTAATTATAGCAGCTATTTATAGCTACATATTACGTTGCTGAACATCCCTGGTTTGCACTAAAACCCTACCGGGAACTTTCTATACAGAAAAAAAAATAACAGTTTGACAAAAAACTAAAACACAAGATATAAGTGCATACTTACTTACTTAGCTGGCGCTACAACCGATGATCGGTCTTGGCCGCCTCCACAAAGCTCCGCCAGTCACTTCTGCTATGCGCGCGCTGGCGCCAGTTGATAAGGCCAAGTGCAGTCAGGTTGCCCTGCACCTGGTTTTTCCAACGGAGATTAGGACGTCCCCTTCTGCGTGTTCCTCCACCGTGGTTCGAATAAAACACCCTTCTAGCCGGAGCGCTTTCTTCCATTCGCTCAACATGAACCAGCCAGCGAAGCCGCTGGAGTTTTGTTCGCTTGACTATATCTTCCTCTCGAACGCTCCTAACAGCCTCTCATCATTGATGGTCAATGTCCACGTCTCTGCGCCATACATTAGGACGGGAAGGATGAGGGACTTATAGAGCGTTATTTTCGTCGGTCGAGAGAGGGCTCTACTTCTCAATTGCCTACTGAGCCCGTAGTAACACCTGTTGGCAAGAGTTAGTCTCCGCTTGATCTCAAGGCTGACATTATTGTTGGTGTTTATGCTGGATCCTAGATATACGAAATCCTTGACGACTTCAAAAGTATAGTTTTCAACAGTGACATTTTGTCCAAGACGCCGTGACTCTTTGTTTGTTGACACAAGGTATTTCGTAAAAAAAAATTATTAAAAATTTAAATAAAAGAAGTAGATCAGCTGTCCTTGGGGATGTGCTAATTCTATTTATTTCCAAGAGCTTATCGATATTTTTTTAAAATCAAAGGCATTTTATAATCTACCATCATACCTGTTAACACTGTTAGACTATTTTATTTTATAAAATATTCGCTATTATTTCTCTTCTCATTGTTGAATATTCTTATGAAGATTACGAACCAAAAACAATTCCAACGATTAACAATCATTTCCATTGTTAACGATATTTCTTCGTTCGTGTACAAATGTGCTCACTGTAGCGTAGCGGTAGTGCGTTGGACTGTTACGCAGTGTCAGGGGTTCGAATCTCGGCACAGGCAAAAAAAAAAAAAAGCAACAACATAATTTATACACGGCACCACCTCTTAGCAGGCAATGGCAAACCTACAAGGGTAAAAATTGCCTATGAAAAGCTTTTCAATTCGACGTTCGGATTCGGCATAAAACAGTAGGTCCCTTCCATTCATGTACAAAACTAACACGCACAATATGAGTGGATGCGAAAAGTTTGGCCTTTGGCGCTACGTGTGGTCATAGTCGATACCGATAAGCTGAAGTTCATTGTGCTAAAGGCATAACACTTGCCACAATGGCTGCCTATCTCATTTATCGGTGTCCTGCGAGATTGTATTCCCTCTCTCATTCTCCCTCCTTCTTCCTCCCACCTATCAATCTTCCTTCCATTCAACACAATGCTCTGCATTCAAAGGGGTGCACCCTGTGTGTTGTATGTATAAATAAAAAGAAAATAAAAAAATGTTTCACCTCCATCTCCATTTCCATGTGCATCTCCATTGTGAATAACAATAAGTGGAAGAGGGGACTTAACAACTTAGTCCTCTTATTGGCACATGTTAAACAAGATGGCCAATAAAACACAGCTAATGTAAGCTTTCGAAATGTTAGCACTGAGAATATATTAACTAACATCTCTCGTTACTCTTGCTTACTACATACCGCTCGTTTGCTGCAATACTGTCATAAATTGAGGCTCATAGGTATACAGAAATAACTGTAATTTAGTGCGTGCTTGATCTTGTGTAAAAAAAATTATAATTCTATCTTTTGAGAACTCTTGACGTAAGAAGAGTATTCATTGTTATCAAGGAGAGATCCACTGTAACAAGCCTCTTAGAATTTTCGAGTGCTATTACAAAGGGGTTTTCTAACGGGTTTCAAACGGACGTAATTTACACTGACTTTAGTAAAGCTTTTGACAAAGTAAATCATAATCTTTTACTAATGAAATTGATCGAATTGGCTTTTCTCAAGCGTTTATTGACTGGATTAAATCCTATTTATGTAACCGGAAACAAAGGGTTCTTTTCAAGGACACTGTCTCTTGCCATATTGTTGTTTCTTCTGGGGTCCCCCAAAGCAGTAATTTTGGACCAATTCTTTTTTCGCTCTTTATAAATGATCTTCCATCATTCGATTCGATACGCTAAAGTTTTGATATTTGCGGATGATGTAAAGCTTTTTTTTACCACATTATTCACCCGCGACTCAAGATCTATTACAGAGCGATTTAACTTCACTTTCAGACAGGTTTTCTTTAAATTTAATGAGTTTGAACCTGGATAAATGTAAATTTATGATTCTTTCACGGAGGGTGCCATTGGTGGTAAATTATTATATTGGCACTAAGCCTCTGGCTAGAGCCTTCAATTGAGTTGATCTTGGGGTGACTATGGACCCTAAACTTCGCTTCAATTTACATATAAACACATGTATAAATAAAGCCAAAGGTGTCTTAGGTTTTATTAAGAGATGGTCAAAGGAATTTAACGATCCTTATATTACTAAAATGTTGTATTTCACTTATCCGACCGATTTTAGAATATGCTTCGAATGTTTGGAGTCCGCGATGCAGTTGTTACCCTAATAACGTGGAGTCTGTTCAAAAACAGTTTCTTTTATTTGAATTACCAAATTTGAACTGGAACCCCTTAACGAAGCTTCCTCCTTATAAAGATCGTTTAAAATTACTCAATTTGCCTTCACTTGGAAGCCCGAGAGTTATGTTGAATGTATGTTTTGTGTTTAAATTGTTGAATGGATCGACAGACTCTCCATATTTATTAAATGAGCTGTGCATTGGTGTTCCTAGAAACCTCATAACTATCAAGTTAAGTCTCTGTAAAACAAATTATGCACTGTTTGATCCTGTGCGTTGTATGTGGAATGATTTCAATAATCTTTGTGTGCTAATAGACTTTTGTATCCCCGTTAATACCCTTAAACAATCTTTGTTATCTCATTTCAATTAATACTAACTAATGTTCCACGCAGCTGTTGATAAGCCAAATCTGTAGCTGCTATTGACGTTTCCACCTGATTCGTGAAAAGCATCGCAGTCCAGACTGTGATTATTTCGGTCACCGGCCGTGCGCGCGCGATACGAATGCGCCCCACGGTCGAATAGGGCGGGTGGAGTGTCCGCTGGGATTCGTCGAAAAAAAAAAAAAAAAAATTGTGAAAGGTCAATTGAAAAGTTTAAGTAGTTTTTCTCAGAATTTATGTTTTTTGAGATATGACAGTCTTGCAGCAAACGAACTATGTATGGTATGGCATATATAAAGTATAGAGAACGTGAATTTCAATTCGATCTGCTATTATTTTACTTAATAGGCATATTATTTTTAGCGTTTGTTGCTTTTTCGCTAATTCCGTCTCAGTTGAGTTACTGCTCTGAATTTTGTTGCTTTTTAAATTGATTAATGTACGAAAACTGAGTATAAATGATTCTTTTTTTTCACTTTCCATCTTTAACATTTTGCTTTGGTTCTTTTCTTTTCAGTTTTTTAATTTTTTTCGTTGTGTTTTTTTTAGCGTAAATACCTTTCATAAATTCGCTCAACAGTTTTCTTTGATGTACATAAATAAATACTTTCCTTCTGTATAAATTTCCCTCTACATTTTTCTTTTAATTACCGGCATTTATTTTTGCTTAGTTCTTTTGTTAATTTTATATTTATATTTCGCTATGTCTGATTAAAGTTAATTCTTGTTTAGATTGATATAAATGTGATTGGAAGGCAGGTTGATAGGTGGGAGGAAAAAGGAGGGGGACGTGTTTATGAACGTTAAGGGTCATAATAATTGGGAAAAATTTTTGCAGGGAGCTTATTCCAAGTACTTGCGGTACGACAGATGAACGAACTTTCGCTCTAATGCGTAGTGCGTTGGAACACCATGTCTACTGGGAAGGCGTGAGTTCCGTTTGCTGACCGTGTAGTTCCGTTGAACACACGAACTGGCGGCATCAGCTTCCCCATCTCAGAAGAACATCTACTGTTAAAGTAACGGTAGAACAGTGAGACGCAAGCCACGTTTCGACGATGTTCCAAGGAGTCAATAGAGCTGTAAACTCTACTGTCTCCCATTAGCTTTATCGCTCGATGTTGGATACAGTCCAGGAGTTCCAGTTGCGTTCGTGTAGCTCCAGCCCATAGGTGCGAATTAAACTCTAATTTAGGACGTGTATAGGTGGTGTAGATCATGCGGAGATCAGTCGAGGAAAAATATTTTTTACACCGCCTAAGAAAGTCGAGACTCTTGGCTGCTTCTTTCTACACGTCAAAAATGTGTTTATTCCATATTCCAACGAACATCACATTGGATGGACATGCCCAGAACATCAAGAGTCGCTGTCTCCGCCATACGTACCCCACTCGTATCTAGGGGGTTAACGGGGGGTTGGGACCCCCCGTTGGGAGACGGGGGGTGAGATAACAGACAACATTGGGTCTAACGCGCATTGAGCTCAACTATATTCTTAAGACCCCACTTGGAGATTGACTGGAGATCTTTATTGAGTGAGTCATTCATAACGTGCCTTTTCCTCTCGATCTCCAAAGAGTTAAAGCGTTTTGAACAGGCATATGAATGAGAAATGGTGCTGTCATCTGCAAACGAGTAAATAGGATTTTTCGTTAATCTGGCAGAAGGTCATTAATGAAGATAAGGAAAAGTGTAGGGGAGAGGACCGAACCCTGCGGCACTCCACCATTAATGGCACGATCTTCCGCAACAATACCGTCTATCACAACACGGATAGAGCGGCCGCTTAGAAAGTTCGTAATCCATCGTGTGAAGTTACTCCCGACCCCATGCGCAATTA
This sequence comes from Palloptera scutellata, assembly GCA_958295655.1. NCBI lineage: Eukaryota > Metazoa > Arthropoda > Insecta > Diptera > Pallopteridae > Palloptera > Palloptera scutellata. The sequence goes on from OY282450.1 coordinate 90,390,782, forward strand.
GTTTTGACACTAGTGCTTTATGCCACACTCTGTCAATATGTGTACTCGTCAGTGTAGTGTGGTCATAATGACAATATCAATTGATTGAAATATAAATGGATGTTAAAGCAATTTATACAAGTGTCAATTGTATGATAATAGAAACAAAACATTTGAATACCGCTGATATTTAATAACACACTTAACCAAGCAAATATTTTAAATCGCATGGGAGAAAAGTTTCATAATAAATTTATAAGTAAATGTAGCAACAATATTCATTTGTATACAATTTACAAACTACTCGTATACGATAACATAAGTATGTCTGTATGTGTAAAGTAGTTATGATATGTATATGTACGAGTATGTGTGTAAAGTACCACAATATAGCTAGTATATCTGCTTAATCTACTCATTGCCAAAATGTTGAAAAGAGTTTATAAATAATTTTGCTATTTCCAGGAAATGTTTGCAAATAAATTTTAAGTAATTGATTTCACTTTTTTTATATTTGTTTTTGCTTTTGCTCAGTATCTATCAGGTTCAGCATTTATGTATGCGGCTCTGTGTAAAAGGAAATGATTTGTTTGGGAAATAAGCATGTAGGTTGACTGTAATGAATAGCAAAGTATAGTGGGTGTGGGGAAAGTTTTTCTTTTGATCTGAAAAAAAGACATTAAATATATAATTGTAAAATTACTCGTATATCGGTTTATTTCATCTTGTTAAATATTTCTATATTTAATGACCTTTAAATTAATAATAGATGAATTTTAGGGAACCTTTTTTTGGGCCTAGAACTCATTAGAAATACTAATTACTTTCTTAGCTGACATTACAACCGATGATCGGTTTTGGCCTCGAGAAAGCTTCTCGAGTCGCCTCTGCAATGCGCACGCCGGCGCCAGTTGATAAGGCTAAGTACAGTCAGGTCGCCCTGTACCTGGTCTTTCCAAAGGAGGTTACGACGTCCTATCATGCATGTTCCTCCACCGTGGCTCGAATAAAACACCCTTCCAGCCGAAACGTTTTCTTCCAGTCGTTCCAGCCAGCGAAGGCGTTGAATTTTTATAATCTTGACTATGTCAGTTTCGGCGTATAGCTCATACAGCTCATCGTTCCATCTTATCGATACACATCGTCCACGCATATTGGACCATAGATCTTACGGAGTATCTTCCTCTCGAACGCCTCTCATCATTGGTGGTCAATGTCCACGTCTCGGCGCCATATATTAGGACGCGAAGGATGAGGGACTTATATTGCGTTATTTTCAACGTTCGAGAAAGGGCTCTGCCTCTCAGTTGGTCATTAAAAATTCAACTGTTTTCATATCTCTTGTGAACCGGATGGAAACTGAAAAAATTAACGAAGACAACATTAACAAAGGAAATCATATTTTTTTTGATGGACAAATATAACACGCACAACATGAGTGGATGCGAAAAGCTCGGCCTAGGCCCTCCATGGCCTATTGTGCCATTAAAAGTAAAGTAAAGTAAATAAAAAAAAACTTGCAAAATGTGAACATTGAGTTATGGGCGTTGGCTTGCCGACACATCCACCGTTTTACATAGCGTCAGCCTTAAGGCTTATGTACTTAAGCATTCTCGGGATGAATATCTACTTTCAGATTTAATTTTCTATACAAGTACATATGTATGTGTCTGCCATCAGTTAACATAATCGAATTATTAAACAGCCACCAGGTGGTTTTCTCTCTGAAAAATGATGCAAAGAGCAGAGAAGTTTCAGTTTCCCTGCTTGAAAGTTGAAAGTTTTAATTTCGGTTTTTTTTATTTACTACATAAGGTGAAGGTAATTTCTGAAAATCCTTACACACTGCGCCGATATTGATTTACATGCGGTACATGTTATTTAAATATTAAATTGCTATATCTTCTTCTATTCGATAGTGACACACACTCTCCATTGCATGTGCTACTTTAGCATGTATGTTTGTAGTTAGATCTCATCCGTCAAGCTTGTGCTTGTGTTGGTGTCATATCATGTCATAATATTCCTTGACAATGGAGACGGGGAAAAATGAATTAAAACTGCTTAAGTTTAGTATTTTCAGTTTACTTTTAAGTTTCACTCATGAAATTTTTTATGTATATAGATTTTGATAATTTTTCATTTACTTGTTGAATTAATGCATAAAACAAAAACCAAAAAAAAAAAAAATACGAAATGAAAATAAAATTTTTTAAAATATCTGTGTTTGTTATTTACTTACAAACAAATACTTACTTATCAGCAAATGCTATACTTAGGCACATACATACATATATGGTATGTATGTATATATGGTATGTATGTATATATGGTATGTATGTATGTGCTGATATGTAGAAACCTCATTTAACTAAAAGACCTTGAATAGAAGAAACTCAAGCTCAATAACAGCATTGAGTTGATAAAAACAAAATCAATGTTAACTTTAAGTAAGTATACGGACTCGAAATTCTGTTGCTTTTTATATTCCAACACAAATTTAAACACATTTTGTGGGTTGCGCCCACAAATTGCAACAACTGTCTACCTACAACGATTTTATATTTTCTCCCCACTCCACACCTCCGAACTTACGAATACACCACAAAAATGTGGAAAGAAAAATACGAAATACTTAGTTGCATATAATTTTTTTTTTTTTTTTTTGGTGTGCTTGCTAAACGATGTACAAGGAAGAGAGAGAGAGAGAGAGAGGGAGAGAGAGTGAGAGCAGCAATGTTTATAATTAATAAGTATGTAGTAGAAAAAAGGTAAGCAACGGTAAAAAAAATCAAAAACAAAATAATTGCAATAGAGAGCGTCTCTCATCGCTTAACGGTATAACGGATAAGGGTGAGGTAAAGCTGAGTACAGTATGAGTAAAGGTGTGATATGGGCAAGGGTAAGGCTGAGTTAAGGTTGCGGCAAGTGCGTAGCCTGGCGTTATACGTTTTAGGGATGATATTGCCGGGGCTAAAAACTGAAAATGAAGCAACATGTGGGTGATATATGTACAAAAAAGAAAACTGAAACTGGCATAACGTTAAAGTTTTTACACGTTTTCACACACAAGTTTCATTTCAAAGTATAAGAGTGTGGTGCTCAAGTCTAGGACAATAGCATTACGAGTATGCAAAAGTTAAGAAAGGAGAAATTATGATGCTTGATGTGGTGCTTCGGTATATACACTGGTACTTGTTGAAAAAAAGTAAAAGTTCAAATTAAATGTAAAAAAACAAAAAAAAACCTAAAACCCAGAAAACCGAAAACGCTTTTTAAACTTAAATGTGGCAATATGAACAAAAGTATGCCATTCAAAAGTAAATAAACTTGACAGGATTTTCAACGTGCATGTGGATTGCCTTGAAAGAATGTAATATTCCACTGAGCGTATGACATGTACATCAGTGTAATTGTGCGAGTGTGTGTGTGTGCGTGTGTGTGATGTGTGTTTGTGCGTGCCCGTATTTCCGTTTTCCATTCTGTAACATCACCGGACATCAACAGAACCACTCAGCAGTGCTGAGATTTTCAATTTCACATTTGCAGTGATGCGTTCAGCTTTGTATGAGTGTTTGTGTGTCTCTCTGTTCAAAGGATATCAACGTCTGCTTGAGTTGAAACTATAAAATCAACAACAACACTGCTATCATATCATCTCTTCAGATCATCATTTGGCGCAAGGAGCAAATGAAATTTTCATACTTGCTAAAAATAAATAATAAATCAAATGCACATTCACAATCAGTTGTTTATAGGTAAATATATATGTACATAAATATATATGTACATGTTCACCGCCTAAAGGTCTGCAATAACAATAATTGTCTGCAACAACAGAAGCAAATCGCAGAAGCACAAAATAGAGCAGCAACTTGAAATGATAATTTTAGTTTAGCATAGAAAATGAAAGCACTTATGTATCTATATACGAGTATATATATCGTTGCCACATTGACAGCATATAGCGTAAACATTTCTGGTTTTTCTTTTTCTAAGTAGTAACTTGTACTCGTATGTAATATCCTTTTTTAGTATTATTTTTTGTGTGTTTACTTATCCATACAGAATGTTCCAATTTGTGTACTCGTATATGAAAAGTGGCGCATGATATTCCCCCACTGGTACTTATGACCAACATGAATATTTCTGTGTCTATTATATCTGCTTGAATAAACTTGTCAGCACTCTTTTTTCAGTATTTGAATATTATATATTCATAAGTACAGGTTACTTGAAAAGTTTCTAGCCTGACACATCGATAGCTCTAGTGGAGCAGTGAATTTATGTTCAATGTATGAATTCATCTTTCGTATAAACACGAGTAAAGTTTACAATGAATCTGGCAATCCATTCTTTGTTTAACAGCTGCTTGAAGTTGACGTGTCACAGTGTTTCTCTTTTTTAAATGGAAAGATCGTGCCAATATTGAGTATTTATTTAAAAAACGTTTATCTGGACAAGAAATCCATACTGATATGGTAAATGTGTTAGGTAAATGTGGTCCTTCATATGCTTACTTACTTTACTTTTAATGGCACAACAGCCCGTGGAGGGCCTAGGCCTAGGCTTTTCGCATCCACTCATGTTGTGCGTGTTATATTTGTACATGAATGGAAGGGACCTACAGTTTAATGCCGAATCCGAACGGCATAGTGAAGTGAAAAGCTTTTCATAGCAATTTTTACTCTTATAGGTTTGCCATTGCCTGCCAAGAGCCAAGAGGTGATGCCGTGTAGAAAAATTAATTTTTCTACTACTTTTGTTTTTTTTTTTTTTATATTGCTTGTGCTGAGGTTTGAACCCCGGCCACACCACTACGCCACAGCGACCTTCATATGCAACAGTACAAAATTTGATTGTTAAATTGAAACGTGGTCGTTCAAGTATTAAAGATGAACCACGCACTGGACGTCCAAAAAGTTCCTCGACTCCAGCATTCATTGAAAAAGCACATGTTATTGTTTGTGAAAATCCAAGTGCAACTATGTGGGAAATAACTGATCCCATAGGCCTTCTCAGAGGAACGAGTAAACCACATTTTACATGAAGAACTACATATGGAAAAGCTGTTTGAAAAAGTAGTGCCACGAACGATCGGCAAAAAAGGTTATGGCTACGGTTTTCTGGGATGCAAAATTGATTTCGTTGATTGATTATCTTGAGAAAGATAAAACAATAAACTCAGAATACTATTGTAACCATTTGAATAAGCTGGATGCAGTAATTCGCGAAAAAATACCCGGCTTAAAGAACAAATCCTTTTTCATGAAGACAACGCACGTCCGCTCACACAAGTGTTTTCACAATGGCTAAATTCAAGGTATTACAGTACGAATTTCCCCCGTATTCACCAGATTTGACTCCCGGCGACTATTACCTGTTCCGAAACCTAAAACAGTTCCTTCGTGGAAAGCGTTTTTCGTCGAATGAAGAAGCTATAGCAGCCGTAGAGACATATTTTGCAGACCTTCCGGAATCGTACTTTAATGATGGGTTCGATTTATTGGAGAAGCGCTGGACTAAGTGTATTGAACTGGGAGGAGACTATACTGAATAGAAAACAAAAACTCAAACCAATATAACTGTGTTTTCATATTTAGGGTAGAAACTTTTCAAATAACCTGTACATAAATACTTACTATTGGAAAAATATTACATAAATTGTTCAAAAAAGTTTTTCTGTAAAAAAAAAAAAAGAAATGATATACGAGTATTTTCCGGCTAGTTTTTCTGATATCTTATCGTATACTTTCAAGTTCAATTTACTCGAAGCTAACCAAATGGCGTTTGGACTAATATAATCCATAAGCGACGATATGACGATACCATATTAATAAAAGCCTTTGCAAGTGAAACATATGCAATGTGTATAGTTAGATGAAAAGAAATGGTTAGATAATGTAAAGGGTGTTTGTTTTTAGAAGTGTGGTTTTCAATCTGGCAATACTTTTTTCGGAGTTGGTCTTTTTGATAGCTGTCACTTGATTTATGCTCAGTTTGTTTTGCCATTTCACATTTCGTGCCATTAAGCGCGTCGCACAATCGGTGAATGGGCCCACCGATCAGGATGGCCATCGATCCCGATTTTCACAATAAAATTTTGTTCAGCGATGAAGCTCACTTTTAGTTGATTGTTTAGTTGATAAGCAAAATTGACGCATTTGGAGTGACCATAATCCACAAGTCATTGTTGAGACGCCGTTACATCCTCAAAATGTCGCTGTTTGGTGAGCTCTATGGGCAGAGGGAATCAGAGGGAATTGGTCCATATATCTTCAAAGATGAAGCCGGTCATAATGTTACAATGTAACAGTCAATGGGGAACGCTATAGAGCCACGATTAATGAATTTTTCGTGCCTGAATTGTGAATTGGAGGATGTTGATGTGGACGACCTTTGGTTCCAACAAGACGGCGCTGCATACCATACAGCCTTACAACGAAACAATCAATTTATTGAAGGAAACTTTTGGTGAGCACATTATCTCGCATCGAGCGCCTGTGGCGTGGCCGCCAAGATCGTGCGATTTAACACCGCTGGACTATTTTTTGTGGGGTTATGTGAAGTCGCTGAAGTCTACGCAGATAAGCCCGAGACGGTTGACGCCTTGGAGGAGAATATTCGGCGCGTTATTACTGACATACGGCCCGGCCCCAATTGCTGCAAAAAGTGGTCGAAAATTGGACCTCTCGGCTGGAATTTATTCGAACCAGCCGCGGCGGCCACTTGCCCGAAATCGTTTTTAAAACATATCATAATGGCAAATCCTTACCTTTATAATATAGCTAAATTCTTGGCCATAACATCGCCAATTATATGCGTTTTATTTCTAATTGAAAACCAAACTTCTAAAAAAAACACCCGTTATAATTTTATAGATGGTTTTTTGGAATCACATATGCAATTTCCCGCTTTAAAGAAATTACATGTAAAATTGTCTTTAAAAATGTTTGATATATAGCAAGATATATTTTTATATAGTATTTGCGCACCCAAATGGTATAGAGATTGCAATTACTCACACCTAAAAACATATCGCTCTTTTGCTGTAAGACTGTCACAACTCAAATAACAAAAGTTGAGAGAAACGAGCATTTAAACTTTTCAATTTGTCTATCACTCCATAGAATTGATAACGACAAATATGGTAGGCTTCTAAGATGCAATACAGTTCATAAGACACAATTAAAATTATTTTATACAAAATAAAACACTAAATAACACTTATTTCTGTATATGGTACGTAACTCGAAAATTTTGTAATGTGATTTATGACACTCTTGCATCAAAATGTTAGAGCTGCTGTCGTGCGTATGTTATTTTCTATATACTCCAACATCATTCAATATTTATTTAAAGAATAATTTTTAGTACTTCCATCTTTTATGATATAGTTTAAGGCTTAATATCGTGAGGCATACGCATACATAAATTTTAATAGTTAAGTAAAAATTAAAAATAGTTTCATTACCCATTACGTTTTAGACTACAGATCTTAAGGCCTCTTAAAGATTGCTCTTTGAATAAAAAGTGGTAGTAGATGATTAACCCAGGTTCTAGCTGGTAGTGGGTAGTTGGCCTGCTACGCATCGTGTCCGAGGTTCAAATCTCGGCAGAAGCCAAATCATAAAGTGGAAAAAACAATTAAGTGCATTGAGGCCAAAATCAGATCTTGTTGGAAACGGCTGCCATCCTGCAAAGTCTAACCAGTTTATTTTTCCTTTAAAGCTGTCTGACCTTCAAACTAGGAGAGTATTTAGTATGAAAGCCTTTTCCGCAGTTAACTTCGCCATAGAGATATTGACTGCTTTCCTGCACCAATCTTTCATTCCTGCAATCACAGAAGATTTCTCGATAAGTTCTCTAGAGAAGTTAACTATTTTACTTTTACATAATTCACTTTGTGTGTAACGTGTACCACTTTAAGTATGACCGTCTAAATTTTTCTTTGTAAGTAGTATAAATAAATATACTAGTTTTAACAGCATAAATGAAGACCCACCAGCATGACACTATATTACAATTCGTAGAGATCAATTATGAATATAAAGGAGAGGGAAGTAAAATTTTAGAGCAAGTTATTGGTGCAGGAAAATAGTCAATATCTCTTTGGTGAAGGTAAATGCGGAAAAGGCGTTCGTATTAAATACTCTCCAAGTTTCAAGGTCAGACAGCTTTAAAGGAAAACCCCGGGAGTCTATATCAAAATACTTTCAAACTGTGAGGTATAAACGTCTTAGCCCTCAGCTACATGTAATTTTAAGTCGATCGTAAGTATGTATTTAGACACGACAATTTTTGGGTAATTATTGTCTGGCATTTATACCATATTCTTCTATAGTATACAATTTTGACTCGTTTACTTTTATCGCCATCTCTCCCGTACAATAACGAAAAATCACTTAAAAATTTTCCAATAAAGCGTCGTTGACATGACATGCGAACTAACATTAAGCTAAGTGTGATTTTATCTCCGCTTTGACCTATGAAATTATATATCTTTAGAAATACATTTCTGTCCGGGGTTCGAATCTCGGCACAGGCAAAATCAAAAAGTAGAAATTTGACGGCACCACCTCTTGGCACTTGGCAGGCAATGGCAAACCTACTAGAGTAAAAATTGCCTATGAAAAGCTTTTCACTTCGCCGTTCGGATACGGCATTAAACTGTAGGTCCCTTCCATTATAACACGCACATCATGAGTAGATGCGAAAAGCTCGGCCTAGGCCCTCCATGGGCTGTTGTGCCATTAAAAGTAAAGTACTTTACACATCAAATCTCCTTCGTAGCTTGCACGATACCTTTTCATTATGTACTTAAGTATATGATATAGCATTACTTCTTAGTAATAAGGCACTAGCGGATTTAGGAGCAAATGAAACTGTTGGGTATACGAACCATTACGCTCTCCCAACTTTCTCTCGCTTTGTCCTTATTCCTCTCCGCTCTTTTCTTCCCTCTTCATTCCTTCCCCTTCCTTTGCCCTTCCGTTTTTACTCTTTCATTTCAATATTAATGTCAGCTCACTCTCTTCTGCCTCACTCTTCCACCTTTATTCTCTCTCCCTTCCATCTTTACTCTTCTTCTAATAATCATGACTGCATATCAGTGGCTATGAGGTTTGCTTAATTAACCCGTGAAAACTTTGTGTAAAAGTTAACAACATAACGCGGAACGAGTGACTTTTGTTCTAAATTTAATATGTAAATATTTAAGGCTCAAATCAGATGTTGTTGGAAATGTGCCATCCGCCTCGATTGACAATACCTCTCTGCTTCTTTTAAAATTATATCAAAACAAATTTTTCCAGAGTTTACGTGTAAACACTTGTGTAAGTAAACCAACAAACAATGTCTAAATGAAATCAAAAAATTTCGCTTACAAAATAAACTTATGAGAAACAATTTTTGCAATTCATTTAAATTAATATCTTCATAATTTTTGTATGGGGAAAAGAGTTAAAGAATATTATTTTTAAATGAAACTTTACCTATACCTTTCCAAGCATATCGCAAATACCAACTTTAATAATTTTTTTCCTCACTCTGCACTTATTCATCATATTTCCATAACAATGATTTTCAACAAAAACGGGATTTATTTTTAATTAAATATTTACCATTGAAGAAATTTTGTATACATTTTCCCATAGCTTTGTTGTTATGTACTTATGTTTGCGTGCAGCAGGAATATACAGCGACAGTGAAAGCTCTAATATGCCAACCAAGAGGAAAAAATAAACAAATGTAGTTCTTGTGTCTAAAAGGGGGAAAAAGGGGGAAAAAGGGGGAAAAAGGGGGAAAAAGGGGGAAAGGGGGAAATAGGCAAACTAACTAGAAAAATTTAAATAACAATCAGATTATGTACTTTGAACACTTGTGTATTATGAATTTTTGGTATAGCTCACCTAGGCGTATGCGTGTTTAATATTGATGTGAATTAATGTTACTCATACGCCTGGTAAACTTTCATCTACAAGTGTGTGTTTGTAAATTAATTATGATATTATAGCTACCTAGTGGTCGCTGTAGGCGTAGTGGTAGTGCGTTGGGCTGCTACGCAGAATGGCCGGGGTTCGAATCTCGGCACAGGCAAAATCAAAAAGTAGAAAAAATAATTTTTCTACACGGCATCACGTCTTGGCTCTTGTCAAGCAATGGCAAACTTACAATAGTAAAAATTGCCATGAAGAGCTTTTCACTTCACTATGCCGTTCGGATTCGGCATTAAACTGTAGGTCCCTTCCATTCATGTACAAATATAACACGCACAACATGAGTGGATGCGAAAAAGCTCGGCCTAGGCCCTCCATGAGCTGTTGTGCCATTAAAAGTAAGTACGTAAAGTAGCTACCTACCCGTAGTTGTAGTGGGTTAATACTAATGCTGAAATCTGTACCAACATATTAATTTACATATGGTTGCATGTATGTGTGTATGTATGTATGTGTAACTAATAGAGTTTAAACTAATTTTAATATTAGATATATGAATTCTTCCAATATGACTTGAAGAGCTTATATAATTTTTAATTGATTTAATATGCAGAAACACAATTTATTGATAGACATAAACAAAAAAAATTACGTTTTTATCGTGTTACTCTTACAATTTATGTCAAATTCTTTGAGAAAAAAAAAAAAATTTCATGTAGATGAGTGTTAGCTTAGAGGAGCAGCAAATGTTGACATCATCATCAACATCAACATCACCCCCATCAACAACAGTGAAACAACAGCGTGTATGTCATTTTGTGACATTCTGTGCTTGTTAAGGTGAAGGTGCGTGCGTCTGTCCTAATTTTCACATACTCGTACATATTTTTTAAAATTTTTTTTTTTATTTTTTTTTTTTTGTAGCTGCTCTTTTGTTAAATGACAGAGACCTTAAAGCGTTTATAAAGCCCTAGTAAATAACCTTGCAGGGTTAGTTTTAAAATACAAAAGCAGGGCAAAGTTGCATTCAACTGAATGAAAACTGCATTCAGGTCATAAAATAATGGTGAAAGTCGTGTTATAAACGATTGAAATATTATGCCTGAGTGAAAGTTTCAGTATTAAAACTAATGCAAACTTTTACTTACTTTGAATCTTTTTCTTCTTTTACTTTTCTTTATTTACAGAGAAAAAAGTTCCATTCGTTTTTGCGCCTCAACAGTAGCTTAATGAATGATTCAATGCTTCGTGCATTAACTTTTAACGCGATTGTTATAAATTCTTAATAACCCATAAAAAGGGTGTTTAAGTTTGACCAAACTGTAAGTAATTAACATGACAATATCACAAATATCAAGAAAAAAAATTGAAGGAAATGGGGAAGCGGGAAGGATGGAATTACACAATAAGTTTAATCATCGATCATCTTCCAATTTGTATACAGATTTGTGCCACTAAACTATGTATGCACCCGATGTCTTTGATATTGGTGACATTGAAAAACGATTCTGAAATACTTATTTTTATTCCTTCTTTAGTCAATCAACTTATTTTTATTTGGCTGCTTAAAAAAGTCTTATAGAAATTTACAAAAATATGGATTTAATTAATAGTCATAAACCCAATCACTTTATAAATTAGCCATATTCACCTAAAAATATTGGCATAAGGTTAGCAATTTTTATATGAAATTATAAAGAGGGGGTATTTAAAAAGTAACCATTTCGATTAGCTTGAAAAGAGATTACAAAATATTAATAAATCATCACAGAATGAATAACTTTTTATCACACCGCAAAAATTATAATTGAATCCATTATATCAATTAATGATATTAATATCAATCATTCACATGATCAAGAATGTAGCCTCTTAATCAAATCTTCGAAATTCAGAATTATAAAAATATCAATTCTAATCGAAATTATGGAAAGACTTGAATCATCTATTGAAATCAATTATATTGGGATTCAGATTGAAAGAATATTTCATTCTTCTTTTTATTTAATCTTGGAAATTGAATTCAAATCAATCACCCATAATACTGAAAATTGAGAAGACTTCAATCAAGTCACTGAATGGATGAAGTTACTACTATAATCACAATCAAAAAAAACATATCATTCTTTATATTGAACCTGGAAAATTTAAGTCAAATCACCAGTGAGATTATGAATTGCAAAGATTCATTACAAATCTGTGTGATTGTGATCCTTGTACTATTTTGAGCAATTCACTGAATTTCGTTTCTGCCAGTCAAGAGATGATACTGTGTCTGCGGTCCAAGGGGGGAAAGGACGAAGATTTCAGATTGCTGCAGTCAACTAGGACTTAGTGTTACAACCTTCTTTTTGGAAATATATAATATATTTTTTTTTTGATAGTTTCCATATGAGTTCGGGAAGATAAATCACAAAAACATTTTCTTCACTCTATTACGAACTTAACTTTGCGCTTCCTTTGATGTTTACAAATGAAAAAAAATTATAAAAATTCCCAGATTCCCAGCCAAAGAACAATAGCTTTCCGTTTATAGTATGTAATTTAAAGAAACATAATTGTCTTTAATTCCACAAGTTTATCAGGCTTGAGAACTCGGTTTCTAACTTGGAAGATAAATCGAATAATGTAACGGCGCTGATTATGATGTTATTGTTAATATTCTTTTTTCTTCTTTTATATTGTGTGAAAAACGCATTTATTTACTTTAACTATATTTTTGCCATCACTGTAATGCATAAAGAGAGATCATTTCATTTACTTTATCACTCATTTAACGGTGATCTCCCTTTATCGCTCACTACTTCTTAAGATCAACTATCATAATTATTATTTGGTCATTCGATACTCAACTATTAAAGAAAGCAGACGCTTAAACTCAAACTTTCGCGTGTCTATTTAATATCATCGAAGCGTTCTTTTACGCTTAGACGCTTGTAGACTTCTTGGCTCTTGCGGCTAGTGTAATCGAACGCCACTCCCACTTTAGGGAAGTTCCGCTCCCCTACAATAAGCAATTGATTTTTATGGACTTAATTTCACATCAATCAATTTTCTGTTTTTAATTGTTTCAATTGTTATTGATAAGAAAATAAGCTTACAGCGCGATAAGAACTCTTACACAAAATACAGACAGACAAAAACTCACCAGAAATACATTAACACCCATTAGGATACACACACACACACACATACACACACACACACACATACACACACACACACACACACACAGACACACACAAATACTCCCTGACATGAACAACAATTTAGTTACATATTCGAATCATGCACAAAAATAGAAAACATTTTCGATTTCATTAGGCTGTGGTTATATTCAAAGTTTACTCGACAAACACCATGCAATTGTTGTTGCCCGAACACGAAAAAAATAGCTTTTACTCACTCTCACGCCGCACACGATACGCTGGGTGAAAACCGAGTACGTCAAGTATTCAGGGTGTCAATGAGTTATTCTACAAAAAAAAGAACAAAAATATATTTGAAGTTGCGAATTTTTTTAGTTTTTAAAAGTGAATATTAAATATATTATTCATAAAACTATTGAAGAAAAATCATATTATTTTCATAATTTTTCAATTATATTATTAATTTCACGCTCCATATTAATAAAATTGTTTAAAGATTTTTGGTATACCATTTAGTGTTGCCGTTGCGACCAATATAGTATTACAAAAAAAAACTGAATTTCGACAAAGAGCAACTCTGTAACGAACACCAATGTAACCACTACACCCAGCACGAGAGCAAAATATGATGTGTTCGTCCAACAGCAAACACCAGTATAACCAGCAGCTTAGGAAACGTAGCAAAAACTATGAAGCCAAAAAGTGTGTGAAACTTTTTTTGAGTGAAATTCACTAGAGCTTCGTTGAAATAGCGCTCAAATTGAATGAGTAAAGTTTAAAAGAACGAAAGTCCAGTGAGCGCAAGTTGAGTGAACGCAAGTTGAGTATGAACGCAAGTTGAGTATGAACGCAAGTTGAGTATGAACGCAAGTTGAGTATGAACGCAAGTTGAGTATGAACGCAAGTTGAGTGAGTGCAAGTTGAGTCATTGATAGTTGAGTGTAATCACTAAGAGAATAAGAAGACGAATGAAGAATCTTAGCAGCTGCTGCCGCTGCTGCTAGCTACAAAAGAAATTACAATTCAGTTTACTGACGTTGTCCCATTTAGGCGGTTCGCTTTGTATATTTGCCAGTAAATTATCGGTGACTATACTTTGATATCTCTAAATACTTAGTAATAGCTAATTACATTAAAACGAACCTGAACTATCGTGGCTTAAGTACAAAACAAACAAAAGAAGAAAACTGTGAATGAAGAAAGTATGAAAAGTAGGCGGCAATAAAATCGGGTTTTGGCACACTTTTGGCATAACAAAAATCAATAAATTTAACTAGGAATTAAAAAATGTTTTTTTTTTGTTCTTCTTTTAATTTTTTTTTAATAATTTCGCAACATAAATGCGTCACAGTTTATCTAATATATTAAGGAAAATTAAAGAAATATAAATTTTTTTTTTGTTTGTTTATTTAAAAGTGTTGAAATTTGAAAATTAAATTTATGAAAATATTGCACGCTTTTTCTACTTCAAAAAAAAAAAAGAAAGAAAAGAAGAAAGAATAATGTTGATGCTCGAATAAATTAGTGAAAAATATCTAAACAAAATCTTGGGCTATTTTCAAAATTCTTAAATTTCTGCACTATTTTCTCCTACTCTTGTGTTTTTATTTTGTTTCTTGTGCGTGTAGGCGTTTGAAATTCTCTACTCTTATGCGCCTGCAGTTTTGTGCCTGTGCCCGTGTCAGTGACGGCGTGTGTGGACGAGTTTTTGTGTGCTTTAACATTTGGTGCAAAACATTTTAAAAGTGCATTAATAAATTAGCAAAGAATCTTACTAACATTAGCAACATGAGGTGAGTTACATTTGTGTGCGTATTTCTTTAGTGGGTAGGCATAATAATGCAGTGATCTTCAACCTTTTTCGGCCACAGAGTCCTTTTAGCTGGCATTCGATTCTGCGGAGACCTTACTTAAGAATAAAATTGCAAATAAAACTTGTTTAAAACTTTAAACATGTTTCAATTTATTAGAAAGAAGCAGTATAAACTTAAAAGTAGCAAAGTTACATGAATTTTTAAAATTAAGTGCAATCATAAAATTATAGTGGGTAGATGAATTTTAAAATAAACACATTCTTTTAAAAATATAACATATTCCCGCGAAGCCTGGAGGCTCTATGTAGCGTTAGTTGAAGGCCAATGCACACCTTATTGCATTACATACAGTGATGGAAAAAATAATAGCAACGACCTATTTTTCTTTTAATGTTCAAATTTTCTTTTGTAAAATGAATTTTCTTTTCAATGTTATAATTTCTTGTTTATTACTTATTCCATTATATTTCAAAATAAAAAAATAAGAAGGTATTTATGAAAGTTCATATATAAAGAAAATTAACGTCATTTATTACGCTTGGAAAAAAAAAATAGAAACAAAAAACTTGAAACTAAGTAATAGTAAAATTCTTTGATAGAAATTAGAAAAATGTTTTTTTTTTTTTTTGTAATATTTAGTAGTTCTTCCATGATTTTTTATAACTTGGACACACCGACGATCCATGGAATCCACCAATTTGGCACAAATTGTTGGATCAATGGCGTACCATTCAGCCTGTACTTTTTTTCTCCATAAATCCTCCTTATTTTTACTTACTTTACTTTTGATGGCACAACAGCCCATGGAGGGCCTAGGCCGAGCTTTTCGCATCCACTCATGTTGTGCGTGTTATATTTGTACATGAATGGAAGGGACCTACAGTTTAAAGCCGAATCCGAACGGCGAAGGAAAAGCTTTTCATAGCAATTTTTACTCTTGTAGGTTTGCCATTGCCTGCCAAGAGCCAAGAGGTGGTGCCGTGTAGAAAAATTATTTTTTCTACTTTTTTTGAT
The DNA here is from genome assembly GCA_958295655.1 of Palloptera scutellata. Lineage (NCBI taxonomy): Eukaryota > Metazoa > Arthropoda > Insecta > Diptera > Pallopteridae > Palloptera > Palloptera scutellata. The sequence continues at coordinate 90,406,676 of OY282450.1, forward strand.
TTTGCCTGTGCCGAGATTCGAACCCCGGACACTCTGCGTAGCAGTCCAAGCAGTCCAAGCAGTCCAATCCTCCTTACTTTTTGGACTTAAACCCAGCAATTCGTTTTTTTAAGACTCCCCAAAGATGATCTATTGGATTCAGGTCTGGTGATTGTGAAGACCATTCCATCAAAGAAATTTGGAAATTTCCTTATAGCATATGTGTATGTATGTGTGTGTTTTATGAGTCAATCGTTTTAAAGTGTTAAAGGGTGTGCGTTTGTTGACAGTTTTTCTAATAGTTCAACTAACTAGTTCTACATATTTTCATCATGAAATGTTTTTATCTGCTGTTATCAAGGCTACCCAAAGATTGCGTGCCACCATTTCTGTACTAATCAATGGGTTCCTCAATGATTCGGGTCCTCATTGATTCAGCTTCGCTACAAAAAAAAACCATGTATTTATTTCCTCATTGATTCAGCTTCGGTACAAAAAAAAACACATGTATTTATTTAAGGTTCCAAATTTGTTAACACATACTTCCTCAACATACTCAAGATAGGATTGAGGTTAAAAATTTACACACATTTTCAAAAACAATATCATAATAAAATATGACCACAAGTTTTCGACTAAGCGTCTAAGTTTCAAAAGCGTCTAACCTCTCAAAAATGTTAGAAACACTATTCAGTAAGGAAGTAAACCTCTTCGGATTTATTCATTTATTTATACCAATCGAACAATCGAACCTTTCTTTCTCACCACTCCGTCTTCTTTGCATTAGGGGCCACCATAAAAGCTCTTCTGTACTTCCTCGATAAAGGTCTCAGACATAATAATCGGTGACTCAATACTGAAATGCACGAAAAGACCTAAAAATTGCATACTTCCACAACTTCTTCAACTACTACTAGTTAGTCCCTATCAGTTACAGTATTACACTTTCCACCTTCCCTTACGTATCCCCCTTTGCCCTACCTATTTTTCAATTTGATGTTTGACCTTGACTCATCATTTTTTATTCACTCTCACCTACGCGTACTTTCACTCAATTTTATGGTACAGTTAGGAAAATGTCATTCACTCATTTAAAATGCATTATACACAAGTGTGTGGGTACTATGTTTTTTGAGTCATCATCGATATCAACAACGTCGTGCTTTATTATTATCAACTTTATATTCCAAGTTCAAGTTCACTGCTCAAATCTGCGGTTTTCTGTTGTTGTTTTCCATTTTATTTGCGCTGAAATTCGTGCAAAATATTTACAAACACGAACAAATTTATTCCACATGATACATTCATGCTTTTAGCAAATGTACATAAGTAAGTACAATAGAAATGCTCGTTTATTTGCAAGCTACTAAGTTTGTAGACATGCAATGCAACAAGTTGTGATGAGAATTTTCCAAGCCAAATGTGGAGTAAACATGAAAATGTATCGCTACATATTTTCATAATTGCATACACACACACACACACACACACACACACAAGTACATCTGCGCACAGGCTGACTTCGCTCAGGGTATGCTGTGCATTGCGGACCGTCTCAGCTGAAGCTTCTGGCGTAATAGCGGGCCAATGGCCTATTGATATCGAAGTAAATAAAGCCGCATCACAGCGTAACTTGCGCGAGGCAGATCGGGAACTCCTTGAAGCCGAATACCTAAAAAAGTGGCACTATAGATGGGATACCAGTACAAAAGGCCGGTGGACTCACGTTCATATTCCGTACTTTCCTGGATAGGGAGGAAGCATGGTAATGTAAATTATCATCTGACACAGTTTTTTAAATGGGCATGGGTGCTCCCGCCAATACTTGTTTAAATACAAGCACTTAGAAGACCCATACTGTTTATTTTGCAACAATAAATACGAGAGCGCGGAACACGTACTGATGGAATGTGTGAGATTCGAGTGCACTAGTCATGAACTGGAACAGAACATGGCATAACCAATAACGCCCAGTGGTCTTATACACTACATGCTGAGCTCAGAAGAGGCATGGAGTGATGCGAATGCCTTCTTGACGAAAATATTGTAACAACTACGATGCGATGAGGAAGCTGTAAGAGCCACAGCAGCCTCAACAATGGATAATAGTTAGACAACTAATTCCTGCCTTGCGAAGGAATGAATGCCTCAAATGACGGTGCCGCGAGGGTGAATCAGGACAGAGAGCCTCAGGAGGTGGTTTTAGTACGTACGTACACTAGAGTGTGAATCGTGCATGCTGAACAGGAAGGGGGCTGCCAGTATCTATGAAAAATTCCCCAACCTTGTCGCACAACAAAAAAAAAAAAATCAAAAAAGTACATAAAAGTAAAAAACATATCAACATACTACTGTGGGCAAAAAGTAGTAAGACTTTTTAATTTAAATTTCGCGCGGAAACCCATTCATCGAAATATTATTTTTTGTAATATTGGTATGACTGTCGGTGACATCTGTGCCAAATGTTACATCAAAATAATCATTAGTGTTTAGTATACGCTTGTCTTTCACAATGAGTGAAATTATTCAACAAAGAAGTTCCATTAAATTTTGTGTGCGGAATCAAATTTCTGGTGCCGAAACGTTCAGAATATTGCAAAAGGCCTTCGGTGATAATTGTATGTCGTGAGCAAGTGTTTTTGATTGGTACAAATTGTTCAAAGATGGTCGAGAACGCGTTGACGACGAACCACGTCCAGGACGGCCATCAACATCAACTGATGATCAACACGTCAATAAAATCAAGGAATTGGTGCTCGAGAATCGACGATTAACAGTCAGAGACCTTACTGGCATCGTTAGAATATCGGAAGGATCAGTGAAAACCATTTTAAAATATCATTTGGGCCTAAGAAGAGTGAATGCACGATTGGTTCCAAAATCACTGCATTGGTTTTACGGGACCATTTTGCCAAAAATTCGACTGATATCGTTCCGCAACCACCCTATTCGCATGACTTAGCACCGTGTGCCGTGTGTTTTGGCTATTTTCTAAACTCAAAAAACCGCTTCGTGGGCACCGTTTTGAGTCAATTGAAGACATTAAATATGAATCGCTAAGCGCATTGAAGGCTATTCCGGAAATTGACTTTAACAACTGTTTCGAGAATTGGAAAAAACGTTGGCACAAGTGTATTGGGGCCGGGGGCCGGGGGGGATTACTTTGAAGGGGACGAAATAGATTTGGAAGAATGAATAAAAAAATTTTAAATTATGAACAAAGTCTTACTACTTTTTGCCCACAGTAGTACACTGGAGTGTGAATCGTGCATGCTGAACAGGAAGGGGGCTGCCAGTATCTATGAACCCCAACCTTGTCGCACTACAACAAAAAAAAAAAATAAAAAAAGTACATAAAAGTAAAAAACACACTTTATGTATTCAGTTAGCGCAAGAGCCTTTTGTAAATCTCAATTTCCATTTCAATTTCAATTTAATTTATAAATTTTACACACAAATCTCCTTGAGTTTTTTTCTATTTATAGCTTTACATGGAACTGACAAAAACTTTACTCATTTATTTACTACGCGCCTTATACGATGCATGCGTATTTTCTCGTATGTTTTTATGTACATAAAAACATGGCATGTTTATACATGTGCTAACTAATTCACTAAATATTTAATTGTTGTAAGCAAATTAATGCTAAATGTGTAAACGGGCACACACCACAAACGGGCAAATAAATTGTATAGCTTCTATATTACCTTTGTATTATTTATATTAAACCACATGAAATTATGTTAAGGTACGCCAATCTACGCTCCTTCTATGCCCCCCCCTCCCCCCTTGTGTATTGCTTGTTCTACACGACCATTACACTTCATAACAATACAATGAAAATAAAAAGAAGGTGCCTCTATTTTTTCAAGCAAAATTACACTGGCAAAAATATTAGACATACATAAGGAGTGAGATCGAAAAAACCGGATAACTTTAAATTGTCCGGATAAATTGAAATCCCTTATGCAAATAAAAAAATGTAAACAGTTTTGAAAAGAAAATTTAATTTCGGCCTATCGAGAGATATAGATTTTTTTTCAATTAATAATTATTCTAAATTATTTTTGTTAAATGTATTAATTTTGTTATTTTTTTTAATATTAACTTTTAGAATAATATAATACCCGCCAAAATTATTGAACCTAATACAGGAGCTGTTCCGGTATGCCTGCCATTAGCGCCTTTACTGTCATTTCTGAGACTCTCTTGGCGGCAGCATTCCACTTACTTATTTCTAAAAATCTTCCATGGATTTAGCTTCTTTGTTTGATGCCTTTAATGTTCTTCACACAAGAGCCCAATATCTCTCGATAGGCCGAAGTTCTAGGCAATTTGGTTGCGACTTTTGGCACCAATTTGATGTTTTGTTCTTCGAAACCATTTAAGGGTTACTTTACTGTAGTGGCAGGAGGCTAGACTAGGCCAAAATAAAGTAGATACATTGTGCTTTCTAATGAAGGGGAGCAATCTCTTCTGGAGGCCTTCATTCACATAAATTTCGGCGTCAGCAGTGCCACTTGTTATGAAACTTTTACTCCTTAGCCCACAACTACAAATCGCTTGCCATACCAGAAACTTCTTCGCGAACTTGGAATTTTGTTTTATCCTAAATGTTTCATCAACTCCTCCTCGTTCCTTTGCGGTGTAAAATTCTGGACCAGGCAATTGAGAAAATTTAGACAACACGTATGTTTCATCGTCCATAACACAGCAATAGAATTTTTGGAAAAAATCTGTCTGTAACTTTTTAGCTCTGCTCTGGGGCTACCAAGTTCTTAGTAGCATTCCTGTCGGGTACTGACTGCACTTTGTATGTTTTAAGGCCCGCATCTTTTTTAATTTTACGAACTAAAAACTCACTGCAACTCGATTTTTCCGCCAATTTTCGATTAGACAACGCTGGATTCTTCTCTAAGAGAGCAACGACTTTCTACGCCTTTTGTAGAGACACGGCACCGCATTTCCTTCCCGAATCATATCTGATAGCAACTGTTAAGTCTGTATTGAATTCGAGACTGTGTTTTGTGCAACTTTCGCCTTATTTGCAATGGTTTTCTGGCTCCATTACGGATTTTCTTGAAATAATTCAACAACTAAATCGCATCTTTCCACTTCCGATGCCATGACTCAACTGAAAGTTCACAAGTCAAAAAACATGTGATTGTATTTCATTAGAATTTCTCCAACGCAAAGCATATTTCATTTTTTCATTCAGATGAAGAGTTTGAAAGCAGTGGTCTTTCAAAGTTATCCGATTTTTTCGATCTCACTTCTTAGTATGTATTTTTGGAAATTGATCGCTCAATATTCAATCTCAGAATCTCAGAATCTCAGATTTAAATCAGCTCAGTCTATGATGACATGTGTACCCTCCGAATGTGTGACCATCTGCACTTGTCATGTATTTGTAGGATCCAAACAGATTACTACTTACCTAATCAGTACTTGATATATTAAGAATCATTTAAGTATACAAAGATTCTATTTCTGATATCTCAAAGCATTTCAGAGAAGAAGGTATCATATTTTATCTTAAGTATTTGATAGATATCAGTGGGACACTATATAGATAATCCTATTACAAGACTCTACTTGGATTAAGTAGAGTAGGCTTTGTAGTGGTCGCTGTGGTGTAGTTGGTAGTGCGTTGGCCTGCTACGGAGAGTGTCCAAGATTCAAATCTCGACACAGGCAAAATCAAAAAGTAGAAAAAACTTTTTTTCTACACGGCACCCCACCTCTTGGCAGCAAATGGCAAACCTACAAGAATACAAATTGCCTATGAAAAGCAGTTCACCGTTCGGATTCAGCAAACTGTAGGCCCTTCCATCCATATACAAATATAACACGCACATCATTGGTGTGCGGCCTAGGCCCTCATTGGGCTGTTGTACTATTACCATAAAGCGAGCTTTGTATTATTCCTTTATAAGTTTCGATAACTTTTTATTGAGTCTATTTGAAATTCTCTTTTACTCATTGCCTCACTCCTCTTTCTCTCCCCAGTTTGAGAATTCTGACACCTCTCTCTGCTGTTGTGCTATTAAAAGAAAATGTATTTCAAGTATTTTCTTATGTAAATAGTAAATTCCAAAACAAAATTGAAATGTTTCGTTTGTCTTATCTTTAATATATGTACGAGGGTAGATCAATAAGTACCCGTGTGTGAAGTCAGGTGGCGTTGCTGAGGGAAGTTGGCATTACCGTCGTGTACTGCCATCTGTCACACGACACCACACTAAACTGCTCAAACTTATTCATAGGTAAGTTTTTATTTGGCAGACATTAGTATCACACGTGTTTTGTGTTTCGAGATAAAATGGAAAACGAACAATATCGAACAATATTTTTGGATGGAAAAACATGCAAAGAAATAAAAGCGAAGTTGGTTGCTGTCTATGGGGACCCTTCACCATCTATGACAACCGTAAGATATTGGTTCAACGAATTTAAACGTGGTCGTACATCTGTTTTTGCTGCTGAGGAGCGTCGGACGGCCTGTCCGGCAGACGTGGTTACCGAGGAAATCGTTGAAAAGGTCCACGACATGATTCTCGCTGATCGCCGAACGAAAGTGCGCGAAGTAGCAAAAGCCGTAGGAGTGTCGTACGGAGCTGTAATTAATATTTTACATGATAGATTAAGCATGAGAGAGGTGTCGACCCGATGGGTGCTGCGATTGCTTACGGTGGACAACAAGCGGATACGGAATTGTCGCGGTCGAATTCCATAAATTGAACTACAAATTGCTGCCGCACCCACCGTACTCGCCCGACATGGCTCCCTGCGACTTCTTTCTGTTCACCAACATGAAAACATGGCACGGGGGAAAAAGATTCAGCTCAAACGAGGAGGTTATCGTCGAGACAGAAGCGTATTTTGAAGAGTTTGACAAATCGTATTTTTTGGAGGGGTTCAAGAAATGGCAGAAACGTTGGGAAAAGTGTTTGGTATTAAAAGGAGATTACGTTGAAAAATAGAAAAAAATAAATTTGTGAAAAACTTGCCTTTTCATTCCTCACACGGGTACTTATTGATCTACCCTCGTATGTATTAAAGTAATATGTATCGAATATAAATTAAATAATGATTTTCCAAAAAATGCATCATCGCTCAGGCCATCTGTATTTTGGAGTACATACTCGTACATATATTGAGATAATGAATACCTAATGAAAATGTACAAAACAAAAAAAAAAAAAAATAAAATTTTCAAAACAAAGAATTTAAGAAATTGTTTCTCAAAAAGAGCACATTTAAAATTTAAATGACATACAGTCACGCTCACGCTATTAGATCGAAATTACAAAAACAGCATGAATGCATACATAGCAAATAATTAGACTCAATAACACAAGTTGTCAAATTCATAAGCAGCATAATAAAGGATTACTGCGAAAAGTGGCGTTAATTTTACAGTTGAACATTTCATTAAATTGCACACAATTGCTTCACTGGTTACATAACTAGTTGCAATATACTCTATTGCTTATGAACTTTCTAATAACGTGAGCATTGTCATTATCCGTGGATATTTAATTATAATTGATGCTTATTCATTTGTCTACAATGTCATTAAAATGACAAGGGTTCAATAAGTTGATTACGTTTCGAAACAAAAAGAGATGAATTAAGAGCATGCAACAAGTAAAATGACTTTCATCAATCTATATATATTTACTCACAAAAGTTAATCCTTGAAACTTTATCGGAATGGTTGTGAGACTAGTGACAATTCAATTACAGAAGAAAAAAAACACTGTATTGTTGTAATTTTAGTATAAACTTTGTTTATGTAATGCTTCCTCTTTCTACTTGTTTGGTGTTGTTGTTTGATTCGCCCAATATGCTCTCAGAGAGTAGTATTCTGGTGAATTTGGTATATATGTACATACATACAACAACTTCATTGAGAGTAACGGCTCATTCTCTTTGAGTCAAGAGATAATGGCAAACAACAACAACAACAACAGCAACAACCACAGCTTGAAGGTATGAATAAATATTGAATATCTGAGCATTTTCCATGTGTCACTGTTTCTATGTAAAATATTTTGCAGTATTTTTAAGCTGAGCTAATTTTTGTATTCAGTGAAATATAGTCAAATTTTATGGGGATTTTTTTTCTAAAACATAAATATTTATTTAATCGTATTCCAAGTCTAACTGCCACAATTTCTGTCTGGAAAATATTTTGCCTTCGACCTTCGAAAAGTAACGGATTTTTCCATAATGAATTATTCGGGGAGCAGAATTTTTGGAGTTCATCAGTGTAATCTAAATCTCGATTCATATGGTTTTACATAGAGATATCTATCTTTGATGGTTTGAGATTATTTCCATATCCAGAAACGAAGTCAGACGCATGCACTTTCGACACACTTTAACATGAATACAAAGCAAGAATTTACTCTGTTTTAGCGCTGGCAGTCAACTTCGATCGAGTTTATGTCCCTTAATGGATCAAAACTGTGATGGTTTTTGATTTTAGTGAGACGCAAGCCACGTTTCGACGATGTTCCAAGGAGTCAATAGAGCTGGAAACTCTACTGTCTCCCATTAGCTTTATCGCTCGATGTTGGATACGGTCCAGGAGGTGCAGTTGCGTTCGTGAAGCTCCAGCCCTTAGGTGCGAATTAAACTCCAATTTAGGACGTATATAGGTTGCGTAGATAATGCGGTCGATCAGTCGAAGTAAAATATTTTTTACACCGCCTAAGAAAGCCGAGACGGTTGCCTGCTTCTTTCGACACGTCAAAAATGTGTTTATTCCAACGAACATCACATTGGATGGACATGCCCAGAACATCAAGAGTCGCTGTCTCCGCCATACCTACCCCACTCATATCTAGGGGGTTAACAGGGGGTTGGGAGACTCGTTTGTGAGATAACAGACAACATTGGGTCTAACGCGCATTGAGCTCAACTATATTCTTAAGACCCCACTTGGAGATTGACTTGAGATCTTTATTGAGTGAGTCATTCATAACGTGCCTTTTCGTCTCGATCTCCAAAGAGTTAAAGCGTTTTGAACAGGCATATGAATGAGAAATGGTGCTGTCATCTGCAAACGAGTAAATAGGATTTTTCGTTAATCTGGCAGAAGGTCATTAATGAAGATAAGGAAAAGTGTAGGGGAGAGGACCGAACCCTGCGGCACTCCACCATTAATGGCACGATCTTCCGCAACAATACCGTCTATCACAACACAGATAGAGCGGCTGTTCCAGTGCCGGGAATGGATTATTTGGTGATTGAGTCTTTAGAGATCATAGAGAACATTAAGAGATGTAAGGTAATTCCCTTCTCGCTAACAGAGGTAATAAAAAGAAATAAGAATATTTATGGAAAATGCATTTCCCAATGCATTCTCTTTATACTTTTTCACGTGCGTGTAGGGGTTTAGTTATGTGCTTACAGTAAGAAGCCGTGTCAAATGATTTATTGAACGGATCTTTTTCCCACGTAGTTTTAACTTCATAAGAGCCCAAACATTTTCGATCGGATTCGCATCTGGCGACTGTGAGGGCCAATCCAATGAAGTTATGCCGTTTTCCTCTTGCTTTCCAACTGCTACACAAGCGACTGCGATGTTTTGGGTCGTTGTCCTCTTGAAGAACCCAATCTCGGCTTCCTGCCCCAAACCACATATCCGTTGATGGCAGAAGTCCACGACGGTATATCGTGGTCATGAAGTTGGCATCCAAATTCCTCGTGAACATGATTAATTTGCCAAATCCTTGTTTTGTGAAGCATCCCCAAACATGAACCTTTCCTGGATGTTTCACTGATCGCTTTAGCATCTTACCATCTTTAGTGGACCAAGCACGCTTAATAGTGTTTGTCATTCAAAAGGAGGATTCGTGAACGCTACTTGGCTCCAATCGTCATCCACATGTTCAGTTGCCCACTCTTGGCGTTTTTTTATTTGCTTTGCAGTTAGTAAGGGTTTTGCCATAGTTTCCCGAAATTGGATCTGAAACTCCCTCAAACCGTTTCTTATTGTATTCAGAGAGACATTTATGCTCTTTCGAGCCAGTTTTTGTTTAGCTGCTTCCAAGGATATGACTGGATTAGCTTCGAAAATCCTCTTTATAACCAACTGCTCTTGTTTCGAGGTAGCTCTGCAAATACCGCGATTTCGCAAGTGGTCCACATTTTTGTGCACCAAAAAGTGTTGGTTCCCATGCTGGACAAACGCCTTCGACTTTTTTAAGTACTTCGAAGCACTCAAGTGGGACATCTTGGGACCTTTTGGATGGGAACAGAGAAAGACTGAAAGACTGCTTCAAATCGTTTCGCGTATACGGAACTCATTTCTTATGCTCTTGAGACGAAAGCTTATAATGGACTGTTTCTACAATTACATTGCGAAATTTACAATGGAATCAAGTTTTTTGAAAATCCTTAGGCCTTTGATATTCAAATTATTTCATGCGAAAAAGCCGATTGCTTTCTTCTTGAAAGTACTGTATGTGAAAGCCGGCGAAATTACTCCAGTTTATTTGTCATTGTAGGACCTGGCCACTTACTCATACAATCTTGAGCTTTTTGTTTACATTAAACAAAAATATTAATAAAATAATTAAAATAATTTTATTTTTGTTTCAAATTGTTTTAATGTTCAAGTTTTGGGTGTTTTCTTCATTTCATATACGGATTTATGAGTGCAAATAATTTGCTTTAATTAAATTTTATTAAATTCCTTTTCGTGTCACAAATCACAATAAATTTATTTTCCTTTCTTCTTATTTATTTATTTCTTAGCGGTGATAGCTAAACAAAAAATGACATCATTTTTGCTCAGTTCAAATATTTTCGTTTAACACACTACACTCATACCATAAGTTATATTTTTCTTTCCTTGCGCCAATTTATTCATTCCCATCGACAATTCATTTAATTGTTTTGCTTATTACTTACAATAAATATGAGCGAGAATCTTGGGAGCGTTCGCTGGCTAGTAAGTAGTAAGCGGTGCATGAAGTTTTGTTCGCATGTTAGTGTTAATGAATCAGCGTTCAACGATTCCGCGCTAAGATTTCAATGCAAAACAAAAATACCAGCACGAATTTTTAGATTTTTTCCATTTGCTACTGTACTCCATTTTCAATGAGAAAACTAGTAAACAATAAAATTTGTATATATTTTCTAATAATTGATTAATAATTTATAATTATTTATTATATTAAATTATGGGTGCCTTCATAAATTACATAGAAAATATTAAAATACTTACTGCAATTTATTTGTCGTCTCTCTCTCTCTCTCTCTCTCTCTCTCTCTCGTTCTTTTTCTAGCACCACCAAAGACGATCCCTTCTTTACGCACGAGCGGCCGCCACTCCCATCCCCACCGCAAACGGGCCAACAAGAAGACCCAAATATTCCCATACCGAATACACCGCTCGCTGCCTTCACTACAACATCGCCGTCCTCCAGCGCTGATGATACAATGGCTGCGGCCAGCAAAGAGTTAATACCGGACAAATCACTCGCGGCCGCTGCTGAAGATGGCGCCCTCCGACCGACTACCGCCAGCGATAGCATCTTATCACTTATTTACACCGTATGCAAGCGTGTGGCCATAGTCGGTTCCATATATCTAGTGGGTTATATGGGTTGGTCGGTGGCGTGGCTGATAGCGCCCGTTATACTCTCAGCAGCACGTGATCAACATCGCAAGCGTAACGAACACAAGCGCAGCATTGCCAAGGCGTCAGCTTTGGCATCGGAGAAAGATGTTATACTGGCACGCATTGATGAGTTGCCCGCATGGGTAAGTGTGCGTGTGTGTGTGTGTCTATGTGTTTATGTGGCTGTGTGTCTGTGTGGTTGTTGTTTCCATAGATTAATGTCGCCGGGCATCTGCTGTCTGTTGGATAATTTTGCGCTTTTGTAAATTTTATTGTGTTTGAATTTTCGCATAGATACTTTTTATATCTTTTTTGCTTTACTATTTCATTTTCAAAAGAGAAATACATACATATGTATATACCATACATAGATACATACATACATACATAATAAGTGTGAATAAGTTTTTTGTATTTGCTTTGCGATAAGCTTTAACTCATTTCACTTGCTGCCTGCCTCTTGGTGTGCGCTTCATCCACATTTCAAAAAATTGTTATTTAGATTGTTTTTATTGTTGTTTGTTTGTTATATCTTACTAATTCTACCTCGAATTATTTATTATTCATCCTAAGTATTTCTCTCCATTTAAATATGTTGAAAATGTGCCGGTATGAGTAATCGAGAATGAATTTTAGAATATATGAAGACAAATTTAAGGTCTACTTAACTTACCTATTTACTTACTTTAGAGTGTTTCAACTGTGTTAGCAGTTGAAAAATTGAATTTTTCAGTTCAAAAATTGAATTTTTCCATATTTACAATCTAGCGGAGATGTTAGAAATATTTGTTCCAGTCATTATGAGACTGGAGATGTTTGAGATGTTTGAAAAGTTTTGAGACTTTAAAAACACCTAAGCTAGTGTAATATCCCAGGCTAAGCATGTTAACCTGGTAGTTTCCATCCAACTTACCTTACGCTTTCAATACTTTTCTCCTTATAGGAGTTTCCTTCCCCGGTAAACGTTCTACTTACTTACTTAGCTGGCACTACAACCGATGATCGGTCTTGACCGCCTCCACAAAGCTCCGCCAGTCACTTCTGCTATGCGCGCGTTGGCGCCAGTTTAAAAGGCCAAGTGCAGTCAGGTTGCCCTATACCTGGTCTTTCCAACGGAGTTTGGGACGTCCTCTTCTGCGTGTTCCTTCACCGTGACTCGTATAAAACACCCTTCTAGCCGGAGCGCTTTCTTCCATTCACACAACGTGACCCAGCCAGCGAAGCCGCTGGAGTTTTATACGCTTGACTATGTCAGTGTCGGTGGTCGCTGTGGCGTAGTGGTAGTGCGTTGGACTGCTACGGAGAGTGTCCGGGGTTCGAATCTCGGCACAGGCAAAATCAAAAAGTAGAAAAAATCATTTTTCTACACGGCACCACCTCTTGGCTATTGGCAGGCAATGGCAAACCTACAAGAGTACAAATTGCTATGAAAAGCTTTTCACTTCACCGTTCGGATTCGGCTTTGAACTGAAGGTCCCTTCCATTCATGTACAAATATAACACGCACAACATGAGTGGATGCGAAAAGCTCAGCCTAGGCCCTCCATGGGCTGTTGTGCCATCAAAAGTAAAGTAAAGTAAGTAATGTCAGTGTCGGCGTACAGCTCATACAGCTCATCGTTCCATCTTATTCGATACCCATCGTCCACGCTTACTGGACCACAGATCTAATAGATTATCGACCTCTCGAACGCTCCTCTCGCGCCTCTCATCATTGATGGTCAATGTCCACGTCTCGTTCTACTATGTAGAAATTAACATACTTTGAAGTTTAATTTTTCTTTGTAACATTAAACTCCTGTATATAAAAGTTGAAGGCAACTTTTATTGTTTCAACTGTGATTATTTTAAACATATTTTTGATTCGATTTCTTCTTCAACTCTTTTTCAACTTTGGCTGTATGCAATAAATTCACTGCCATAGAAGATTTCTCTTTTTTTAAGTATATTCACTTATATTTTTAAATTAACTTTAATGCTTTCATGCTACATTACATAGTTAAAATCAATTGTTACTTCAAATGCATAAAAACCATGCCTCAAAGTTGAGAATAACTTTATATTTTACTCTAACTCACCAACGACCACAATTCGCTAAGTGCAACGAATGAATGATGAAACAATTTTATACAAGAATGTGACGATGTTTAGTTGATAAATTTCCTCTAATTTTTAGGTATATTTCCCAGATGTTGAACGTTGCGAATGGGTGAACAAGGTAAGCAATATACTACTTGGATTCCCTACATTCTCTGGAAACCTGAGGTCAAACTTCAAACTTATTAAGGAATAAATGACTTCAATCACATAAAATCCGATGAGTCTATCGTACATAGTTTACAACTTTATCAAATTATTTCTCTCTCTCTTCTCTCCCTCTCTCTCTCTCTTTCTCTCTCTCTCCCTTAAGATCCTGAAACAAGTCTGGCCCAATGCCAATCACTTCGCACGCTCTCTCGTCAAAGAGACCATAGAACCGAATGTGGCGCTCTCACTCGCCAACTACAAAATGCATGGCTTCCATTTCGATCGCATCATCCTCGGCACGATACCTCCACGCATTGGTGGCGTCAAAATCTACGATAAAAATGTCGACCGCAATGAGATCATTATGGATTTGGATCTTTTCTATGCGAGTGATTGTGATATCAACTTTTATTTGGGCGGCATGAAAGGCGGCATCAAAGATTTCCAAATTCATGGATGGGTGCGTGTCGTGATGAAACCGCTAATACGCTCAATGCCACTGGTGGGGGGACTGCAGATATTCTTTTTGAATAGTCCCAATATTGATTTCAATTTGGTGGGCGTTATTGATTTTATGGATATGCCGGGATTGAGTGACTTGCTGCGCCGAATTATTGTTGAGCAAATTGGGGCAATTATGGTGTTGCCTAATAAGTTGCCAATTAGGCTGAGTGACGAAGTGCCGGCGACTGCATTGAAAATGCCAGAACCGGAAGTAAGCAATTGTTAAATGCCCAGTTTCTAGTTAGGAAACGATTCTATGTATTTATAACTACACATGTATGGTTATATACTTTCAAGGGTATTCTCCGCATTCACGTCGTTGAAGCTAAGGATCTAATGAAAAAGGATATTGGCGTTTTGGGTAAAGGCAAATCGGATCCATATGCTGTCATCAATGTGGGCGCTCAAGAATTTAAAACGCAAATCATTGAGAATAACGTAAATCCCAAGTGGGATTATTGGTGTGAGGTAAGTTGTTGCCAAGCAGGCACGCATGATGCAATCGACCACAAATTTTATGAATTTTTTAACATTTTTCTTTTTGCCAAACATGAAATTGGAGTATGTAAATTTTTTCGTTTGTTCAAATGTTTCAACATCGCACATGTTTCGTTGTTTGTTTTTCGTTTACACATTTTCTTATGCTATTTTCACTTGAAAAGTTGAAAAAGTTTTTCTTTACAAAATTAGCAAAAATGAAATTAGCATTATTTTTTCCAGCAATAAAAAGGAAAACAAAATTTTGCATGTGCCTCTTTACTTCACTGGAAGGGAATTTTATACAATTTTTTTTTTGTTTTAAATTTTCTAAAACTATTTCTTGCTTGCATAAAATGATTGTGAACTTTTGTTTTATGAAAAATCATTCTACTCTGCATACTTTTTCTTCTTCTAACTTAAATTTCTATCCACACTAAACCAAAAAACCAAAAAACCAAAAATATCGTAATGTCAAAACACCACACAATTTTACTTAAGGCTAAAATATTTGTCGAATTGGGTCAAATAGTAGAATTCCGTGTAATTGATTTGGATGATACCAGCGATGATGAACCATTAGGCAGGTAAGTTCAACTGATCAACCTGAGCATTTTGTTCGTTCATTAAACAGAACAAAAAAGAATATGCCATAACTTCCATTTACCCAAGGAATATAAAATGTCTCTCTCACCTTTCAACTCCCTTCATATCCGCCATTTTGTAATATTAACGTGAGTAGTGTGACGCAATTATTAATTGGTTTATGGATACACAGTCGGCATGTCTAATTTACGTGCATTCTATGGCAAACTCTTCACTCGCATGTCCAAAAATAACTTCTCTTTAATATTTTTTACTATTTATAATAAACAAAGAATGTATAGGTCTGACTAAGAATAAGATCTGACTTGAGGATACTTGAAACCGAAGAGCTCATACTTAAGCTGAAACTGAGAGAGTCGACGTCAGGGTCGACCTATTTTCATATGAACTTATCAGGGTTGACTATACTATAAGCAACAACGTCAACGTCGGCTTTCCATTCTTCATCACATGTGCTCTATGCTAGAAACTTTGAAGAAATCGTAATCAGAGAGAGAGAGATAGAGAGAGATAGAGAGAGAGAGATAGAGAGAGAGAGATAGAGAGAGAGAGATAGAGAGAGATAGAGAGAGAGAGATAGAGAGAGAGAGAGATAGAGAGAGCGAGAGAGCTTTTAAAGCAAATACTCCAATTTTCGATATTTAATATGTATATACGAGTTATGATCAAAAAATAACCGTTATTTTCAATTTTTTCAAAAAGTATTTATTTATTCATCAACAACTATTTTGTCCCCTTCAAAGTAATCCCCCTCAGATATAATACACTTATGCCAGCGTTTTTTCCAATCCTCGAAACACTTCTGCAACGCGCTTTTTGGTATCGCCAACAGCTCCTGTTTCGACTTTTCTTTTATCTCCTCAGTCGTAGCAAAACACTTTCCTTTCATCGGTGTCTTCAGTTTTGGGAAGAGGAAAAAGTCAGCGGGGGCCAAGTCCGGTGAATACGGTGGTTGAGGCATGATAACGGTTTTGTTTTTGGCCAAAAACTTACGCACAAGCGACGTTGTTTTTGCTCAAAATTTAGCAATTTTGGAACAATCTTCGCTGCCGCACGTTTCATGCCTAAAACATCCGTAAAAATTGCTTGGCATGAGCCGAACGATATCATCAGCATCATCATCAGCATCCTCTCTGCTAGTGATTCGACGATTCGACGATTATCCAAAATCATTTTCTTCACTGCGTCAATGTTTTCATCGGTTGTTGACGTGCTCGGGCGACCAGGATGAGCATCGTCATTGATATCTTCTCGGCCGGCTTCCTTAAACCGGTTATACCACAATTGAACTTGTTTTCTGCTCATAGTAGACTCGCCAAAGGCCACAGTCCACATTTCAAATGTCCTTGCGCATTTAATTTCATTTTTTACACAAAACTGAATACAGTTTCTTTGATCCATTTTTTCGAATAGTAAAAAATCGAAGAGCACACCAAAACACGACTAACCTTTTTATCTGTCAAAAACAAACTGACAATCCAAAATGATTGGTATTGCCAGCATCTATAACAGACATGTGTACCAACATAACAGAACAAAAATGCGAAAATCGAACATACGAAACTCACGAAATTTGAAAATAACGGTTATTTTTTGATCACACCTCGTACGTGCATGAGAGCAGAGCATGAAAATATTGTTTTTATTTTCGCTCAATTACTAAATTTTAGAGCACATCTTGCATCGTTATAACGAAAACTGCTTGTTTTTCAAATTATATTAAACAAATGTTAATTTAAAGCCCCAATTTTGAGCAGCTAAATGAAGTTACGCTCTCTGGCATTCTTTTTATATATTGTACTATTTATTACGACTTTACTTTTACTTTCCTTTTAATGGCACAACAGCCCATGGAGGGCCTAGGCCGAGCTTTTCGCATTCACTCATGTTGCGCGTGCTATATTTGTATATGAATGATACAACTATTACGACTCATGTTTGAAATTTAATATTGAAATGAAGAAAAACTCTGCTTACATACATATGTAGATTGTCTCGTTCAAAAATTGTCTTGTTTCAATTAAGAAAAAGTGTAAAACCTTACAAAACTTCATGTTCTTTTATTTACAGTTTAACTTTTATGCGCATAAATCAAATCTCTCTCTTTCATCTCCGATTTTTCTACCGTATTTGCTTCTCTCGTTTGAAAATTGTAAGCTCAAATAAAAAAGAGAGTCCATAACTTGCATTGTGAGGGCATAAATAAAATTAAATCTTATATTCAGCTACCACATTCTAATCTGATACTGAAACAAAACTTTGGTTTAAAATCAAGTCCGGTCATACTTACGAGTATTTGAAGCACGTTCTCTTTATAATTCGCTTGGACCCCAAAATCTTTATTGAACAATGGGTGTGTCTTAAATCCAAAACTGAATTTATTTTTTAAACACAAATTTTTTTGTTCTGATAACAAAAAATCTTGTCCTAACTATTCAGTAGGATTAAGTTTACTTCTGCAAATTAAACCAGAACAATCTTAAAACAAGAACGACTTCATAATTTGATCACAAATCGAAATCAGTTTGCCTCAGTCTTCAAATAAGAACGGGAGGTCTTGATGCTAGAGAACACATATTCTTAAAGTTAGAACAAAAAAATCTCAAAATAAATTCTTTATTATCAGGGAGGTCTTGATGCTAGAGAACACATATTCTTAAAGTTAGAACAAAACAATCTCAAAATAAATTCTTTATTATCAGGGAGGTCTTGATGCTAGAGAACACATATTCTTAAAGTTAGAACAAAACAATCTCAAAATAAATTCTTTATTATCAGGGAGGTCTTGATGCTAGAGAACACATATTCTTAAAGTTAGAACAAAAAAATCTCAAAATAAATTCTTTATTATCAGGGAGGTCTTGATGCTAGAGAACACATATTCTTAAAGTTAGAGCAAAAAATCTCAAAATAAATTCTTTATTATCAGGGAGGTCTTGATGCTAGAGAACACATATTCTTAAAGTTAGAACAAAACAATCTCAAAATAAATTCTTTATTATCAGGGAGGTCTTGATGCTAGAGAACACATATTCTTAAAGTTAGAACAAAACAATCTCAAAATAAATTCTTTATTATCAGGGAGGTCTTGATGCTAGAGAACACATATTCTTAAAGTTAGAACAAAAAAATCTCAAAATAAATTCTTTATTATCAGGGAGGTCTTGATGCTAGAGAACACATATTCTTAAAGTTAGAACAAAAAAATCTCAAAATAAATTCTTTATTATCAATACTAAACCAAGAGATTCGTTCTTGTTTTGAAATGTTCATGCTCAACAGACTGGGTTTGATTTAATACTGTTTTTCTTAAATTCAGATCATATTTTCCCTGAGTGTATACATTCTTTGTTCAACTCTATACTAAACATTTATATATCTATTGTAAAGTTTTACACACATACAAATACACGAAGAAGCACACACACAAATCTATAAGTATGTATGGAATTGTTTCATTATAATTTTAGGCAAGCGTACTGGTTAATGGCGCTGTAGCTCAAGAAGTGTCTTTTGAATTATGGGATTCTGATTTGCCAGGTTCCAAAACTGATGATAATTTGGGCAGGTTGTAATTGTTGTTTTGTCAATTTTTCTTTCATTTTCGTTTTTTATTTTGTGTTTTTGTTAATTTTCGTTTTTATAGCTATCGTTTATTTGTTGTTTTTTTTCTTGTTACTCTTTAGTTTTTAAATCCATTTACTTTTGTTATACCAACTTAAATTAAGTTTTTCGATTGTTTCGCATTTTGAATTTGTTTGCTTATTGTTTCTTTTTGTATTTACTCATATATCATTTTATGTAAAATTCAAAAATTCATTCTCTCAAGTAAATCGCTCATCGCTCTAGCTCCCAATGAAACATGCTATGTACCTACGCTGAGCGCTACTTACTTACATTCAAGGGAGCATTGAATGCCTTGGAATATGTTGTTGAACAGTTATGACCACTCTTTAAGCTTATAGAATCAGGAAGAAAGCATGTGTAGCATTGTTTCGAGAAGTAATACTTACTTCTATGAAAAATGGTTGAAACTTATATATAGTACTTATGATAGAAGATTAGATAAAAGCTGAAGTTCCTCGAAGCTAAACTTTTACAATTTACAATTAACAGCCAGAGTTTAATTTGAAAAGTGTAGATATTCTAAGCGTAGGGAGGGATGTAAAGAAGGCCGAGAACCTGACCTACTTGTACCCTATACTCAGGCTTGATGGGAGGGGGTGTGAGGAAATAAAGGGATCCCCCTCAGGCCCGCGGTTTTTATATGTACCCGTGCCAGTTAGTCTTTAAGGCAATAATAAACCATTTCGTTTCAGTTAATGTATGTTCATAAAAATAAGATGCCCCATAGTTGATCATCCTCTTTCCACTCGGGCGCGTATTTTCTCTCCACGGCCCTGGCTATACTTGTAGAAAGTCTCTGAATTCGAATGATTAGGAAAATCATTCATGCAAAATCTATCTGCAAAATGCTAACTTTGTAAATTAAAGGGAACTAAAGAATAAACCTCCGAAAATTGTGGAGAATAAATGTAATCGATTTAATACTATTTATTTAATATAATAGATAGAAAATTTAGCAACTGTAATCAAGAAGGTTCAAAATCTCACCGAAAACTTTTGTTTAAACAAACTAAAAAATTCATGTAATTTGTGGGGCTACACGCTGATAAAGTTACAGGAACGAAAATATTGTGAAAAGAGTAAAAAAAAGTAAGTCACGAAATTCTTTAAAGATTTCATAGTAAACCTTTTTTTAAGTAAAAACCTAAGAAATGCTATATGAAATACCACTTGTCATAGGTCGTCAACAAGGAAGTTAAAAAGCTTCGAGGTAGCTTCCACTTTTATTAGACTTTCCATGATGGCCCAATAAAATCATACCCACTGAACCAGAGAATCGGCCTTATCCTAGAAAAA